>CAHIKZ030000996.1:240000-350000 GCA_903632075.3 Acanthosepion pharaonis | reverse complement strand
TCTCTATTCCCCTTTCTCTTATTCTTACCCTCTCTATATCCTTGTCTTATCAAGCCATTTCCCTTCATGTGTTACTCTTCCTTTTTTTTTCTCTATTCCCTTTCTCTTATTCTTACCCTCTCTATATCCTTGTCTTATCAAGCCATTTCCTTCATGTGTTACTCTTCCTTTCTTTTTTCTCTATTCCCCTTTCTCTTATTCTTACCCTCTCTATATCCTTGTCTTATCAAGCCATTTCCCTTCATGTGTTACTCTTCCTTTCTTTTTTTCTATTCCTTTCTCTTTATTCTTACCCTCTCTATATCCTTGTCTTATCAAGCCATTTCCTTCATGTGTTACTCTTCCTTTCTTTTTTCTCTATTCCTTTCTCTTATTCTTACCCTCTCTATATCCTTGTCTTATCAAGCCATTTCCCTTCTTGTTTTATCTCTTCCTTTCTTTTTTTTTTCTATTCCCCTTTCTCTTATTCTTACCCTCTCTATATCCTTGTCTTATCAAGCCATTTCCCTTCATGTGTTACTCTTCCTTTCTTTTTTCTCTATTCCCCTTTCTCTTATTCTTACCCTCTCTATATCCTTGTCTTATCAAGCCATTTCCCTTCATGTGTTACTCTTCCTTTCTTTTTTCTCTATTCCCTTTTCTCTTATTCTTACCCTCTCTATATCCTTGTCTTATCAAGCCATTTCCCTTCATGTTTACTCTTCCTTTCTTTTTTTCTCTATTCCCCTTTCTCTTATTCTTACCCTCTCTATATCCTTGTCTTATCAAGCCATTTCCCTTCATGTGTTACTCTTCCTTTCTTTTTTTATATCTATTCCCCTTTCTCTTATTCTTACCTCTCTATATCCTTGTCTTATCAAGCCATTTCCCTTCATGTGTTACTCTTCCTTTCTTTTTCTCTATTCCCTTTCTCTTATTCTTACCCTCTCTATATCCTTGTCTTATCAAGCCATTTCCCTTAATGTGTTACTCTTCCTTTCTTTTTTCTCTATTCCCTTTCTCTTATTCTTACCCTCTCTATATCCTTGTCTTATCAAGCCATTTCCCTTCATGTGTTACTCTTCCTTTCTTTTTCTCTATTCCCTTTCTCTTATTCTTACCCTTTCTATATCCTTGTCTTATCAAGCCATTTCCCTTCATGTGTTACTCTTCCTTTCTTTTTTCTCTATTCCCTTTCTCTTTATTCTTACCCTCTCTATATCCTTGTCTTATCAAGCCATTTCCCTTCATGTGTTACTCTTCCTTTCTTTTTTCTCTATTCCCTTTCTCTTATTCTTACCCTCTCTATATCCTTGTCTTATCAAGCCATTTCCCTTCATGTGTTTACTCTTCCTTTCTTTTTTCTATTCCCTTTCTCTTATTCTTACCCTCTCTATATCCTTGTCTTATCAAGCCATTTCCCTTCATGTGTTACTCTTCCTTTCTTTTTTTCTCTATTCCCCTTTCTCTTATTCTTACCCTCTCTATATCCTTGTCTTATCAAGCCATTTCCCTTCATGTGTTACTCTTCCTTTCTTTTTTTCTCTATTCCCCTTTCTCTTATTCTTACCCTCTCTATATCCTTGTCTTATCAAGCCATTTCCCTTCATGTGTTTCTTTTTTCTTCCTTTCTTTTCTTTACTCTATTCCTTGTCTTTCTCTTTCATTCTTTCCTTTCCCTCCCCTTTCTCTATATCCTTGTCTTATCAAGCCATTTCCCTTCATGTTTACTCTTCCTTTCTTTTTTCTCTATTCCCCTTTCTCTTATTCTTACCCTCTCTATATCCTTGTCTTATCAAGCCATTTCCCTTCATGTGTTACTCTTCCTTTCTTTTTTTCTCTATTCCCCTTTCTCTTATTCTTACCCTCTCTATATCCTTGTCTTATCAAGCCATTTCCCTTCATGTGTTACTCTTCCTTTCTTTTTCTCTATTCCCCTTTCTCTTATTCTTACCCTCTCTATATCCTTGTCTTATCAAGCCATTTCCTTCATGTGTTACTCTTCCTTTCTTTTTTTTCTCTATTCCCTTTCTCTTATTCTTACCCTCTCTATATCCTTGTCTTATCAAGCCATTTCCCTTCATGTTTTACTTCTTCCTTTCTTTTTTTCTCTATTCCCCTTTCTCTTATTCTTACCCTCTCTATATCCTTGTCTTATCAAGCCATTTCCCTTCATGTGTTACTCTGCATCTTTTTCTCTTTCTCTTGTTCATTTCCTCTGTATTTCTTTTTCTCTCCTTCTCTCTTTGATTCTTTCTCTCTTTTCTCTATTTTATATTCATGTTTCTCAATATCTAACTGTGTTTTAAATTTTGATCTTCAAAAACTGTAACTTCAAAGTTATTCCTCTACGCCTAAAACATTTTAGTAGGCACCAACCTTTGGTTTTATTTTTGAAAAATCTTCGTGGCTTCTACGTCTCTTTAATAAGATACTTATCACCTTGACTGGGTGATCGCGCTAGAAAGGAAGATATCATTTGTACGGGCAGAATTTTACAAACAAGGGAGGTTGGGTTCGCTCGCAAATACGACAAATATCGATTACCAGTCATATCCAAATGATCCCTCTGTCTATTCCTATCAGTATCTGTCCACAGATGGTCATTAATATTAAAGCCTATAGCCGGCAGCAATTTCCTGACCTCATCATCTTCTTCCATCGGCCTAGCTTCAGTCGCCATCATTAATTTTTCTCTTACTACAGAATTCGGCATTTCATTCTTTCTAACGTTCTATTTTCGGTCTAAGTTGATAAATATTCCATTACATTAACAATGTGGCGGCTATTTTCTTTTCCTCGTGCTTTTTCCCGCCCAAAACTTCCCACTCGTTATCCAAGCCACAAGGACTAGTTGCCTTTCTTCTCCTTTTGCCATAAGCTATTTTTTTTTTTCTAAATACACCCGCTGTATACGTAGCCTTAGAACTTTCAACTCTGGCTGCGACACATTTGAAAATATCAATTTTGTTAATTATTCATGGGACCTGGCTCATCAGTTTACCACCAAACAAAAGCTATCGGGCTTTTTACGTCATATCTTCTGATATCCGGAAATAAATTTCGAATCGATTTCATTGTCATCCTCATTAATATTCATACGCATTTACCTTATTTTTTCAGTTTTATATCATCTAGAAAGTTTATATATTGTTGTTTTGTTTCGAAAAATATACAGATCATTATTAACTCTTTCTTTGTTAAATATTTGGTTTTAAACCCGATTCATCATAGCAAGTAAGTAAACACGCAGTTGTACAATAAAGTCTTTTAAAGAAAAATAAGAAAAAATGACAAGATGCTAGTAACGAATATAAACATCAAGCAGGTGCAAAAGTTCAAATATGTGGAAAGTGTTTTAACAGACGATGGAAAATCTACCACCGACAACCGAACACGCATTTGGCTTAGCGAAAGAAACATTACAAAAACTAAGTAAAATTTCGTTAGAAACACTAAAATAGGCTGCTGGATTGCTGTGTTACGAATGAGGAAATAACCAGAGGCAGTAGAAATATGGTTCTACAGAAGAAAACTGAAAGTTCTATGGACAAAGGCGAGTAAGCAACAAGGAATTCTTAAAGAAAATGGCAACAGAAAGAACACTTCTACTCAAAATCAGGAAGAGAGAGAACTGAAATTCCTTGGATACATAATGAGTGATTGGTTGATTGGTTTTAACGGCATGTTAACCTGTCTGGCGTTATTTTATGTCAGCGGGTAAATTATGGGGGAGGATACATAATGAGGAAAGGGGAGATTGGAAAACTTAAACCTCACAGGCCACAAGTCAAGAGTGATAGAGGAACGCAACTAGCCACTTACATGACAAGGTTATGAACGGGGGGCGAAGGCCTTAACAAAGGGTGGAAAAAAACTGATAAGAGCCACATAGGGTAGTAAATTGTGGAGAGCCACGATCACTTAAGCTCCGAAGAGACGCGGAACATAAAAGAAGATCCTAAAAAGTGAACTGAAACATTTTATTGCTGTAGAAACCCTAGTTTGTTTAAAGTTGATTTCGAATGAAACAGTTTGATTGATTGACTGACTGATTGATTCGTTTTCTACGGCTTACCAACCCTTTGCATGTTATTTAAAGCCAGAACAAAATTTAGGTTTTAATTTCTTTTTTTAGATAATAATGATTTAGTGATACTAATTAATCCATAGGTGGGAGGAGAAGAGGAGGATTCATGCCTTTTCCCACTGATATTTGCGCTTAAGAGAATATAACAAATCCGACTGGAACTGGAACTCGGCTCTTCAATTAGCAATTCCAAGTTATTATCCATTGCACCAACCGCACATCTAAGCTTATAGCACCTGCTATTCTTAAGTGGTTACCCATCCAGATACTGACCAGGCTCGATGTTGCTTATCTTCGGTGTTGGTAGGGAAACCGTTGTTTCAAAGTCATGTGGCCGTAAACTATTACACCACCCGCACATCCAAGCTTACGGCACCTGGTATTCCCAAATGGTCACCCATCTAGGTACTGACCAGGCTCGACGTTGCTTAATGATCGTACAGGAACCGATGTTTGAACAAATGAAATGGTTAGGGATGGTAACAAATAAAAAATGAAATTTGACTTCAGATTTGAGTCTATTTTCTTTAGCCAATTGTTAGGCTGCAGAATAGACACACCTTAATTCGCTTGGCTTAGGGTTGAGAGATGCCGTTTTATTTAAACTAGTCATGAACAGAAAGAGAAACTGGAAAAGGAATGAAATTTATTTTTTAAGTATTTACGAATACGTGGTATAACAATTGCTTGAGTTGGTATTATATTAATATTAGATTATATCTTTTGGTTGATCAAAGCGAACTTAATTCATGTCACCAAACGAAGTGATTTCTTCTTATTAAACATTTGAAATAATGAAGTGTTCTCTGAACACATCATCTAAAACTTGTATTTTTAAGAAACTTTTCTAACTAAATAAATAAAACATTCTATATAAATTCGAGGATTCAAAATTTTATTTTAAAAATTTCTCTAGTAATAACAAGTTTTGTGAAATTTATTGAAAATTTACAATACCCCTGTTGTACACTATTTACATTATTCGGACTTTTGTCCTCATTTTTGTCGCCATATTTATCACAATGTTTCGAAAAATTTCATCTTTTCCTTTTCAGGCCATAACAGTAGCATTTATCTTTAATACTCAACAAAAATTTCAGTTAAGAAAACTCCAGACATTTTTTGTATTTTTCCAACTAAATTATTTGGATAGTCATTACAAACACCAATGAAAAAAAAACATACGAGAAAAACTATACATTTTACTTATTGTTTATTTTATCCTTCTTTCAGAGTCAATCCATATTTCTTTTATATTTGACCCCAAACTCATCATTTTACTCAATATCACTGTCTCTCATTTCTCCATGACAACATAACAAGCAGATTAATAAATAATACTCATTTTCTTGTTTCCACATCTTTGTTTCTCGTTTTTATGAGTATTTTTGTATATATAAATGTCAGGGGGTGGTTATAATTATTTACTCCCCTACAATAGATTCTCAACAAATACAAATATAATTTTGTAAACGGTTAAACCTTTTAAAATAGAATTATTATTAGAATTAAAATTTAGAATTTCCCAAAAGTATTTCCCTGACATATTTAATTTTTATTTTGTCTTTGCCTGAAACATTGCAAAATTAATTACGCTTTCCCGCCTCTAAAGTTCATCTAGGATAAATTAAACAAAATTTCACTCTCAGTAATATTACCGTGAAATATTTAAATTAAACTTTCTTTTTTCTCTGAAATAGTACCCTAGGTTACTTAAATTCTTTTTTCTCTGAAATAGTACCCTAGGATGCTTAAATTCTTTTTTTCTCTGAAATAGTACCCTAGGTTGCTTAAATTCTTTTTTTCTCTGAAATAGTACCCTAGGTTGCTTAAATTCTTTTTTCTCTGAAATAGTACCCTAGGATGCTTAAATTCTTTTTTTCTCTGAAATAGTACCCTAGGATGCTTAAATTCTTTTTTCTCTGAAATAGTACCCTAGGATGCTTAAATTCTTTTTTCTCTGAAATAGTACCCTAGGATGCTTAAATTCTTTTTTTCTCTGAAATAGTACCCTGGGATGCTTAAATTCTTTTTTTCTCTAATATATAGAATGCTTTATAATAAATAATATTCACTTCTTCTGTGATATTTTCAGTAAAAATTTTAAATTAAAAATTATCTTTGTCTAAAATAATTCCCGGAAAAATTTTAAATGAAATTTTTCAGAAATATTTCAAAATTGATTTCTCTTTCTTTAATATTTAATTGAATTGTTTAAATACCAGGTGTTGTAAGCTTGGATGTGCGGGTGGTGTAATGGATAATGGCTCGGAATTGGAAATCGGAGAACTGAGTTCCAATTCCTGTCGGGTTTGTTATATTCACTTACGCGAAAATACCCTTGGGAATGGTATGAATCCACCTCTTCTTCGCCCAACTATGGGTTAATTAGTAAGATATGTCTCCGTAAATCATTATTATATCCAAATAATTCTTATAATCAAAAATTCCTGGCTTTAAATAACCCGTAAATGCTTGATAAGCCTTAAATACAAATTAAGTCGAAAACACTTAAAACCATGAAAGAAAGTTTTTGGAAATCTGTTTCGTTCTCGATATTTATTTTTGTCTATCAATTTTGATTTGCTTTATACGAAATACACATTAGTTTTTCTAAACCAGTTCAGATATACAGAAAAACTTGAAAACAATATTTATTGCAGTAAGACAATAAATCCAACGGGATATTATATAAAAGCAAACCAGCATAATGCTACAAATCTGTAATAACTAAGGGTGATTTATTGGATCGAAAGCAATAGAAATTTCAGAAGTGAACACTGGAGCGTCGTTGCATCTTGTAGTTTCCGCTTTCTTGTTACCTAGAAACCTTTTATATCCCAGGCTATTAAGATGAACAAAAACGAATGAAGATAAAAGATAAATGTATTTTAAAACATAAATAAACAATCTTCATTCATTCACTGAGAACAACAAGGATTTCATGTATTAAATCAATGAATTCCACATGTGTGTTAGCTTGTCGCCATGTTTAATTCAGAAGTGCCACGCTTTTATACTCAAAGACAAGGGAAGTAACTCAATTGTATTTTGAGTTATCGTCTTTTATAGATGAAGAAAATTAGCTTTCCCTAACATCTCTCCTTTTTAGCCTTGTGTTGATATGACTTTTGTAGGGATTTAATTGCTTCCTCGTAGTCGTTGTGATTTCTTTGGTGCACTTTTTCTGGACCCCTATGTCTGTCGCTTGGCATTACTTGGGAATTTTATTGAGGCAGTTCGAACAAAACTCATTGACAACGTTTTTGAATCCATTTCTACCACTTTTTCTGTCACTGTCATTTTTACCTGATACCTGAATGCAACCAGTAACTTCAGTTATGGGTCAACGAATACACCAACGGGAAGTTTTGTGTCTAACAACTTCAGAAACTTTGATCGTATTCTGGTATAGGCTTCATTATTATCACGATCTATTGCTGTGACGAACTGTTTTTATGGGACTCATTATTTAAGGCAATATAGCTAAAGAAAACAAACACGATACAAACAAACGTTACACTCGACAGAAAATGATTCTTGATATAATTGATAAAATTTTGATTCTATGATGAAAATAATTCAAGAGTATGCCAGAAATATTAAAATATTATTTGGCTACTTAATGTTGAATATTGTATGGGCCACCCAGTGAGGATCGAATACAATACTCAGTAGTAATGGTCAACCAGACTAGCCTAGCTAACCATGGCCACACGCCTCATCGTTTTCAGTCAGTCATTTATGTGCCACGCGTGATACACACTTACGTGATCATGTATCTTTCGAATCATGACTGACGGGGCAGCTTTTTTACCCGCATTTCTTTCTACGGTAGACCAGTTGCTATCCAAGGCTATAGAGCCCGGTCTGTCCTGCTAATTAACCATAGCTGGAAGGAGAAGAGTATTCATATCTTTCCAAAGGGTAAGTAGTGTTTTACCTGTACATTTATCGAGTAGGCTATAAAAATCTCAAAGACGAAGAAATTGATCCGAAAGTATCAATGTATAATAATGCATTGATGAATCTGCTAAAAAGCAACATTTTTCTAAAATTTCATAAACGTTTGTAATAGATTCAGTGGGAAAATGTATTCTTTCTTTCATGCCTTAATGTTGAAGAAAAAATGAACTTGCTAGTGGCTAAATATAGGTTAAATATGAGTTTAAAATACAAGAACAAATGAAATGAACCATTTTTTTCTGTAACATATTAATAAATAAGAGAAACTCGTCGAAAAAACCTGAATGAAACATCCTCTGACTATGACATAGAAATTAATATAAAAAAAAACGCATGACGGACAATCGGAGGCGGCTTTAAACCAAATTAGAAACCGGCGATCAGGAACTTAAAGTAGTGGGCCAATTCAAATATCTTGGCTCAATTATCAACGAAGGGAGTTCCAGAATGGAAATAATTTCAAGAAAAGCACAAAAAATGGTAGTTATCGCAAAAATAAGAACGTCTGCCTGAAATCAAAGATCAGGAATTTTGCGTGCATAGGCCGTTTCAGTCTTTGAGTACGCCTGAGAATTCTGGACAAGATTCAAAAGGATGAAGTTGAAATTTTATGGATACGTCAAAAGAGTCAAGAATCTTTGCACTGCCACCAGAAAACACATTCACCTCAGTCATAAATCAGAGGGAAAATGGCTGACAGTGTCACTGAATGGACTGGAAGATCCTTCTTCACAAAGACTGACATCGACACTTAAAGGAAAATGGTTAGGTGTTCAGGTGATCAAGTTCACTGCGACCCTGCCGACCACACACGGATGATGATGATGATGATGATAATGATGATGATGATGATGATGATGATGATGATGATGATGATGATGTAATCTGTATTGATGAAGTTTAAGTCACTAAAATATTATTTCCCTTTTTTTTTTCTTGAATGTTTTAACTTTCTTATTGCCCAAGACAATCCGAGAGTGATTTGTTGACATTTACTAAACTTGGCACGGTAGTGTACAAGGCCGGTAAGCGCTCTCTGTTTCATACATCCATGCATTTTATAGAAGTTGCTTTTAATTAGCTTCATCCGCCATGTTTATGAGCCAAGTTTGTAAATTCTGGAGATCGAATGTACGCAGGTGTACGGGTTAAGTTATAACATCGCTTAAAACATTTAAGCTCGTGTACGAACATTCTATAGACAGAACAAAATCTTATACAGAGTTAAGCTGGTAAGCTACATACGAACACACTGGCAAAACAAGCCAGCTAGCTAGCTATCTAGCTAGCTAACTAGATAGATAGATAGATAGATAGATAGATAGATAGATAGATAGATAGATAAACTGAGATCAATAGATATGAGACTGAAATTCAGATGAACAGATATGAAGAGACTGCAATAGATAGATAGATAGATAGATAGATAGATAGATAGAATTGTTTAAGAAGCAAGAAACAAAGTGCCAGCCTTTCTTGTTTGTCTTGTAAAGACGAGATCGTTAATATAGCAATTGCGAACAAGTTGGCAGATGCGTCCATGTGCGATCTAGAAGACACTGACTGCATTCCCTGTAGGGAGTAAGGCCCCCAAAGAAGAGATCACCGACCAAGTACATGCTTACAGACTCAAATATAAACAACCAATATATACCTTTTTCCGACCCAATTTTTGCTTATAGAAAGAAATATAATTTTAAAAAAATCAACATATTGAATGACCCAACAGGGTCTGACGTTTCGTAAAATCAATGGACCTTAACCTATATTTAGCCACTAGCAAGTTCATTTTTTCTTCAACAGTAAGGCATGAAAAAAAGAATACATTTTCTCACTGACTCTATTACAAACGTTTATGAAATTTTAGAAAAATGTTGCTTTTTAGCAGATTCATCAATGCATTATTATACATTGATACTTTCGGATCAATTTCTTCGTCTTTGAGATTTTTATGGCCTACTCGATAAATGTACAGGTAAAACACTACTTACTATTGAGAAAGTTATGAATCGTCTTCTTCTCTACCCCCCCCCCCCGCACCAAGCTATGGTTAAATAGCAGGACAGACTGGGCTCTATAACCTTGGATGGCAACTGGTCTACCGCAGAAAGAAATAGCAACTTACTTCGGGAAAAAAATCTGCCTCGTCAGTCATGTATCGAAAGATACATGATCGCCTAAGTGGGTATCAGGCATGGTACATAAATGACTGACTGAAATCGCTGAGGCGTGTGGCCATGGTTAGCTAGGCTAGTCTGGTTGACCATTACTACTGAGTAGTGTATTCGATCCTCACTGGGTGGCCCATACAACATTCAACATTAAGTAGCCAAACAAGTGTTGACGTGTAAAATCAACCATCAACTAAAACGTTCATTTAATTATTTGGAAGTCGTGAGTTCGATCCTTGGTTGAGTTTGTTCAGGAATATAAACTCACATCTCAGGGAAGAAGATATTCAGTATTATAAGGAAGTATACCGGACGTGACAGATAGAGTATAGAGAATGGCATGAATTAAAGAAATGGTTCGTTTCGTCATTTCTGGAAGGTTGTCGCATGTGACAGACACCTATGGAAGACCGAAGAGCGCCAGGATAGAAATCTTCTGATATAAACAATACAGGCAACCTAGTCTGAATGAGTTAATGTATAATAGTAATAACACCACTTCTCAGACATTCAGAAAAAAAAATTATTGTAAGTATATTTGAAACTGTAAATAATACGGCTTATTATTATTATTATTATTATTATTATTATTATTATTATTATTTCCTTTGATTTCTGGTAAGTACTCATTTCTTTCCGTTTTTTTTTTTTTGTTTTGTTTTTTTTTATATATATTTTAAGTAAAAAGTAATTTTTTTTAATCCCCTAAAGTAATTATTAACAGAAATGAATCTTCTATTTCTTTAACAGCTACTTTATTTTTTGAAAGCGTTTAAATTACATAGTTTTAATGTTTCTTTTTGTTGGTAACCATCAACCCTGGCGTAATCGAAGTCAATTTTGAATGATAAAATATGACATTAGAATTAGTTTAAAACTTGCTTTAAGTACGAAAAAGAAATTTATTATTTTTTAAAACTTGAAGCTATTTAACGTAAAACTTTAAAGAATATATTTAAATTATTCTTTCGATCAAATCCTTATTATTTATTGCTGAGTTAAAACGTTTTTGGTGTGCATTGAGTTGGGAGGAGAAACGTATAAATTATACCGTTTCTATGGACATATTTTGGGCTTCTGTACACCAAATATGGAAGCTATTTCCGACCTAGACTCTGAGATATGAAGACAAACATAGCGTGACATGTTTTGTGCGTTATAAAACGACACTAGCTTTTATATACAAAGATATCGAAAAGTTTTGGAGGGAAAACGTGAAAGGCTTTGTATAAACTATTTTTAATATGCTGACAGAAAATTAATAGCGAAAGCTTGATGCATAGATTTTCAGCATTATTACTTTTATTCATAGCTTCATTATTCAACCGTAAACACTTTCTTTATGATGTTATTCTTGATTTCTTTTATATGTTCACGCATAGGTTGTCTCTATTCTAATGACAAGTTCTAAGTTAGTCATCAAAAACATTTTCTTTGTCTTTTTCTGAAGCATCGGCTACCTTTTAGCTAAAAGTTTGCATCCCATCATAAAAAAAAATCGTTTCCAGCTTTGATTCAAGAAATTCTCTGAAAACTGATGAGCAGCCAATTAACATTTCCTAAAAGTCTGCATTGGAGAAGAACGACTTTGTCAAACAGTAAAATCACGTCATTCAAACAATCCAATTGCTCTGAGTGAAATAACAGATTACTTACGTAACTGCAATTCGTAATAAATCTACCAAACACAGAACCGAACATTTATCTCGGCTCTACGTTCAGTTTTGTTTTCATGGACCGTAATCCCTACAGAGGATAAGATACCCACCTAAAAGGGGTGATTATCTTATAAGGTAGACATTAATCGAGTCTATACTCGTAAGTATAAACCCGACTAATGTCTACCTTTTACCTATCCCAGTGAATGAGGTTTGAGTTCAGGTAAAAGGCTGAAGTGATAATTTTCAAAGTAGATAACACCTCCTTTCAAGATTGGATCTATACACTCTTCATAACAATTTTGTCATTATGTACTATGGAGTAAGACAAGAAGAAACGAAGTCTTGCCGCTGAGGAGAAGCGTGATCTACGGAAAGAAAACAACACGGTCATATCCATTCTAAACTGTCACTCCCGTGTGGCCCTGTACAGCCATAACGGCGACTGAGGCATACTTCTTAGGACGGAGATCCATAGATCTTTCGATATCTACGAATGCCACACACTACATTAAGCTGTATTTATGGCATAAAATACAATTTTAAGGAAATCCGAGATCGCCTAGCTTTTATGCGCCGTGTCCTTTCATGACATAGGCGATCATAGCCCTCCACCTCTTCCTATCCCTTGTAGCTCTTAATAAATTTTGTCTTTTTGTTATTTCCCCCAAATACTGTTTTACCATCCATTTACCCAATCCCATCAAGTATGCTACGCGCCGCTTACCTCTGTTCCTCTTTCCCCCAATCTGTCCTGTGAGTATCAGATTTTCCAAGCCCTCCTTCCTCATTACATGCCTCAGAAATTTCAACTGTTTCTTCCTGATGTTAAGTATAAGGTTCATTTTGTTTTCATTTTCTATAAAACTTCGTCGTTTCTCGCATGTTGGGTCCATAGTATCCTCATCATCCTTCTGTAGAACTACATTTCTGTTGCTTCAAATCTCTTCTTTATCTTTGTGGAGATTGCGCAACATTCATTGCCATATAAGAGGACAGATATCACGTAACAGTTCAGTAATCTTTTCTTTGTTTTCAACTAAATCTTCCCGTCTCTTAATACTCTGCTTAGTTTTTGGAATGCTTCTTTGGTCATCCCAAGACGTCTTTGGATCTCAGTATCGGACTTTCCGTCTTCTGTTAGAACACTCCCCTTGTTTGATTTCAGTATTCCAGATTTGTAATTTTCATTTAAGGCTAACCGTTTTGCTAACAACCATGTATTCTGTCTTCTTATAGCTTATAGTTATTCCTTTCTTCTCGCTTTCCTTCGCTACTTTCTATAGTAGCTTTTGTAGTTTCTTTTCCATGTCTGCTATCAACAGTCTGTCATCTGCATATCTTGTTGTTAAGATTGTGTCCGCCATTAATGAATCCTGATAGGACTCCTAATTCTCTCAGAATCGCCTCGCTGTATAAGATCGGTGAAATAAGTTCGGTGAAAAGACACACCCTTTTCTTAACACCCCCCCTTTTATTTTTATATATCTTCTTAACTCATTTTCTATGCAGGCGGTTTGCTGCCAGTAGATGTACGTGATTATTCAAATCTCCTGTGTATGTCAAGGTTGCTGAGCAGCTCTAAAATAAAAAGAAGAATAATATGTCGATTTCAAATTCAATACAAACACCTGACTATGGCCAATGTCCGTGTCGAAGAGTTTCATTTACATGTGAAAAATGGGGTGTCACAAATTTCATCCAAATGTGGTTTTGAATGCAAATCAACATTTTTTTTTTTAGAAAACGCGTAGGAAATATGCAATAATACTTGGCGATAAAAGGTCTATGATCCTTGTGCCTTTTCCACCATTTGTAAAATAATTGAAAACTATTTTAATAGCTTTCGGCCAATTGGGCTGATTTTAGTTGTAAAACATTTGACGGGGCTTTTTTATGCGCCAGAATATTTTAATCAGGAAACTGTAAATACTTCTTTTTTACGACATAACGTTTGTTTGTTTCGTTTCCTCGAAACCTTGATACAAAAAATTTATTCCCGACGCTATTGAATCTTTCATTCATTCGTCTTGAATCCCAGGAAATGTTCACAACAATTACGACACATTCGATTTTCTTCTTTAGTATTAAGACGTCGCATCTAATGGACATATAATTGTATAAACTTGCTTTCTTTTATTTATTTTTTTTTCTTTTTTCTTTTTTGGCACGACTCGCAATATCTATAAAAGCAGCCATTTTTTTCCTATCCTGAAAGGGTCTAATGGGAAGGTTGGCATGTAACTCTCGGAAACAGCGTGTTATTTTTTTATTTATTTATTTATTTTTTTTGTTAGTTTTCTTTTGTTTTCTTTTCTTTTTACGAATGTTGCTTTGTGGTACCGTTTGCTTTGTCTATTTCATCAACATTATTCTTACACTCTTGATATAAGCCCTTTCCATCCATATTGTGTTCGTCTCACTAAACATTGACAGCGACTTTACCTATGTTTCCAGGCTTCATAGATATAAAATGACATTAGAATTTAACAAGTATGATTATGTTCATTAACTTCACGTCCAGATATTAAACTGAATCTAACTTCATTTCGATTTACTTGCACTAAGCCAAGTCGGCAACAAATCAGCACTTCTGTATCTCTACGTGAGCTTTCACTCAATCGCATGCCTGACATGTTATCTATTGCGCATGCGTAATCATGGATTATCATTATTTAAGAAATGCGTAACCATTTTATAATAGACATAAATAGATTTTGACACAGCTCAAAACATATATACTTTCAGAACATATTTTAAAAGACATTTTGTTTGCAGTTGAAGAAAAATAAGAAACTTTCATGAAGCGTGACTGTCTTTTCATCGATATCTGCGGAGTGTGATCAATGTGAGGCTAACTTTTCTAGAAGGAATGTCTTTTTTAAATTAAAAAGGAAAAAAAACAAAGAAGCTATAACGTGTTGTTTATATCACTTCACTCTAAGCAAGGCGATAATGCCACTAAGACGCTAGAGATTACTGAGGGTGAACGAGAATGGGAAGACTTTAGTGAGAAAAAACGACAATAGAAAACACGATTCAGAAAAACAGAAGATTACTATTTTCGTAGAATTTAAATTTTCGCATGTGACAGGCAAACAAGAAACCGGAAGAGAGTTACACAGATGAGAAGTGCGAGAGAAGAAACTATTAGAATAGAAGTTACGGTTCTATCTAGCTGTTTAAACAGTAAAACAATGAGACCTTGTTGCCGAAATAGTAGTACACTTAAATTCATGCGATTGAGATACCCAGAAGGAGAGTTCATTAGAAGAATTGACATGAAAATATTTATAGAAAAGATAGAGAGGATCTACGTTAGGGTGGTGGAAACTTGAGTGAAGTCAAGATGCCAGGTGAGGACAGATACAAAGAAGACTTAATGATTAGCATCCTCTTACATGATAGTGTTAGAAGTTTCTTTTACTACCTGTGTGTCTAGAATAGTTTTATATAATGCTTCTCATCGTAACATCTGATCATTGTGAGACTAATCTTTTGAAAACGGAATAAAATAAAAGCAAAAAATGCCAAGAAGCTTTAATGTGTGATATGTTTCATAAGCTGATACATCGGTTTATCTTTTGTGTGGGATTGGAATATTTCGAGATCATGCTGAAGACTGTCCTCTCGTCGTGACATTCAACCGTTGAGAGGATCATTTTTAAAAACGAATTAAAATCTTTAAACATGAAGAAAAAAACGTTAATATGTGGCGTTTGTTACATGATAAAGGGTCAGAGTTGACTGGAAAGTAGAAGTATATATATATATATATATATATATATATATATATATATATATATATATATATATTAATAATAATAATAATAATAATAATAAGTATAAGAAACTATACTCGCTCAGAAAACCTTCGGTGTGTTGATTTGCAAATAAACAAGCCAATACCAAAGGGAAAAAAAGGTATAAAAAAAGAAAGAACCAAGATCATGTACTTTAACCGAAAATAATCGTCCAGCATGCAAGTCCAAAGCCCAAAGAAAAAAAAAACCCGATGTGAGGACCCAAAATAACTAAATAAAGTGCTCAATACAATGAGTAGAGCAGACCTAGTTAAGCCTAGAGAGCCAGACAAACCTACCAAGGTTTCACCTAAGCGGATCGTCAAGGAAAGCCAGCTTTCCCTGACGATTCGCTTAGGTGAAACCTTGGTAGGTTTGTCTGGCTCTCTAGGTTTAACTATATCTATCTATCTATCTATCTATCTATCTATCTATCTATCTATCTATCTCTCTCTATATATATATATATATATATATATATATATATATATATATATATATATATATATATATATATATATATATATATATATATATATATATATATATATATATACATACAGACAAGCGCAAACAGAGATATAGGGAAAGAACCGAAGATCCTTCGTATTGGAACAGAAATACATCCAGCCGGAAATAAACTTAAATCCACACATATGGAAAATAACATTATACTTGTTGCAAGGTGCATACCTTGATCAAACTTTCTCTTCCTACATATGATGCTTTCCGTCTATGTAATGTTTCATAACTTGATATAACGGATCTTTCAACTAACACAAAGAACTTTAATAGTATTCGGTAGATCCTGTTTTTAATCCCCCCCTTTTATTGGATGAGAGACTACTTTGACAACAGGTTACACACTACTTACCCTTTCACATCGGTAATTTTTTTAATTTCAATGCATTACTTATTGTATTTAAGAGGCACGGTGGAGTACTGGATAGCGGCTCGGATTGTGGAATCAGGGAACCGAGTTCGAACTCCAGTCAAATCCATCACATTTACGTGCTAATACCCTTGGGAAAGGTATGAATCCTCTTCTTCCCCTCCCACTTCCAGATAAATTCTATAGCTTTGGATGGCAACTGGTCTACCGCAAAAAGAAATGATAACCTATTGCAGGAAAAAAATCTGCCACGTCGAAAGATACACGATCGCCTAACACGCATAGCACATAACTGACTGGCTTATTGTAGTTGTTTATTGGCTGACTTTATATAACATCTTGGAAAAAAATCTGTAAAAAAAACAGAAATGATTAATATTACTGATTGTCTAGGATCTGAAAATATAATCTATAGAATATCTTTATTAAATGTGATCACAGATATTAGAAATAGATACCTGAAAGCAAAAGATGAATATCTCAACAAAAAGTACACAGAAATAAGAACTCTACAGAACAAACACATAGCAGACATGTATTAAATGATAACAGAACAGAAAGTTTGCCCTTTGACTGGTGGCATAAAGTCTAAAAAGGGAGCGCAAATAATAAATTCATATTTCAAAAATGGAATGAATACACAAGAGACCGCTTTCCTAATAAAAAGTAGTTAAACCTACAATACATATAAGTATGAAGGAACCTGTTGAAGACCTGCACTGGCCATGATGAAGAGATACAAAACAGCAGAAAAAGATGGGATTGTAATAGAGATACTGTCAGCCTTACATGATTTTGGTATTAATAAGATTACTGAAATAGTAAATGAAATATACGACAGTGGTGAAATACTAGAAGATTTTAGTAGATTTACCTTCATAGCGATACCAAAGATGCCAAGCGTAATTGTATCGTTAACTTCATTGAACAGTTTAATGAGCCACATAACTAAACTAACACTAAATCTAATCTAAAGAATAGATTTCGTATCATAATTAGATAGGAAATAAGGTAAGGACATTAAGGCTTTATTCAAGATACCGGACCAAGAAATCTTTAAGCTCAGAATGCTATCAAAGTGAGCAATGCAAATGGCGAAAGACCTATGCTTCATAGATTTCAGAAAAGCATTTAATAGAGTACAGCACAAAAAAACTATTTAAAATACTGGTATTAAGATAATCAGTAATCTCTACTGGGAACAATCAGGCTGCACGCGGACAGAGAACAAGTTCAGTGAATGCACAAAAATAGAAAGAAGCGTATGACAAATATTATCACCGGTTTTATTCAAGCATTTGAGTGAGACGATCCTAATATGAGTAAATAGGTTGGCCTATCATCATGCTGTCTTCCCTGGACTGTTGAACAAGAGTAGAGATATATCTCTTGTTCCCTGTTTAGGATTCGGCTTCCGGTTTCTTTTAAAGTCTTCTTATTCTATTTCACAGGCAGTAACCCCTTGCGTCTTAGTGGCATTGTCGCCCTGCATCAGGTGAATTGATTAAAAAAGAAAAGAAAAAGAATTAGAAGGCCTACCAGAATTTATTACAATGCACACAATCTTAACTACATAAGATACGCAGATGAGACTATATTGGTACCAAACTTAAAAGCAAGACTGAAAAAATCTTAAACAAGGTAGTAAAGGAAAGAAAGAAGAAAAGACTAACCATTAAATGCACGAAAACAGAATGCATGGTTGTCAGCAAAAGAGACAGCCAAAGGTGTGAGCTATGTATATCAGGAACGTCAAAATCAAGCAGGTATAGAAAAGTAAATGTCTGAGTAGTGTCGTAACAGAAATGTGGTACAGAAAATAGGAGGCTGAGAGGAAAGAGAAAGATGTCTTCCAGAAACGAAGCAAAGTATCAAGTGATTGAGAAGTTTCACTGGAAATAAGTGTGTTAAACTGCTTTGTAATATGTAATCTCTCCTATACGGTAGTAGATTCTGAACAATTTCCTCATAGATAAGAAAGACACTCGAGGCAGCAGTGATGTGGTTTGACAGAAGGACGCTGAGAATACCATGGACTGAACATGTGAGCCACGAAGAAGTCTTAAGGAAAATACGAACAACAAGGAAACTGATATTGACAATCAGAAAGTGATTTTTTTTAATTATCTTACTCCAAGTAAGGCGATAATGCCACTAAGACGCAATGGGTTACTAGAGGATGAAGGAGAATAAGAAGACATTAGGAAAAGGAACTGAAAACTCACTCCTAAACAGGAAACAAGGGATAACCCTCTACTCCTTTTTTAAAGACCGTGGATGGATGTGAAGAGGATACGTGAACTTATCTACTCCTAACGGAAACCCAAGTAGCGGAAATTTTGGTGACACATAATGGAGAAAAAAGGCCTAGAGAATTTAATACTTAAAGGACGTATTGAACGCAGGAGAAGCAGAGAGAAATAACGTTTAACTTGCAGAACAAGACAAAGAGAAATGGTAAAGGATAAAACATTACTTAGAACAATAAATAACAGAAAGGTACTAAAAGACTTGGCACATAAATAAAGTAACTTGTTTTTTATTGGAAGCCAAATGAGTTTCGTAAGACTGTCGTCTGGATGCTTTCAGTCCTTTTTTTTTTAAATTTCTAATTCTTCCATTGCTATCATCGCTTTTATTTATTTATCGAGAAATTTCACTTTTAATTATTTTCATGACGTCATACTGCTGCTGATATTTTTCGCAACACTTTTTTTTCTCTCATCTTTCTTCCAAATTTATTCTCCCAGGCAAAAACGGGAAAATCATTCCCCTTGATTTGTCAAGTATTCAATTGCTTTAATCTCCCCCTAATGCTGGAAAGCCTGACTAGGTGGCGCCTTAATCGTGACTCTTGTGACAGCAAAACAAGAGTGGCCTGTGTCGCATTCACTTGGCTGTCAACTCAAAGATTGACGATGGCTTATCTTTCAGAAAATTCAGGAAGGGGTGAGCCATTTGGCCGACAGGTAAATGCCTCGAGACACGCCAACAGCAGGAATAAAACCCCCTGCCAACTAGAACAGTAACGATCATTCTAAATACGATCCTGATCAGATTCACCATGACATAACTCCATGGCAACGGAGAGACGTGCGTTCCTCTCAAAAGACAGAACGAAATCAGAAATCCTCTCATTAAAACGGAGATTACATTTCGTTCAAAGTTTAATTACTAGAAATCAATTCTTTTTTTTAATTTTCTCGATAAAGTGGGTTCCTCCTATTCGCTGTTTTTTTTCTACGGTTTTCAGTTATCCGCAGTCAAAACCAAATATAAAGATTTAATAAGTCTCAAAGTGCATGTTTATCAACTCGGATTAAGGAATCGGTGAGCTGAGTTCGAATTTCAGTCGAGTTCATTAAATTCACTTACGTACGATTACCCTCAGGAAATGTATGAATCCACCTCTTCTCCCCAACCCTATGAGTAAATTTCTTGATTAGGTTTCTCTTGATTGGGTTCTTTTGGGTGGCAACCGGTCTAGGATAAGGGTTCTATAGCTATAGATGTCAACCAATGTAGGTTTTGATTAGGTTCTACAGCCTTGGGTGGAACCCGGTCTAGGAGAAAGACAACTCTGAATTCAAAACCTGAAAGCCTAGTGTACGGACCGAGGGCAACCCACATCATATTCGGTCAAGAACATTGCAGAAGAGATGGGTGCCGCCCAGCTTTATGAAAGCCCACTGAAAGGATTAAGAGAAAGAAAAATTAAAGTCTGTCTCTTCTACGATAATTGAAGCACTCAATGAAGACGATGCTGGCAATTCAGCAAAGTTCGGACTGTTCTCTTCATCTTTATCATCCAATTCACAACGTTTCAGTTATCTTCCTTTAGTAACTCAGCTCTTCAGGTTTTGTCCACCTCGGCTGTGGCCTGGTATTGAACTCACAACTCTTTGGGTCAAGTCATTGGATTATTTCAACCAACGGTTTGATTCAAAGACTTGTGAGTTGCCACGGTAGAGATGAACAAAAACTTGGAGAGTTGAGATTCTAAAGGGAACTGAAACTAAGATATCCAGAAAAGGCGTGGCACGTGGAACTAGAACGATCTAACCCAGTGGACGAAATAAAGGTTTCGGTTTGAAATTCCAATGTATATCACCTGAAGAAGGGCGGAGCGTACGACAGAAACGTCGTGAAAATTGCATTAAAAATGAGGACAATAGTCCAGACGATTTAAATAGTGTAAATAGTTAAAATACCTCATGGTAGAAATATAGACAAATCCTGAAGAAGTCCAGAACGTGCAACTGTCGAAACGTCGTGAATATTGCAATAAAGATGAGGACAACAGTCCGGACAATTTAAATAGTGTAAATAAAGATACCACTGTTAAAATGATGAGTAACGACGTGCTTGTTCCAAAGTAACAACATTTTTCTAACTTCAATTGAAAAAATCGACCAATTTGTTAATAAGTGGTTGGTGTTGCTCATTCCTGTAAATTCTAAACACAACCTAGATCTACATGAATTGAAAGAAAAAAACAAGGGAGAAAGAAAAAACAAGGGAGAAAGAAAATGTTTCTGCATCGATCCATTAGGTCAATAATGCCGTTATTTTCATAAGTACTGATGTTGTTATATTTGTTTTATTTTATTATTATTTATTGTTGTTAACCTCTTTTTGAGCCTAATAATGGCAATGATAATATTAGCCGTTTCCTTATAAGGAAACATTCAGCATACATTGTCCGTCGGTTGAAATTAATAAAATCTTTCTCTTGAAACTGCTTTTCAGGAAAATATATTTCTGAAGTACACTAAATGTTATCGCTCTTTCCAGCATTGATGGGGGATTCCTTTCTAAGCCTTTGTTTGAAATAGAGTAGAAAGTTGCTACCTTCATAATGTTATTGTTTCTCTTCCAATTAAATGTGCTATCCTTTTAAGCTGTCGCAGTTGTTGAAATTCATTAAATGATGTGGTTTCTCTTATTTGGAGCAGTTCTTTGTTCATGATTCTGTAGCGCCAATTCCCTGCGTTTGAAGAAGCAAAGAAGTAAAGTAAGTCCATGCTGTTCGAATAAGTATGGTCCTCGCTAAAACCTACAGGCATAATTCGCTGGAAACCGCTTTGAATTCTTAATCTGGGAAAACAGTTATATAAAGCGCTGACGGTTTAGATACTTCGAAACGCGTTTCACGCCATGCATTATATCCCAAGGAAAGTTTCAATCTGATGAGGCTATTTTGAGAAAATAATTAGTTTTTATGTTAATGTTCCGAGTTTGTAGCATTGTGCGGTATTGTGTGAAACTACCGCTGGCACAGCTTATTCTATCTTCAATTTCCTTATCTCCTGATCTGCGGTAAGAACGGATTTTCTATTCGTCCCTTAACTTTTATTACAGTCTCTCTTGTTATAATTGTTCTATTTTAATAATAGTTATTGTTGTTTATCTCTTAGTGTCTAATTTTTTTTAAGCAAATCACCCCAAGCAAGGCAGGAAGCCACTAGCACGCAAGGGGTTACAGAGAGTTGGGACGAGAGCAAAGAGGAGTGATAGAGGAAAGGATGAAGAGAAGGATAGGGGATAGATCAGGGCATCTGGAGACGTCGATTGACATTACATTTGAATAGTTGGAGATTGTAGCTATCAGCGAAACAAGAAATGGGGAGGGAGTTCAACAAGTGAGAAGTGCGAGACATGAAGCTATTGGAGTAGAAGAGACGGGTACATTTAACAGTTTCGACGGTGAAAGAGTGAGAGCGAGACGCCAGCCTATTAGAACGCTTAAATTCATGAAGTCTGGGAACCAACGAAAGCAGCTCATCGGAGCAGTTACCGTGAAAGTATTTGTAAAAAAGACAGAGGGAGGCGATGGCACATCTGTAAGAGAGCGACTGCAGACGAAATGCCTTGCTTATCAAGGACCTTGAGACAAACAGAAGGGGTTCCAGACCATATATGGCAGTAATACTCCATGCAAGGGCGAATGGTTGATTTGTAGATTTGAAGGATTGACTCCGGCGAGAAACATTTTCTGGCGCGGCACAGGGAGCCAACTTTCATTGCGGTGGACGAAGCAACTGACTCAATCTAATTGTTCCATCTCAGGTCAGCAGACAATGTGAGACCGAGAAGTCGCAAAGAGGTGCTCTCGTGGAGTTGAACGTCAGACATTCTAATGGGAGGCAGACATTCTGTGGTGAGTAATAGAGATCAATGCTGGATATAAATCGTATGTTTCGAAAGTAGGTGTCAATTCATATAGATCGGATCCGTTCTGGAGCCAGATTGTATGGATCAACCAAAGCATAAGCCAAACCGTATAGATCAAATGCATGATGGGATCAATTCGTATAAATCCATTCAAAGTAGGCTCAAAGTTATATGGATCGATTCCATCCTCAAGTCAAATCCAATTGAATGTCTTTGGCTAGATGCGAAAGTGTCTCGTCAGTATTCTCATGATTTAGTGGCCGACTGTTCTTGCTTGATAAATTTTCTGAACTTGGAATTGTTTTTGCCGTTTCTTTCTCCTGTTCTTAATTTTTATTGAAAGCATGCGTTCCAAGCCCACTATTTGGTGAGGGCAGAGGATTGGCAGTTGATCCCCCACCACCAGGTCGATGCTTGGACATTTACTTGTTATCATGAGGAAGAAAGCGGACTAACACTCACTGCCACGTATGTTGGGGCATTTATTATGACATAGCAATAAATCCGGATAACCTTATTTTCTTCAATTTCTTTTTAGAATAGACAATGGGACTTATAAAACTTAACTTAATGTTGCGAAAGGGTAAATGCAAGTGTCAGCCAGGACTCTTTGCAAATTACCTCCCCCTCTCATCGTTACCTCTGTTTTTGTTGTTGTTGTTGTATGTGTTATATGTAATAGGAGTAGGTAGGCTTTCCTACCGCCCGGTCAACACTCCTCCCCCTTCTCTTAGACATGAGTAGAGGCTTACGCCTTGTTTCCTGTTTGGAAAGGGGTTTCCGGTACTCTCTCTCTCTCTCTCTCTCTCTCTCTCACTGGCCTCTGTATCTGCAGTTGCCTTGATCTATCCACTACTCTTCTCCTAATCCTTTCTTCTATCACTCCTATCTGATCTTGCTCCAAATTTTCTGTAACCCCTTGCGTCCTAGTGGCTTTCCGCCTTGCTTGGGGTGAAACGCTTAAAAAAAAAAAAAAAAAAAAAAAAAGTAGATGCCAAGCAATATGGATCGGATCAAAGGATGCGCCAAGCCGTATAGATCAGATCCATAGTGGAACCAAATCGTATGGAGCGAATAAAACTATAGATATATAATTCGGATCCATGCTGAAGCCGATTCGTATGAAAGAAATACAAATATATGAACCGTGTCCAAGTAGATGCCAAGCTATGCTGGAGTTAAACCGTATACATTGGATATATGCTGGAAGCAATTCGTATTGATCGGATTTCGAGATTGAATCCAAGCATGCGCCAAGCTGAATAATTCAGATCCATGGTAAAGACAAATCCTATGCTTCGAACGCAAGTAGGTCTCAAGCCATAGACCGGGGCCGGATAGATCGAATCAATACATGTCATAGAGATCGGATCTATGCGGGAGCCAAATTGTATAGATTGGATCAAAGTAGGTGTAGGAATCATATGGATCGAATCCATGCATACTTTAAGTCGCAGAGATTTGATAAATGGTGGTGCTAAATCGAATGGCTCGGATCAAAGTAGGAAGTAATTCGTATAGATCGGATCCATGCTGGTACCAAATAGTATAGAGTCGATCCAAGCATGCGCCAAGCCGTAAAGATCAGATGCATTATGAAACCAAAACTTATGGAGCGAATCCGAGCAAATGACAAGGCACTCGAATCGGATCCAAATAGATTTCAAACTATATGAATCCATTATGTAGCTAAATCGTATAAATCGGATTCAGGCATGCGCCAAGCCATATAGAACAGATCCATGCGGGAGACAAATCGTATGGATCGGATCCAAGCATGCGCCAAATCTTAGGTTTCGAATCCAAGTACGTGTTATACCATACAGATCAGATCTCAGTAGATGCTAAGCCATAGAGATCCATGATGGAGCCAAATCGTATGGTTCGAATCTAAGTAGGCAGCAAGTTGTATAGATCTGATCTATGCTGGAGCCAAACACCATGGAGCAAGCAGATGCTTAGCCACATGAATCGGATCCAAGTAAATGCCAAGCCATATGGATTGGATCTATACTGAAGGCAAATCGCATAGATTGGACCCATGCTGGAACTTAGACGTATGGATCGGATCCAAATATTTGCTACAAACTGAATCCATGATGAATCCAAATCGCATGGATTGGATCCAAGCATCGGCCATGCGCTAGAGATTAGATCGATGGTGGTGCCAAATCGTATGTTTTGAATCCATGTAGGTATCAAACCATATAGATCAGATCCATGCAAATGCTAATCCATATACATAAGTCCATGCTTGAGCCAAATCGTATGGATTGGATCCAAGTAGGCGCCAAGCCGTATAGATCCAATTGCATGGTTCGAATCCGAGTATGTATCAAGCCATATAGATCGGATCCATACTGGAGCCAAATCATGTGGGTCGGATCCCAGTAGGGGCCAATCCATATAGATCGCAATACGACATCAGATTGCATCTTCAATGTTGGGCTCGATATGGTTGAGAGACTTTGGTAAAACACTAGACCCCAGAGAATGTCTTTGTTCCCCCCCCACCTAAATACTGTTCACGATATTACATTTTTTTAGATTAAGCATTGTCTTTACAACATTGTCTTTTTCTATAACGAACGCGGAATTGCTATCAACTTCATCAGAAATAGATGCAATAAAAACTTGCCAAAAAATTGATAACAAGAATTCAAATATATATATATATATATATATATATATATATATATATATATATATATATATATTGTGGGATCACTATTCAATTCAAGTGATTAAATCGCATCAAAATTAATTCTATTATCTGTTTAGCTGACTGCTTTGTCTCATTTCTTTGCGTACAGCCAACTTTCTTACTGAACTAGCTACGACAAAAAGGTGGAAGCAAAAATAATAAACAACGTCGATTTTATAATAGGAGTTTGCCAGGAAGAGAAGGGCAAGTATTCTTCAACTATAAATGCCACTTTGTCTTTCGTTAATCCCGTAAAAATTTTCAAAACGATGGAAATCCAAAGCAGGAACTGAGTGTAACGAAATGCGCGCGCAAAAAAAACAGATTGGGGACGAATCATTGTGGCGGGAAATTGCAAGAAAATAACGGAAAACGGAAAATTCTGCTTATTTGTAGGGGTCCCTCATGTAAAGAAGACGTCACGGGAAGGAAATTAAACCCCTATCACTTGCAACGATGGTATTATAATTATTGTAGTTGTTATTGTTGCTGTTTCTACCGTGTAAGTTTAATAATGGCGATTATACTGACAATAGTAAAAGTCTTAAGAAGAAAGCGTGATCGATTGTCTTGTTTAGAAAATCTGTAATATCAACTCAACTGATATTAGTTTAAAGAATATCTCTCTATTATACTCTTTCTTTCTCTCTCTCTCTCTCTCTCTCTCTCTCTCTCTCTTTCTCTTTCCCTTTCCATTTCTTTCTTTCTCCGTGAGGCTGCAAATGCATAATTAATTAATATTTGTTCAACGAAATGGGTTCAAATAGAGAAAACCAAACATCCTTGCGATAGTGAGCAAACCACAAACCTAATCATTTTTCTACGAAAGATATTTGTTAGACAATGCTAACTTCGTTCACAGCCGAGAATTGAAATCACTGGTAATTTCTTTTTGGTTATGTTATGTCGGTTAATTTAATGACATAACCACACTTATTAATTTAATCAATAGGTCGACATGTCGGTTTGGCTTATACAAGAGTGAAAAGGGTAGACAAACGCTCGGTTTTAGATGAGAGACAAAAATGTAAAAATACATCCAGTATTAAATTAGAATATTTTTTTTATCAAATTTGCCCGAAGGAAAGCAGTAAAGATACAAAGATACAGAAGTTAATGGGTGTGAAAGAATTCAAAAAAAAAAAGAAACAAAGGAGCGGGGAACAATACAAGATTCATTAAGAAGACAGTAGATAACAATTGACATTGTATTATAAATTTTTACAGATCAAAGTTAACTGGAAAGCATGGAGCCGGAAGAGAGTTCCCAAGCGAGGAGTGCAAGAAAAGAAACTGTTAGCATAGAACTTGCGGTGGCATCTAGACAACATAACTGAAATTGATGAGATCTCGACGCCAGTCAAATACTTCGCTTAAATTTAAAAAGTCTAGCTACCATATCGAAGAGCTCATCCAAGTTATTAGATGCAATACGGTGCCTCATTCTTTCAGCAAACAAAGACTTAGCTCCTTCAAGGACACGTTTACATTTATTACTCACGATCACGAATAGGCATCTGCTGTGATCGGAACTGCTACGCTGGTATAACCGGAAAAAAAGCATTTATGTCGGCTTTGACTCAAGAAGAAACATCTCTGGATCAATAGAAAGATTAAAAATATCAATCCAAGTGGCGTCTCAAAGAAAGTCACGAAGTGAATCCCAATCAGCATGCCGGTCAGTTATGTGCCATGCGTGATACACGCGTAGGCGATTATGTATCTTTCGATACATGACTGACGAGGTAGATTTTTCCCGTAGTAGGTTGCCATTTCTTTCTGCGGTAGACCATCCAAGGCTATAGAATCCGGTCTGTTCTGCTATTTACCCATAGCTGGGGGGGAGAAGAAGAGGATTCATACCTTTCCCAAGGGTATTAGCACGTATATAAATGTAATGGATTCGACTGGAATTTGAACTCGGCTCACCGATTCCTCAATCCGAACCGCTATCCATTACTCCACCGTGCCTAAGGAGGCTAAAATAAGTCGACTTTGGTTGGGTTTATAAACGAGTCTTCAACTATCCATCGGAAAGGTAGCCTTTCTCCTTCTTTTTTTTTTTTTTTTTGTATCGTTCTTTCCCCTTTGCAGGGGATACAATCAGTCCGAGCGATAGGGAAATCTAATATTTTTATAACAATTTGCTAATCATAATTCAACAGTTATATTTCATCTTATATTCCACCATTTAAAATCAGTTAATTGAAAAAATATCTATAAAAAGAAAAGAAAATCAAAAGGATCTCTTTGCATAAAAGCCAGTGTCCGTTGCTTTGTAATGCACGAAACATGCCACGCTGTTTTCGTTGGTATTTGAGAGTGTAAGTGAGATAAACCATTCATATTTTGCGTAATATATTCTCCAGATATCTCCACATCAGATGGTATAACTGACAACTTTCTCGTCTCAGCCAGACAGATATCAAAAACATTAAAATTATAGCAATGATCATAGCAATTTATTTATAAGAGTTTTAAAACGTGTTGCAGTTAGTTTTGTAAACTTTCAAAGATAGACTGTTTTTAATGTCGACCTTAGTCATCTAAAATTAACTTTGTTTAAGCCATTATTGATATCTGCTGACAAAAAAATTTATTTTATTAGAAGTCTTCCAAAATTAAAATAGTGAATTCGACAAAATTAATTAATTTAATGATTACTTGGCTTTATTTTCAAACATTTGCAATATTATTGTCATACAGGCTATCAAGAACATCAAGCTAAAACCCTCCAGCGTAAAATTATTCATTATTATACTCCGGACTATGTCGATAAATGAGTATTCTCCTTCTCACGGGAATGTAAGAAATTCACATCATTTTTTTCTTCATGGGTAGATGCTTATATATATATATATATATATATATATATATATATATATATATATATATATATATATATATATATATATAAATTCGTTAAAAACGACTGACAAGGTGAGGTGATTGAGTTTTTGTATAATATCTCATGTGTTCATATAATTAATATGATATAAAAATTATATCAAAATGTGCGAATATGTGTGCGTATCTGTGTGTGTAAGTTATTCTTAGATATAGTGTATCTGTAAAGGAACAAAATAAATATGCGTTTGCCTTCATAAAGTCCCTCTGGGGGACGAAACATCAGCAAAGTAGAATTTTTTCCTCTTTTTATTCATATATATATATATATATATATATATATATATATATATATGTCATTAAATGTTATTGCCAGATTAATAAAAAACATTACATTCATACATACATACAAACATATATATATATATATATATATATATATATATATACACACACACACACACACAGGTAGTAATCCGTTGGTATAATCCAGGCGAGTCCTATTAACACAACATAGAATTTGAAATATGTTAAAACTGACTCACAAAGAGCGCTCAATGTTTATTTTCATTAAACAAAGGAAATTTTCTTTACAATAATTGGAAGATACCTTTAGTTAATGAATGAATATATATATATATATATATATATATATATATATATATATATATATATATATACCAGTCATCCTGTTTCTCCCACTTCTTTTTAAGCATTTTCACCCACAAGCAAGACGGGGGTGCTACTAGTACGCAGAGGTTTAAAGAGAGTCATTGTGAGAGGAGAGACTGAGTATATGGGGGGGGGTGAGGAAAGGATAAAAGATGAATGGGGTTCAAGATGAAAAAAGATGATGATTAACGTTGCATTTAATTTTTGAAGATTGTAGTTATCAAGGAAGCAAATAAGCGGAAGGGAATTCCACTGTCGGGAAGTGAGACAAAAGAAGCCGTTGGAAGTGGCGGTTACACTTACTTATTTCAATAGTAAAAGGGTTGGATTCAAGGACATCTGCATCCAGCATCAGTTCACATAATAAGGACAATCATAGAAGCATAGAAATTCTGCAGGTATAAACAATTAAAACGATACATTATCTCATGTCTTCGTTCTTCTTCAACTGTTTGCCTGTATTTTCTCATTCTCTCTCTTATCATTCCCAATTTTTGTTGCCTGTCCATGTTTTTCTTATGTAAATGATATACAATTATCGATTAGTTCTTTATGCAAGAATGTAATAAGGAATTCACAAATATTTTCTACAGTAAACTCTCTTTTGTCATTCTCTTGCTCTATCTGACCATACAAATTTCATGTGCCTTTTTTCTTTATGTATATTTTTTCCTCAAACAAAGAAAAAAAAGGAAGTGGCATTTCACATAAAGCTTACTTCCAAGCAGAATTGTTCATAACCATTTTTGGTTCTCACCAGTCGAGGTGCAATTGAAATGCACCGAAACGAAGTTGCATCTTTGTAGTGGGTAAACTGTTTTTGTCTATAGATAAAATTATAATAAATAATATATATAAAATTATAATAAATAATATATCTTTTTCTACGTTTTATATGTAAATGCTAATCTTTCGATCTTGATAGTCCGTCATTTGCCTTGTCTCGTCATGCCTTTCTTTTGTCTCTATTCATTTGCTCTTTCTCTTTCTCTCTCTTTCTCTCGCTCTCTCTTTCTCTCATTCTCTCTCTTTCTATTTCTTTCTCTTTCTCTTTCTCTTTCTCTCTCTCTCGTCCTATCTTTCCCTCACTTTCCATCACTCTCTGTCTCTTTTTATCACACTCTCTTTCTCTATCTCACGCACTATTTCTCTCTTTCGCTCTCTTGCTCTCTCTCTCTCTCTCTTTTGCTCTCTTTCTCTCTCACCCTCTCTCTCCATATATATATATATATATATATATATATATATATATCCATATGTTAGTAGACGTCCTGTTTTTTAAACACTTTGCATTACGCTTACCGGCCTGTGTATTCAAGAAGCTTAACAAAGTTTCCTAAAAGAATGGCTTCTTCTACAAAGGGGAAATCTCTCAAATGCCTCAGTGACGAGGAAGACGTTGCTCTTGAGGCCGATTCTAGTGGGTTATGTATGCTTGGATGCGTATCACCACCAGTATTAACAGTAGCTGCTCTATATTGAGAATAGTTGATTTCTTCATTGTCACCGTATGTCTGGTATGACGCTTGCGTTGTAACGGTTCGGGTTCGATTCCCGGTAGTGGAGGCGCACTGCTGGTGAAACCCAAAAAGGATGAAACGGCCATCCATTCTGTTGAGATTTTTATTCTAGACTCAGTGAATTTTTATGTGAAATATATATACATACTTTTTCTTCTCGTTGCTATCTTTCTTCCGCCACTTTTCCCTATCGTTCTTTCCAATTCGATAAGATTGAAGTTGGTTTCTCGGTCATAGATAGAAAGTGTTATGGTCGCACATACAAGCAAGAAGAATAATAATATAGACTCCTGATCAGATAGTGGAATTGATTCCAACTTTCAAGGTCTTCAAATCAGACAGATACTTATTCAAGGTAAAAACATTATACTCGCGCATACAGCCAGACAGAATATCTCCAAAAAGCGACATTCAAATTAAAAGATTATTTACTTTTTTGGTGGGTACACCTATTTTTTGCATCACTGTCAATAATGTTGCTAATTTTCAAAACTCCGGGGAAACGCTTTTAAAATTGCAGTGCATAAGTTTTTTCCTTGAATTTTTATTTTAGCTTTGTTTTAGATGATATCTTACGTCGGATTATATTCGAGCAACAATTCAAATACGTATAGTGAGAATATTGAATGGAATACATACATTAAAATAAATGTTTTCTTAATATACAGACGACTCTTTTTATATCCGTAGATATCTGAATACCACGAACATTCTAGCAAAAATAATAGCTTTTCCACGCAACATATTTTTTTTTCAAATTTAGGTCAGACATATTGTTCTGTTAATAAATACCAGAGTAAAAACGTCCAAGATTGCCAAGTAATTTGCGAAATATTTTCTAAATTTAGGGTTACAAAAACACGTTTATATCAGTAGAAAGAGTAATTTCTGAAACAATGGAATAACATGATCTTATTTATATATTAATTTGTTTAGAGACTCGGAAAGTGAAGTCGTCTAAATAATTATAATAATGACGAAAATATGAATGTGAATAAATCGAATGATGGCGAGGAGGTGGAAGTATATTTGAAAAGGAGAAAAATCAGTTCAAGAAAGACAAGGAGAAAACGCGAAAAAGAGACGCAGACAAGAACTGCTAGAACATTCAAGAACATCGATTTTCACATTAAACATAACAATGCTTATAAAATTAAAAATGAAGGTAACATAAACGCTATTAACAATGGCAACAGAAAAGGTCATAAGAACGACGCTAACAATCAAACTCATATTTTCTTTTTCTTTTTTAATTGAATCAACAAGAGGACAAAGATTAATGGCCGATTGGCTGAGAGGCGAAGTAAAACTCGAATTTATTTAGAGCTATTTATATCTTTCATCTTTTTTTTTTCTTTTAATGAATTCACATTGGGTCAGCAAAAGAAGCCTTCCAAAAGCTAAGCAAAATACTAAGAAACAGAAAAATTTAATTAGAAACATAGAAAAGAATACTGAACAGTTATGTAGTATCAGTCACCCTATATGACAGTAAATGTTGCAAAATCTCCTCAAACAGAAGGTAGATATTATTAACATGGCCTGACGATTGCGTTTAAGCATGAAACAGACTGCCGCCGCTAGGTTTTGACTTCAATGTCCACTTTCATATATATATATATATATATACATATATATATTATTATTATTATTATTATTATTATTATTATTATTTGCTCTGTTTTTACATTGAGCTCTCTCTTAGAATCTATATCCTCTTTGGAATTATCCATACGGATTACCAAATAATATATATATATATATATATATATATATATATATATAAAAACAAAAGAAAAACATCTTAGCCGACGCGTTTCGACCTCTGATGCACTTTATCAAGTAAACGTTATTTTTAGCAGGTACACATATTTGAGTTGCTATCCCCGTTTTTATTTATAAACAGAAGTAAAAATGTTGTTAGTTTTTCAGAATTTTTCTTTTTAAGAGACGCTCATAAATATACATCTCAGTCTAACTGAAAAGTCAAAATTAATTATGGAGGATTTCAAGTGATATAATTTAATAAACAAAAATCAGTAAATGCTGTTATCGAATTTTTTTTATTATGTAATTATTATTTATATTATTTTTATTTGAGAAAATAATTTTTGTATTATATATTTTGTATACATTTTGTATTCTGTATTTTGAATAATAGACGGTTATGGAGTTAACCGTTTCCTTTCAGTTTTAAAAGATTTTATATTCATGTATGGTGGCTTGAAAAAGAGCTATTTCTTTTAGGAAAAAAGATATTTGGAAAAAACCCGGACGCAAATTTATATATATAAGCGTTATTTTAGTGGCTACACGTATTTCAGTTGCTATCCTTGTTTTTATTTTATTTTCGATTATTACTAATTTCACTGTTTAAGAACATAAAAACAAGGATAGCAACTCAAATAAGTAACGAAAAACTTGGGAATCCGTATGGGCAGTCCCAAGGAGGATGAAATCCTGAGAGCTAATGTAAATTAGGAGCTAATAATTTAAAGAAAAACAGACCACTTTAAGGCTCCATTGTAATAATTTATTTCACCAGAGACCTTTTAAAGTATTTTGGATCTTCAGATATCACTTTCAAACGGTGAAGCGAAAAATAAAATGAAAATTTTTCATTTTATTTTTCGTTTGTGAAACGAAAAATGAAATGAAAAATTTTCATTTAAAAGTGATGTCTGAAGATCCAAAATACTTTAAAAGGTCTCTGGTGAAATAAATTATTACAATGGAGCCTTAAAGTGGTCTGTTTTACTTTAAATTTTATATATATATATATATATATATATATATATATAGTTGGATTGATGTGAGTTTGTGACCCTGGATTTCATGCTATTTGCGATCGTCAAACGGATTAATATTTAAATTTTCGGTTCATATATGTTTGCGTATATCGGTGTTTTTATGCAAGTGGGAGGAAAATTTGTCGTCGGGACGCCACTCGTACTTACGCAAACATACATACACGCCCGTACACTCATTGACATACGCAGACACAAATACACACGCTCACTCACCGCAGCTCACACAAACATAAACATATATGAACAGTGTGGGACAGGGCATATATGCGCATAGATGTGTTGTTGAGCACATACGTACGCATTTGGTTAGGGTTAGAAAATGAGAAATTATTGCTAACTTTTGGTGTAGGCAAAGTGACACCATAACACCATGAATTATTTTCTAGTTCATACGACCATCATAATAATTTCTTATACCCAACAAAAGAATTTACTAAACATAATATCAGAAATAATTTCCAAATGCAGGCATGAAAATAAATACCTATTATCAGAATTTATGCCAAACGGATGAAAAAATGCCAACAAACACTACTACATAAACCACCATTGACCCTATGAACATGAAAAGAGAAACCACTCACACCATAACACCATCAATTATTTTCTAGTTCAAACTACCATCATAATAATTACAATTATTCATATTATCATTCCACCACCATTACTACGCTCGCTTCTACCACTTTACAATAACTATTTGCTGCTACAATTGTTATTACCATCATCCGCCCCCCCCCCACCATTACTACCACATCACAATTACCATTGCCGTATTAGTCCCCAATTACCATTACCGTATCAGTTCACAATTATAATTACTTCTCCCGTCCCCAGAAAAATTAATACCACCACATAAATACTAATAAGTATTACAAATTGGACTTTCTACCATCTACATATGCGCAATCGCCAAAAACAAGCAAATAACCGAATTTAAAATAATAACAAAACAGCCTTAAAAAATTAAAAATAATAGTAATTTTTTACCTATCATAGTCTTACACAGACCCCCATCATACGTATTTACGTGCGTGCGAGAAAACATTATTCAGCGAACAAAAATAGAAAAACGGTCTGCGTGTTGACAGCTCAACAAACAAGAAATATTCACTACACAATCCAACATTGAATACAGCGACCAGATGGGTACGTATGTGCGCAACAATACATATATGCGCATATATGCCCAGTCCCACACTGTTCACATATGTTTATGTTTGTGTGAGCTCCGGTGAATAAGCGTGCGTGTGTGTGTGTCTGCGTACGTCAGTGAGTGTACGTACGTGCATGTATGTTTGCGTAAGTATGAATGGCGTCCCGACGATAATTTTTCCTCCCATTTCCATAAAAGCACCGATATACGCAACCATATATAAATCCAAAATTTAAAAATTAATCAGTTTGTCTGACGATCGCAAATAGCGTGAAACCCAGGGTCACAAACTCACATCAATCCAACTAAATATGTTAACTCTATCACTGATATAGAGCGCTCTCCAATAAGTACCGCGCATATATAATATATAAATAATATATATAAAACTGCATATATATAAATATATATATATTTATATATACACATTTCACACACACACACACACACACAGAAATATATATATATATATATATATATATATATATATATATATATATATATATATATATTATAATTTTATCATATACACAAAAACAATTTACTCACTAAAAATGCACCTTTGTTTCGGTGCATTTCAATTGCACCTCGACTGGGGAGAACCAAAAATGGTTATGAACAATTCTGCTTGGAAGTAAGCTGTATGTGAAATGCCACTTCCTTTTTTTCCTTTGTTTGAGGAAAAAATATACATAAAGAAAAAAAATGACGGAGTGAATAGTGCTTGTTGTTAGCAGTTTGGTGAAGGATGGGTGAGGTGTTAAATAATGGCTAGTCTGGAAAGATTCTTTATATATTACTTTCGTTCTCATTGCATCGGGTATATATATATATATATATATATATATATATATATATATATATATATGAATGGATTATTTATCCGATATTATTTCTTATATATATATATATGAATGGATTATTTATCCGACATTATTTCTTATATATATATATATATATATATATATATATATATATATATATATATATATGAATGGATTATTTATCCGACATTATTTCTTATATTTCTTCTGCCCCGGCTATGGGTAATTAGCAGGACAGACTGGGTTCTATAGGCTTGGATGGCAACTGGTCTAGGGGAAGGACAACTCTGAATTCAAAACTTGCGGTGGCTAGTTTGTGAACCTTGTGGCACGTAGCACACCAGGCCTATGTATTCGTCCCTTCAAAACGTGTGGTTGTTTCTACACAAAGCCTTCGTCACTATAATCAAATCATATGTGCTGATGTCTGGCTGTCGATTCCTGGGAACTGAGTTGATACGACTGGAGAGTCCAACATGTAATAACAATAACAGAGTATATTAGGCAAAACATCAATCGACCTGATTAGCAAGTTAGTTTTAAAAAATACGTTTGCACACATCCTAAATATTTAGGTTAATAAAAATATTTTTGTACGGAAAGTAAGGACCTACGTGCATCTTTTTTTTTTTTTAAATTAAGTGGCGGCAGAAGAATTAAACTTTTAAAAGGTAAGCTTAAATATTAATGCAATACTTAAATGCAGCGATCAATTTTGAGTTCTGTAGTTTATTGTTGCCTATCACATATGGCAGCAGTATGCTTGCAAATTGAAATCTTCACCAACAGAGGACCAGATTGCAATCAAAAGAGCCAGGGCTGCAGCGAGGAAAAGAAAGTCCCATGCAAATGAAAACCCAGATCAAACAGCAGCCAGCAGAGCTACCAATGTTGGGAATATGCAAAGACTTAGGGACTCTCAAACTCCGGAACTATAGACAGATCCTGAAGAATGCCGGAGCGTACAACGGCCGAAACGTCGGGAAGTGGCAATAAAGATGAGGACGACTGTTCGAACTATGTAAATAGTTACAATAACTCATCTCAGAAATATAGACAGATCCTGAAGAATGCCGGAGCGTACAACGGCCGAAACGTCGTGAAGTGGCAATAAAGATGAGGACGACTGTTCGAACTATGTAAATAGTTACAATAACTCATCTCAGAAATATAGACAGATCCTGAAGAATGCTGGAGCGTACAACGGCCGAAACGTCGTGAACTTGGCCATAAAAATGAGTACAACAGTCCGAACGATGTAAATAGTTACAATACCTCATCTCGGAAATATATTTCTTTTCGTTTTGGCTTCCAACAAAATGTGTTGCGTAATGCTCTACAGACACAAGAATAAAAGTAGCAAACAGCGTTCGATTTTCGGCTGAGGCTGCTTGTTTTGACTTATCACGAATATATTTGAGAGAGGCCTGAATCCACATATCTGAATTCTGCTTCATCAATATGTAACTTGATAAAAACGTTTTGCCGCTAACATGCCATGATATTTTATAGACGCGAATGAGTGAAAGAACATCTGGACGAACCACTCCCCCATAACTACAACACAGGCAGTAATAACTGCAAAAAATTGCTTCATTCATTTTAAACCTTGACAAATCTGAATATGATACCACACTAAATTTCGATTTAGAAGTAAAGAAAGAATAGTTTTACCCTTGAGCGATTTTCTATAATGGATGAATAAGACAAGAATCCCCGGTTCAACACCCGACATCTACAACCGTTGCCTTGAAATCTTGTTTGGCATTTGTCTGCCTCGTTGTGCTTTGGTGACTGAAAGTCTGCTATATTGACAATTTGCAATATCAACCGCTTTCAGTTTGGAATTCTTAAAATGGTTTCCCCTGTCGAACGAAATTGGCTAAAATTTACAGACGATCGCTGTTTTGTCTTTTAATTTGTTGGTTTCTTCATTCATTTCATTTTGTTTTTACTTGTTTTATTTATTTATTTTATTCCCTTTCTTTAGCACAATTTCTATATTTTATCCTCTATTTCATTTTTATTTTTATACGACATTTCCTATCCTAGAAAATTCGATAAACACTTTTATTCGTTGTCTTTTTTGCTGGTTTGTTTTTAGAAGGATGTTCAATAAATTACAAAAAAAAACTTTATTAAAAAGAGAAAAAGAAAAATTTCATTGCATATTTAAGTTTTAAAAAAAACTTCACAAAGCGGCTCATCTTGTTTTAAATTTTTTTTAATTTTTCTTTTCATTTTTTTGTCTTTGACAAATGTCTGATTAAAGACTGTAAAACAAAATTTTTGTAGTTATTTTGATTCGAATTGCGACGAATAACTCAGTAAAGTGACATCGTTTTTATGAATATTTCTTTGAAGCATATTTTATCACAATGTTCAGGTAACTCCTTTCGTCTTCTCAGGCCGACGTTTTCCAACGACATGAAGGAAAAAGATTACATTGAATCAATTGATAGGTCTACACATCGGAAGCTTGGTTCCCTGTGTTGTGCTAGAGAAATTTTCTCGACAAAATCTATTTGACACATTTATAAGTCTACCATTTGTCCATGCTTAGAATAATATTGCCACATGGGGTCTGGTGCTTCTGTTATGTATTTAGAGATAAAATTAAAAGAAGAATCTGCAATGTCATTGGTCCTGACATGGCATCTCGACTTCACTCACTTTCCTACTGCCGTGACGTAGCTTGCTTCTTCTGCCTTTTCTGTAAATTCTATATAAATTCATCCAGTTTAGGATTTTAAGCGCAGTACTAGATTGGCAGCTAGGTCTCATCATTTTACAGTTGAAATGGTTAAATGTAGCCGTTAGTTCTATGGTAACTGTTTCTTTTCTCGCACTTCTCGCTTATGGAACTCTCTTCTGGCTTATAGCTTTTAACTCGAATTTAAATGCAATGTCAAAAGTTATTTATATATGTATTCTTAATTCCCGTTCTTTTAATGTTCTCTCTTTTTAATAATGTTTTTCTTTTGCTCATATTCTTTCACACTAAGTAATCTTGTTGTGACCAAGTAAATGGTTAAAGAAATAACAAAACCAGTTTTACAGATATATCATATATTAAACAGTAAGTACAACAGAAGAGTATTACACGACTTGTGAGTGTATGTCGGTTGACCCATCGTTCAATCTATTCGACTTATATTTACCAGCCTTCCCACGAGGTAGGATGTGGCACAAAGCCGAGTTTAATGTGGGGCAATCCGAGCCCGTAGGCTCGTCCAAAAATTTCCCCATAGACCCCGTATGAAAATGGCTCGAGTAGCTGTTTTCCGAAATGAGACTCTGCCCTTCGATATAGCCTTCGATCCCAGAGGCAGAGAGTTTGACCAGCACAGCTGGAACAGATCTATTCGACTGTTAATATTTAACAGCCCCCTCTCCCACACACGAGGGATGTATGTGGCACAAGGCTGAGTTTACCGTGGGTTCTCCGAGCCCATAGGCTCGGCCAAAAATATTCCCTTAGAACCCGTATAAACGAGTTCAGGGTCTGTCTACCTCCCCGGACGAAACTTTACCCTTCGGCACAGCTTCGTCCGGATTCCTCTCTGCTCAAGGCAGAGTGTTTGGTAGTAATGAACAATCTATACGACTGTTCCCCAAGGCCTTCTCTCCTACTAATCTTATAGTAGGCGAAAGAGTCCAACATAGACTCTTTAGAGGGAGGACACCACAACAAATCTCTTGCGTCTTAGTAGCCTTATTGCCTTGCTTTTCACTACTAAATAAACAGTATTAAACCTAAATAATGGGACGCCGATGAGAGTTGAATTCACATTCCCTGTCCTTGGGAATATCTCTGACCGGTACAATACTTAACTGATTAAATTACGAAAACTAACCGGAGACGTCATTTAAATTCTGTCATAGAATTGCGTTATACACTATCTGATTTTAACTTTTTGTCATATTCTTTGTTTACACCTAGTAGCAGTAGACGTAATAGTGTCAAGCTTTTCGAATTTCTTTGATGTATAATTGGATTATTATTATTAATTTTTTATTATATTTTCATTTTTATCTTATTTTTGTTGATTTGTATTGCAACGCCAGAAAATAGATGAGTCAAAAAGAAATAACGTGTGTGTGTGTGTGTGTGTGTGTGTGTGTGCGAGCGCGCGCGCGTGCGTGTATTTAGGCAGCAAGAATTTTTTTAAACTTGTTTTGTTGAACAATATCCACAAGATCTGTCTATCAGAATTTCCGAATAAGTTCTTCTATATATATACCTCCACGAATTCGATATATGTAAGGTTTGAAATGAATTTTTAAAAACGAAAAAGTTTTCCTGAAGCTTTCAATCTAGCTTTAAATGAAAGCTAAAGGGTTAAATTTATTATAACCGGCAAGCAAAATACTTTGGTGTATTTCAGTCAGAAATTATATTGATTAGAATTGCATTTTCTTTTCAGTAAAATCAATAACGTCAGTCATTTTTTAGACATTTGTAAACAAAACTTAATTTTCCGTTTTAAAAATCTTGTAAAAATAAAAAATATTTTTCTGAAACGTTATTTGAGAAATATTGGCAAATTTAAAGTTAAGTTAATCTGATTTGAAACAAATATTACTTATAGCATAAAATGTCGTATACAGCATTTCCTAACCACGGGGTCTTGTTTTCTGGCATGTTAATCGATTTATTGACGGCAGATTGACAACTGGACGTGTTCATAATTAAGTATGGTGTAGCAGACGAAAAATTTCATTAGCGTGTTGTGTTTTTTCCCGTAAGGTGGGGATAACCCTAAAAAACGTGACCTTTTAAGAATAGATTTATCGGTTTTCTACATCCATACTTCAGAAATTCTGAATATATATATATATATATATATAAATAAATCAAAATTCTTTTAAAAATAGAAGAGGTCTTCAGATTGTAATAAGCTTTAAAATATATCATTAGTAAATATAGTTTTACTTAATAACAATATTCCCTAAGGATTATCTCATCGTAATTGAACTTTAAAAGATTCAAAATCTTATTTAACTTATTTATTCAATTATAAATTGTAAGAAATTGTACAAGTGAAAACAAATCTTGTAAAAATTAATTTTTCATCGAAATTGTTTTCCTTCAGAAAATATTGTCCTTGATATATATTATTCATAAAAACAATTAAAAGCTTCCCTAACTAAATAATGTCTTAGTTTTATTGCGTTTTTTTTTTATTTTTTTTTTTTCGATTCAGAACAGATTTTTGGTAAGAGTTAGAAACAAAGCCCTCCACGGCCACAATACTTCTATCTCTCGGTGTTAAACATGTCTGCAACCTGCGTTTCACAGACGATATTGACCTTATGGCGGGAAGTCATTTTGAGCTGCATGATCTAATCAAAAAATTGTTTAATTCCCGGTGAATATCGAATGGAATCAAACACAGAGAAATCCAAAGAAATGGTGTAAAGCACAAGCAACCTCAGCATCAGCATCATCATTGGCGACGAATCATTGGAGAAAATGTCCAGCTTCAAATAACTTGGAGCAACCCTGTCAAAAAACTTCTGCTCCGTGGAGATCCGCACACGGTTCGCCATAGCTACAACAGAGATGACCAGACTAGAAAGAATGTGGATGAGCAACATCAACTTTCATACCAAGTTGAAGCTCTACAAATCGCTGGTCGTATCCAACCTCCTCCACGGGCGTGACACTTGGATACTCCCGGTTAAGACAGGAAAAAAAGGCTCCAAGCATTCGAAAATAAATGCTTGAGAAAGCTCTTCCTCATCTCCAACTGGGAGCACAAAAGAAATGACTATGTACGAAGCATGGTCAAAAAGGGCCGACAGGAATCTCTTCTCGACACTATCAAACATCGGAAGATGGCAATGGTTTGAGCACGTCACACGGCATAACAGTCTCGGCAAGACCATCATGTGAGGTACTATTGAAGAGGGTTGCAAGTGGGGACGGCAACGAAAGAGCTGGTCAAACAACACAAAAGAGTTGGCGGACATAACGCTGAGAGCCACAACCAATAGATCCTCCCGTCAGAGGTTGCCTGTTTCTTCTGCTCTTATGTTCCCCACTCGACGGACTGAAACAGTCGATGGAATGAAGATGATGGACTGATGATGATGATGATGATGATGATGATGATGATGGCGGTGGTGGTGGTGGTGGACTGATGATGATGATGATGATGATGATGGTGGTGGTGGTGGTGGTGGTGGTGGTGGTGGTGGTGGACTGGACTGATGATGATGATGATGATGGGTGGTGGTGGTGGTGGTGGTGGTGGTGGTGGTGGACTGATGATGATGATGGTGGTGGTGGTGGTGGTGGTGGTGGTGGTGGTGGACTGATGATGATGATGGTGGTGGTGGTGGTGGACTGATGATGATGATGATGATGATGATGATGATGGTGGTGGTGGTGGTGGTGGTGGTGGTGGACTGGATGATGATGATGATGATGATGATGATGGTGGTGGTGGTGGTGGTGGTGGTGGTGGTGGTGGTGGACTGATGATGATGATGGTGGTGGTGGTGGTGGTGGTGGTGGACTGATGATGATGATGGTGGTGGTGGTGGTGGACTGATGATGATGATGGTGGTGGTGGTGATGATGATGATGATGATAATGGACTGATGATGATGATGATGATGATGATGATGATGATGATGATCTATATGTGTGCGAATTGCACTAAATTTTGACAAATTGCAAATCGACCTTCGAGTAAGTGTGGTACATGCGTGGCCAGTTTAATACACGCAGACTGGCACACACACACAACTACACACATATATACATATTCAAAATAAAAAAATTGAATAATTAAAAATAAATTTAAAAAAAAACAAAAGATTTTTTTCATATTTTTAAAGAATTTAATTTTTTTTTAATTTGTCTTTACTACAATAAACTGTTATTAAAATAAATTTTGAAATATTAAAATTTACATTTTTCAATACATACACTAGATTGTAGGTCGCATCCATGTGGTGTAATTATTCACAAGATTGTCTCACTAGAACAATTACGACTGATTACTGTGTTTGATCCTCACTGGGTGCCCAGTATTTTCGGCTTTATGTTACATCTGCACTATGCTTAGAAAATCACCATACACTAAATTGTATTCTGTTAGTGCTCATCATTTTTTGGCTATTAACGACAGGAGACCATTAGACTAATCTTAGCCTTGTTCCTGTTGATCTCTTTTCAAGACGGCACCTCCACAATGCTTCAAAAGGATCAAATAAAAGATGCTAGAACTAAAGAATTTTGCTACTACTCACATTCAAAAAATACATTTAGTGGATATTTGCCATCTGTAATTGGTGCTTCAGAGAACGAAAAGTGTATCTTAATTAGCTGACGTTGGTAATTCTGGTTCAGGTTTTGGGTCGCACTCTGAACTTTGTTGCATAAATTATTTTTCGATATCTTCGTAGAAATTAACAAATCGCTTATCATTACGCATTGACTACGATTCAATTTTCAGCATTTTTGGCTTTGTTCTTTCTCAATCACTTCTTCATCTTCAAATTTCAAGACAAACAATATCTTCTTCGCGAGTCCATTACCCGTTAGTATTGTCGTCTGTCTTACAGAACCTTCAACGTCAACTTCATTTTTTCGTAGATGTATTTTAGCTCAAATAGAGAAATTGAGACAGAAACTAAGTATCATCGTTGGAAAATAGATATGAATCACAATAGTGTAAGGAGGATAAAAGGAAATCAAAGTGCGAGTTTCCAGAAAGGGGACGTTTTATAATTAACGTCTTTTAACGCTGAGCGCGTGAAATCGTTAATACTTTCTGTTGCAGTAAAGTAAATGAAACATTTTTCTTTTCCCGTGTGAATTACGAATCCTTCGTCGCCAAAATGTTGTGGTTAGGCGTACGAAAAGTTTTTCTTTTCCCGTGTGAGTTTCGAATCCTCGGTCGCCAAAACGTTGTAGAGTAGTTTTCACAGTGGAGGCTTGTATTTCAATAACTCGTCCTAAATTAGGTTCGACGTACAAAACGTTAGGAACTTGAAAATAAGAGTTAATGACGCAGCAATCTAGTTGTGATGGTTGGTACTTCAATGTCCGATATCGTCTGACTTACTCAACACCACTGAGCCGAACTGGCAAGTGCTACTACTACTTATTATCTGCGGGAGAGTCTATTACAATAGAATAGGTATTATGGTATGACACTTTCCATTCCCAAATTCTCAGAATTTACTCCTTTTTCCGTCTCCTTTATTTTGCCTGCTTCTTTCCTGTTGGCTTCTTGCTGGTGATTGTCTCGTTATGCATCTTCATGTGTTGTGATTTGTAAAACAAAAACATATTTTGCTCGATTTTTGCTATTTTGTTCTCCTCACCATAAAGACAAATGTAACACAAGTTGGCTTTATTTAATGACTAGGACTCACAATAGTGTAAGTGAGCATAGGAGGTCTGGATGAAGGTAATACGTTTGATGTCTGGCACACGGCACCTTCGGCTGGACGGGCAACTCTGGTCCTCAACCATCACCTAAATCTTTCACGAGATGTCTACACGTTACCATGCCCCAGTAAACCGTTTCAGTTGGCGGGCTGGATTCGCGTGAGGGGTTGATGTTAACACGGCACCACTGGGTAAAGGACCTCCTCGACGAAGGTCACCGGCCAGGGTGGAAGGGATGAACTACAACGGCCACGTGTTCGCGACCCTTTCGAGCCACCTCATTGGAGGACATCGGCTGTGGTCTAACATGGAGAGGGATGGGCTCCGCCAGGTTCAAATTCCCAAAACCCGCCACACGATGAGCACACCGAGAAATCATTCACAAAGACCCAGGCTTTAGCACACGACCGCGACGGATGGAAGAAAATGGTGGACAGCTCACCACGACGGCGCCCCAACAATTCCTTCCGGGTTTAAGGGCGAACGAAAGAAGAAGAAGAAGAAGAAGAAGAAGAAGAAAAAGAAGAAGAAGAAGAACAACAACAACAACAACAACGAATTCTTGAGAAAGATAATGACGCAGTTAAAAACTTTTAGTATAGAAGATAAGAAAATTGAAGTTATTTACATCATTCAGACCGTTATCTTCATCTTTATTGCCATATTCACGACTTTTCGACTGTTGTACGCTTCGACCTTCTTCGGTACTGAATTTAGAGTTTTCTTTCTCTTAGACTGACAGGAATCCAAGAATAGAAAAAACAGTGGACTTTTCTATCTAAACGATAACTGGCGGAAAATAAATCTACTTATGTCTCCCCATGAGTATTAATGCGAAAGTGAATTCAGGAGAAGGGACTCTAATTTGAACCCAGTTCGCAGATTATACTTTTCACACCTATACCCGTTACCCTACCTACACACCGCAAACAGTAGATTGCAAATTTCGAATTCTGAAGATATGGAGACTCATGCGTCAGCATGAACCCTTCCTGTTCTGTGTATTTACAATAAAGAAAATCCCTTTTCTATTGAGAGAAGGTTTGAGATATTTAAAGATGGACGATTTTATCTGGAATCACATCATAAAAACCTCTCCATATATATTTTTTATTTGTTTCCTGTGACCTCAAAAGCAGCGATGGAGGCTGTCTATTTGTTTTTCTTTTCCGTTTTTTTCTATTACACAGAACCTCATTTACACATTTTAGACGCACTTTAAATCAAAGTGAAATTCCGTCTGTAGTATGCAACATAAAAACAACCTTTTTATGCAGATAATGTCAGATTTATTTAAATGGTATGAATGAATTTTTGTTTCTTCTGTTATAAAAATTTAGGTAAAAAAAAATGAAAGTAAATGAAAGTTTGAAAAGAGATTATCGTCAAAACTGATAAGGGAAAACTGATCGATAATATTTTTTTAATCTAGAGTTTTCTATTGTGTGTTATAAAGCAATAAAAAAATTGATAGCAAACATTACTTTGAACGATGCCCTGTAGGCGGGAATTAGAATAAGCTGATTGCATTTTCTACAGACGGGTAAGATCAACCCGACACATCGAAAAAGAGGCTACCGACCAGAGGAATACTTGAAGAATCGAGTATAAAACATATATATGTTTACCTTTTTTAATCTAGTATAAAACTGGACATATGTCTACATTTTTAAATCCAGCGTAAAACTTGACCATTGTCTACACTTCTAATTCCAATGTAAAAATGGACTAATGGTTACATTTTTAACTCCAATGTAAAACTGGGCCAATGTCGATATTTTTAAGTCCAGTGTAAAATTGGATCAATGGTTACATTTTAACTTTAATGTAATACTGGACCAATGTCTCCATTTTTAACTCCACTGTAAAAGTGAACCAATGTCTAGCCTTTTGACTTTAGTGTAAAACCAGGCTTATGCCTACGTTTTTTGATTCTAGTATAAAACCGATCCTATGGCTACCTTTTTAACTCTAATGTTAAGCGGCCCTGTTTCTGTTTATCTATTAATTCACTGCATTATATGTCCGATATGTTTTATATCCGACATAAATTTGCCCAGCAAGGGTTATGTCATTATATTAACCCACCTAAACGATTTCAATTTCTTTCAAATGATTAAATTACATCAGCCATAGAAAAGATTTAAAAACATTAGCCAAAGCCATCAACTCACACAATTTGAACATTGTGTTTTATCGCTACAATATTCATGTCACATAAGAAAGTAAATATTTTCAGAAAAGAAAAGGATTGAACGCAATGGAGGGAAATTATCGTGAAGCAAAGTTATCTGCATTCTATTCAGAAAGAAATCATTCATAGAATATATATATATATATATATATATATATATATATATATATATATATATATATATATATATATATATATATATATATATAAATACTCTTTATATTCTTTGACAATATGGAGAAATTTATTCACCGGGCGTTCGAATATCTGACGCCCCAGAGACGAATAATTATTAGCCAATAGTTTTTGTTGTTATCCGTCTATCCAATCTCTTCGGATGAAGTGAAGACCACTGACGAAAAAAAAAAAAGTGACTCTGCTGACAATTACTAAAGAGAAATTAAAATTATCCTATTATAATTGTCCCTCTCTTCATTAGTTTGCACGACCGTTACGCCCTGCCAATACCTCATAAATAATGGACTATTTTGTTTTGATCGCGTGGAATGACGGGAAAAGACACTCCGTGGTTTCTTTGAGAAAGAAAGAAAGAAAGAAAGAGAAGATAGGAGTGTTTAATGTCTGTTTCAGTGAAATAGAAAAAGTTATCAATTTCAAATCTTTTCATTTGTATCCCCTTACTTTTTAAAATAACGACCAGCATTCATATTTATGACTGTCATTGCAATATATATATATATATGAATAAAAATGACAATAAGAAAACTATTTTTATTCATAAATATTGTCTTCTCTACTGGTTAAATCGGATAAATTTTCATATATATAGAATTTATGGATTGTTTTCTGTTTGTATCTAGAGTTATAGGCATGAGATATGATAAAATATCGTTTTAATGTATGCAATATTTATAGGGTAAAAGTACTCAATATCCGCATTAAGACATTGGGGCCAATGGTGTCTTCATTTAATTAATGTCATACTATTATGTGTGAAGTATTTCTTGGAGGTATATGTGTGAGGTATTTCTTGGGGGTATACGTAGGAGGTATTTCTGCCGCACTCTGTATAGTATATTTGCTTCTTTCAACTTTATTTTATATCCCAAATATCCAAATTGTTCAGAAGCTAATCCTTTGTTCAGAAACGTATAGGTGCGACGCTGAGATCCGAAGACGGATTGGGATGTCAAGGATGCATTTTAGAAGCTGGGCAGGGTACTGCGAAACAGGAAGATTTCTATGGTGACAAAGAGAAGAGCACTGAGCTGCTACGTGAAATCTGTCCTTCTATACGACAACGAATGTTGGGTGGTATTCTCAAGGATGAAGAAGAGCCTCGAGGCGGATGCTGAGGATATGATGGACCGACCGAGTATGTGAGCAACGATGAGGATTTGGAGAGGATGCAAACAAGGAGGAAGCTTATGCTTAACATAAGGAAGAGGCAGATGTAATTTCTGGGAGACGTGATGAGAAAAGAGGGCCTGGAAAATCTGATACTCACGGGACGAATAGAGGAAAAAAGAGACACGTGAAAGCAGAACATGGCATACGTGGCGGGCTTGGGTAGGTGGATGGCGGGGCGTGGTCTGGGGGAGGTGTCAGAAAAACAAAACCTGTTGAGAGCCACAAGGGATAGGAAGAAGTGAAGGGCCATGATCACCTACGTCCTGAAAGGACACAGCACATAAAATAAGAAAAGATGTGTGTGTGTGTGTGTGTGTGTGTGTGTGTGTGTGTGTGTGTGTGTGTGTGTGTGTGCGCGTATTTATTTTGTGCGCGTGTGTTCGTGTATTTGTGCTGGGATTGGGGTAGGGATAGTCCTACTTGAAAAAAAAACTTGTCTACTTCTCCACCCTTCATAAGACAATTATATATTTTACTTTCCTCCAATTATTTTCCGGCTTCCTTGTACAATAGTATATCCTTTCCGATAATCTTTTTATCGAGCTTAGAATTCACTTGAATTTATATAATGACTCTGCCAACTTAATGCTTTCTTTGTGGTACGAGTGTGTTGCAGGTGCTTCCCTCTGGAAACTCGAAGTTTGATTGTTTCCAGCTTTTCTCTCGATCAATATTCCCCGTATTATATAGCGTTTCCAGACAGACACCAGCGTAATTGTGTCTTCTGTTTATACATAGTCCCATTTACTTCTATAATTGCTTTCAGTTATATGTCTAGAAGTTTATAAGAACAATTTGTCCGCTTTTCTGTTGTTTTTCGAAATGACGATCAAAATACGAGAGAAGAGACAACGCATACAGGCTTATAATGTCGGCTAACACAGACAAGAAAAACTAGTCTGATAATCTGTGTCATGTGATGCGAATTATTCTATGTTAATTCCTTTGAGAAAGAAATGGTAATCTTACGCTGATATAATCACGCGTACCGATAACGAGCAGCTAAAACGACAATAATTCCAAAGATAATTGGTTGGTTAATTGTTTATCGGCATATCAACATCTCTATGGGTTATTTAATATCGAATCTAAACATTTTCAACGCAATTTTATGGCTTCAACTACAGATAAAATGTATTGTTAATCATTTTGCTATAAAATCTATTGTTGGTAATTCTACTATAAAAGAGATATTGTTAGTCATTTTGCTATAAAAGGTTTTTTTTTTTAATCGAGTTCACCGCAAGCAAGGTAGTAAAGCCACTGAGACGCAAAGGGGTTACTGAGTGTGGAAGAGTTAAAAAAAAAGAACATTGCTAAGTAGCGAGAACAGAGGGAGAATAATCAGGAAGACAGCAGATAGCGATTGACACTGCATTTAAATTTTTGCAGAATAAAGTTGCCTGGAAAGCATGGAACCGGAAGAGAGTTCCACAAGTGAGAATTGTGAGTGAAGAAACTGTTATCATAGAACTTACGGCTACATCTAGCTAGCTCAGCTGTCAATTGATGAGATCTCGACGCCAGTCTAGTACTGCGCTTAAATTCGAAGAGTCTAGGCTCTATAGCGAAGAGCTCATCCGAACAATTACCATGAAAGTATTTAAAGAAAAGGCAAAGGAAGGCAACTGAAAATGACTGAAGCCGAGATGCCAGATGGGGGCCAATAATATTGCTGATTCTTCTTTGGAGCTCCCGATAGATAGCAGGGGCACCGGACCACACGTGGCAGCAATATTCTAAGCAAGGACGAATTGTAGACTTTTAAACTCTGGAAAGAATAACCGTCTAGCTCAACACAGTGAACTAACCTTCCTGTCAGCTGACCTAGCAATGGATTTAATGTAGTGTTTCCACTTCATGTCAGATGAGAAAATTCTATTATAGAATAGGCATCGTTGGTCTTTTTTATATAAAAATATATTGCTGGTATTTTTATTATAAATATATATTGTTAAACTTTCATAATGTTATTTTTGTTTTGGGGGGGGGTCACTATTTGCCCATAGCAGGGACCCTAACAGGTGCTACCACCTCTCCAGAAATAGTAGAAAACAATTCCATAAAACATTGCCAACAGTCAATAATGCAATAACAACTTATTTACACGTTGACTATTGTCCCATCTTCGTTGTTGTTATCAAAACGTTTCGGCCGATGTACCAGCTGGCTTTCATCAGGTGATTTTCGATCAGCGTGACTTTCGGGGAATTTCAAACTTAACCTTTTATTTAATCTACAGGAATTAGATTGTTCTCGTTCCACTGCGCAGGTCTAGGGGAGATAACTCGTCTAGTACTGCTCAAATAATTGCTCACCTCGAGTCCAAGTACACACTGCCCGGCCCAGAGATTGATTTGCAATTACTATATCAGCAAATTCACCAAGCACTGGGCTATTCAGACAGACAATAAGAATTTTTCTTTCAGGAGAACGTGCGTCATCAGAGATAAACAAAGATTAAAAGCATCATAGAATAGATTGTTTGACGTCTAACCCTACATAAATATTAGCCGAAGTAATCTTTAATAGTATATTGCTTCGCCGATTTATATTGCTAGCTGTTAGCAATTGATTGATTCGTGTTTTACGGCTTATCAATCTTTTGCATGTTATTTAAAAACAGAAAATATTTTTTAGATTATAATAATATTTTGGAGGTAGCAATGATTTACTGATACAAATCTTACTATTTAACCTATAGCTGGGGGAAGAAGAGGTGGATTCCTACCTTTCGACTGTTCTCCGATTTCCAATTCTATTACACCCCATGCATATTCAACCTTACAGCAGCTGGTATTTCCACGCCGTCACCCATATAGTTATTGATCAGGCTCGACGTTGCTTAACTCCGGGGGCCTTGCGAGAACCGCTGTTTCAACGTGATACGCCCGTAAGCAAGTGAGATTTTTGTTAACCACAGTGCCAGAGAATTGTAGGGCAGAATCATTCCGGAATTGTTGCAAAAAAACAACCGTAATCGTCCTGACAAAAATTTCGACCTTTCCGTAATGAAAATGTTTTACTTTCTTATCATTTATCATCTTTATTAGCAAAATAAAAAAGCCATTAAAATGTTTAGGAAATAAATGTGTTTTAATTCCTACAATGTTTAAGTTCTGTTCTCCGTGTCCTTCCGTTCACTATTCCAATATTTACTTGTTTCAATGCAAATCGTAACAAAAATTTAAAAAGCGAAATTATTAAAATTTTAAAAATAACTAAATACAAAAACAAATTCGTTCAATTTTACATAAATTTCTATAAATAAATTTATTTATATTTAAACACTTGTTTAAATCAGTTTGAATAATTTTTACACGGAAACGTTCTTAATTAATTTTCATACTCAGAGTAACTTTAATTTCAGAATTTTGCTCGATGCATTCATTTTTCTATATAACAAATATTAATGCCTTCCAACCAAAGTACTAAAGAAGTTATTAAAGTCTTTATAAAAAAACTTTCATTTGCAATCACATGACCCGCATTGTGACTAAGTTGTCAATGTTTGTCCTTTTTCAAATTCTCCCTTGTATTTTAAATTAATTTCAAATTTATGATAAGCAGAAAACATAACATGTTTTTTAATGGTTCATTCAAATTTTTAACTAGACATTGATAGAAAAAATATAATTTTCTTGTTTTGTTTATTAGCATAAAATTCGTTCTAACAGTTAGATCCTAATGTTTTTCACATTCAGAGATAAATCATACATACAGAGAGCAACCTCGGTTCATTAACGTCTCACATGTCGAACAAAATGGTTTTCGAACAGAAAATTCAAGATGAAAAAGCCTCAGTTGTTGAAAAAAATTTCAGATGTCGAACAACATTACTGAACTGACATTACCTACGAGTTTGTCTTCTTGATTTATTTTCCCTCTGTTATCTCGAAAACACGAAATACAAAAGTTGGCAACGAGGATGAGTTACAACATTTCACTAACTATTCACTAGAAAGTTCGATCTTTGTCGAGTATCTCGATACATTGAGTCAATAGCTTCGTCCACCGCAAGGAAAATGGGCTCCCTGTGCCGCACCAGGAAATTTTTCTCACCGGAGTCGATCCTTCAAATCTACAAATCAACCATTCGCCCTTGCATGGAGTATTGCTGCCATATAGGGTCTGGAGCCCATTCTGTTTAGTTCAAGGTCCTTGATAAAATCAAGAGACGGATATGCAATGTAATTGGCCCTGATCTGGCATCTCGTCTGTAGTCGCTCAATCAAGGACGTGCCATCGCCTCCCTCTGGCTTTTTTACAAATACTTTCACGGTAACTGCTCCGATGATCTGCTTTCACTGGTTCCCAGACTTCATGAATTTAAGCGTTCAACTAGGCTGGCATCTCGCTCTCACCCTTTCACTGTCGAACCTTAAATGTAGCCGTCTCTTCTACTCCAGTAGCTTCATATCTCGCACTTCTCACCTGTGGAACTCCTTCACTTTTTCCTGTTTCCCCGATAGCTATAATCTCCAACAATTCAAATGTAATGTCAATCAATGTCTCCAGATGCCTTTATCTATCCCCTACCCTTCTCTTCATACTTCCCTCTATCACTCCTCTTTGCCCTCGCTCCAACTCTCTGTAACCCCTTGCGTGCTAGTGACATCCCGCTTTGCTTGGGGTGAAACGCTTAAAAAAAAAAGATATGTATTCTCGTGCCTGCCAGTAGTGAGATTAATACCTTGAGTGCTTGTCGTAGAGTGATGACGATTAAGATATTCTTTGTCTATATTTCTGAGATGAGGTATTATGTACATTATTTACATTATTCGGACTATTGTCCTCATCTTTTTCGCCATATTTATCACAACGTTTCGACATTCCAACCTCCTGAAGAAGGCCGGAGCGTACAACGGCCGAAACGTTGTGATAAATATGGCGAAAAAGATGAGGACAATAGTCCGAATAATGTAAATAATGTAAGATATTCTTGTTCGATATTGCTGATGAGTTTTGATCCTTACTGGGTGACCTGCTTATTGTGTCTCTGTAACATTAAGGGTTTTTGTAGTTGATACATGGGAGGTGGGGGGTTAACAATAAAAAAAACACAACAATAACTTCCAACAGATTAAATTAAATAAATTTCCTATTGAAACAGGCCGCACACCTTAAGATAAGGATGCATGATCACCGTAAAGTCGGAACATGAGTAGAAATAGAAAAGTCAGATGTGGCTGACCATATAAGGAAGGAAAAGGGAGATTACCGCCCCCTGTGGGATAAGGTTAAAATAATAGAGAATATTAATGAAAAATACGAAAACTTAAGGAATCAACACATATGCTAGACTACAAAAATCTCCTAAGCCATCCAAGTATAGAAATGAATACAATATGAGAACCAGTAATAAGAACTGCTAGAGAAAAGCAATAATAACAACAAATTGTAATATGAGCTCTGGTAAAAAAAAAATGGTCCCCAAAATCAATTCAATTGTAGCCCAGTAGATAAAAGCGTTAGTCAAAGTAATCCAGTGACGAAGTAATACCAAAGAGATGTGAGTTCAATACCTGGCCACAACAGAGATGGACAAAACTCGGAGATTTGAGTTACTAAAAGGAATTAACTGAGACATCCAGAAAAGACATGGCACGTGGAACTAGAACAATCTTCCCCAGTGAACGAAATAAAGAGTTCGAATCGAAATTCCAACGTGTATCACATGAAGAAGTCCGGAGCGTACAAAGGCCGAAACGTCGTGAATATAACAACAAAGATGAGGACAAAAGTAAATCGTGTAAATTCTCAGAAATATATTTGTAGTATTTTATTTTCCCCGCAAATACGTACTTTTTAATCAGAAAATATAAATATATAATTTTCTTGTTTGCTATAACAATAATTCAAATTTAAATTAATATATTTCTGTGAGATCGCTGTTCAATTCAAGTGATTAAATCGAATCAAAATTAATTCTATTATCTTTAGCTGACTGCTTTGTGTCATTTCTTTGCGTTCACACGCCTCTCCTGTTTTGGGGACAGGAGTAGAGGTTTATCCCTTGTTTCCTGTTTAGAATTGGATTTCCGGTTCCTTCTAAAATCTTTTCATTCTTTTACACTTCCAATAGCCCCTTGCATCTTAGTGGCACTGTCGCTTTCTTTAAGTGTGTGTGGGGGGGGGGGATATTGATAAAAAAATCCCGACATGGTAGCAGCCAATCTCAGTAAATCCTGATAAAATACAATGATTTCATTAAGCATAAAAATGTCAACAAAACTTTCAGTTGTATAATATGGCCACTGAAAAGCTGAAGGATTTGAAATAGTCATAACTTGTTCGTTTTCAATCTTTTTTTATTTCTTTATTTATTTTTGCAGGTTATAGATCATTCCTTAGAGATCAAAATGGCTACGTATGATGTCCAACAAACGGCTAAAACTTATTGAGTTTTGCTGTTCTGATAAAAGATTAATTATTCTAACTCAGAGAAAATACCGGCAACATTTTTATGTCAGAGTATCTTTTGGTGATAACATGATTCGGAATCTAATCGTCCGGTTTGAAAGAACTGGATCAGTCGACGATCTTCCGAGAAGAGGTCCTAAACACAATGTGCTCACTGATGCAGCGGTAGAAGCTGTATGTCTTTGAGGATCCATCAGCTTCTACCCGCCGTTGCTCTACTCAACTAGGCATCACCAAAACATCCTTTCAGATTCTGAAACTGGATTTAAAAATGATTCCATACAAGATTCAAATGGTTCAAATTTTACTACCCCAAGATACTCAAGTGTTTGTAAATGCTATTTTTGTTTTATATCATTCAGTCTTTCAGTAACCACCCTGTATAAGCAACCCTAACCCTGTATAAGCAAATGGATTCCGTTGATGATCAATTGTGTCTGCTGCTGCCTCGTCATTTGACAATGGCGCGTTATTGTTCAAGTAGTTTATTCAAATGACGGGAAGGAAGATTAACTCGCCTATCGATTTTGTTCAGGAACAAAAATCAACATGCGTAAATGCTGAACGATGCTCGCAAAGGGAAAGACAAAAAAAAGTGCTACCTTTCTCTTGTACGGCAACCAATTACCAAACTTCACCTTTAATTAATTTAAAAAGGAACAAATCTTCAATACCGTATGAAAATTAGTAGAAAATTAGTTGATGACGAATGGCGTTTCGCTTCGTGTGTTAATGCACTCAGTAGCTCTGAAAGAGAAATGAGAATTTTAAAATTTGGTGCGTATCACATAGCATTACGTTAAGTCATCTTTTGTTTATGGCCTGCTAAAAATATCTTCTCTCTCTCTCTCTCTCTCTCTATATATATATATATATATATATATATATATGTGTGTGTGTATATATATATATATATATATATATATATATATATATATAAGTGAACATAGAAGTCAACACTTAGAGTCTTAGGCTTCATTACTATTTCACAATGAAGAAGCATGGATAAAGAAAGATGGGATATTTGACACTACAATGGGAAGCTCTGACGGTGCTGAGACATGCGAAATCGTAGGTATTTACTTACTACACGAACTAAGCAAAATAATAGATAGAAATGACACAGGACTCTACAGGGACGACGGTCTCATAATCTTAAGAAACTGTAACAATAAAACACAGACAAAACTAGAAAATCAATAATAAAGATTTTCAAAAATAATGGATTCGACATAGATATAAAAACTAACCTAAACGAAGTAGATTTTCTAGATGTTACCTTCAACCTAAGAAAAGACACATATAAACCATACAGAAAACCCAATGATAAACCACTCTATATACACACATCTTCCAACCACCCGCCTTCTATAATCAAACAGATACCAAAATCGATTAACCGCAGGCTTTCCGACAATTCCTCCAATGAATCCATATTTAACGAAGCTAAGAATGACTATGAAACAGCCCTAAAAGATAGCGGATTCCCAGCAACACTCACATACAAAAAACACAAAAAAGGCCAACAGGAAAAGAAATATATGGTCCAGCCCACCGTACAGCAAAAACGTAAAAACAAACGTAGGAAAAATATTCTTCAAACTCTTACACAAACACTTCCCGGAATCAAGCACCCTACACAAAATATTCAACAAAAACACAGTAAAAATCAGCTACAGGTGCAACGACAACATAGCACAAATAATAAAAAAGGCGCAACAGGAAAATTATCAACAAACCACATGAAGAAACTGCAGAATAAAGAACGAATGTCCCTTAAACGGTAATTGTTTACAAAACAACGTAATATACCAAGCCACGAGAAAATCACCAGATAATGAAGAAAAAGTATACATAGGAGTAACTGAAGGACCCTGGAAACAAAGAAATTATGCACACAAAACCGCTTTCACAAATAGTAAATATGCGAACAGCACAATGCTTTCTAAGTATATCTGGGAAATTAAAAACAAAACGCACCCCAAAAATATCTTGGCAAATAAGGAAAAGATCACCAGCCTACAACAACCAATCAAAAACTTGCAAGCTTTGCTTAGAGGAAAAAATAGCTATCATTACCTTCCCAGATCAAAATAAATTATTAAATAAAAGATCCGAGATCATCTCAAAATGCAGACATGAAAACAAATTTTTACTACGTTACTTAAAAATCGAAAACTGAAAAAAAATTTAAATAAAAAAAGAAAATAAATGAAAAAATAAACAAACAAAATGACAATAAAATAAATTAACCCAAACAAATTACCAAACCACACCCGTTAGAATAGACGAAATAGAATAAATAAATAAAAAATAAAAAAACAAAATCAATGAACCTAAATAAATAAAGCAAATAATAAACAAATTAACAAACCATTATGACCAAAATATCAGTTAGATTATAAAAATCAAACCAAAAATCAGACGAAAAAAATAGCTATAACTGTTAATCTAACGATAAAAGAAAAATAAATACTACGTTACTTAAAAATCGAAAACAGAAAATATACAGTTTAACAAATAAATAATAACAAGTAAAATAAATTAATCTAAATTCATCCAAATAAATAAATAAACCAACAAACCGATCCCGATAAAGTAACCATTAGAAAAAAATAAAGATAATCAATCCAAATAAATACATGAAGTAATAAACAAATTAAAAACTCCTCCCGCTAAAATAATAGCTAGAATAAACTACAACAATCAACCCCAAAATTGAATAAATAGCTTTAATTGTCTTCCCAAACCAAAACAAAATAAGCGATATAAACAATTTTTTACTACGTTAATAAAAACACCGACTAATAAAAATAAATCAATAAATAAGATAAGAAATAAAAATAAAAAATAAAAATAAATAAAAACAAGCAAAACAATTTAACCCAAATAAATAAATAAACAAATAAACGACTTCCGGTAAAATAACCGCCAAAATAGACTACCCACAATGCACCACTGACCCGCATATATAAATAGCCGAGAAAAATAACAGCACTCGTGGCCTGACGATTGCATCTAGCATGAAACAGACTGTCGCCTCTAAGTGTTGACTTCTATGTTCACTTTTATATTTACGCTCTATCTCTGATATTGAGCACTTTATCCCATAAATATAGCACATCTTAAGACTATATTTCTTTATATATATATATATATATATATTTGTGTTGTGTGTGTGTGTGTGTGTGTGTGTGTGTGTGTGTGTGTGTGTGTGTGTGTGTGTGTGTGTGTGTGTGTTCTGTATAAAATAGATTAGTTAACATAAGGAAACATGAGAAAAAGATAATTCCTTGAAATAATATGTGGAAATAACCATTCTTTTTTCTGATTAAGTTTGGGGTAACCTAGTTTTTTCAGAGTTTTATGTAATTCTTTTAGGCAGGTTTTTCGAAGGTGTTTGCCGACCACTAAATTGTACGTGCTAGGGAATAGAGGTGGATTTTAGACAGCTTTTGTGTGATGATTCTTGAATGAAGATATCGTTGGGTGTCTGTAAGTTTGTGTTAGATATCTGTGATAATGTGGTTATTTCCATATCTAAGAATGACAGTTTGTTAAAATTATGTCCTTGGGTGAATTTGATCTTTGGATGCCAATTTTGTAGTTGATTGTGTATTGGTTAATATCGCCCCATGAGGATTTCCAGAAGATGAAGGATCTAAGTATCGCTTACAAGATTTGGTGAAGTGGGGTTTTATATTTTCCCCATATATTTGCTTTATCTTTTCATAAAGATTTTCCTCTAGGAAAGCTAATGTTAGGATGGCATATGTTGATGTCATTTTCGTTCCCATCGTGGTACCTAGGGTTTGAATATAGATTTTGTTGTCAAATTCAAAATTGTTCTTGTTCAGGATTTGGTCTATACTATCGATAATGAATTCCTTGGTGAATCTGGGATGCAGTATTTCTGGGTGTTTATCCATCCAAAATGAGGTTGCCTGTTTATCTAATTCATGAGGTATGTTGCTATATAGGCTACTACTGTCAAACGTTGCCATGAGTGTTCCCGGATCTACTTTTTGCGGTATTGTTATAGTGGAACACACCTATTCTATTGTTAATAGACTCTCCCACCTATAATAAGTAGTAGTAGCAGCAGTCGCTCAGAGAGTTGGTCAGTCAGTCAGTCGACTGGCTGATCGGTTGAACTCTCTGCCTTCAGGCGGGGAGGAACCTGAAGGAGGCTACGCCGAAGGGCGGATTCTCTTTCGGGGAGGTAAACCGACCCTGAACCCGTTTATACGGGTTCAATGGACATATTTTTGGCTGAGCCCACGGGCTCGGAGATCCCACGTTAAACCGGCCTTGTGCCACATGATGCCCTCGTAGGAGGTGACTAAATATCGTTGGTCAGTCAGTCGATGCCGGGGAAAACGTTGTTACAAAAGCTAGAATGACCAATCAAAACCCAAGTATAGGAATATTCAAAAGCTTGACAACGAAGTCATGTTATAATAGCTATTCAGATCTTTAAAATACGGGTAATATTAAAAAAGAATTTATTCTAACCAATAATTATTAAATTATATGATAAAATTTGATATTAAAATTAAAAACTGCCAATTTTTAAAATCCAAATTTAATCACTATTATGTTTAAAAACTATAAAATTGCTGAGGAGAAAAGAAGAAATACATATGTTATTCAATTTATTTCTTCGTTGAAATTACATTAGAACAGTCGCTACAATATCCGGTCATCCGACAATACATGTATATATATATATTAATCCCAAGTGTGTGAATGGGGTCTTAAACTCACGCGCAAAATAACACAAACACAATCAGATTATAATACATAAGCACTCAGATATATTTAAATATATATACACACAAAAAAGTGACGAGACAGGAACATCTCCACGGCCCTTTCTGAAAAAAAGGGGTGGGGACCAACACCCACATACATACACAATTAAAAGTGAATGCACTTTCCATACACATAGACAACGATAAATACATGTACACACATCCACATTGGCCTAGACAATCAGATACCACAACCAATAAATATTTAAGACTGAAAGTATCATTAAACAAATGCTAGCCACTTATTAAAACATAACAAATATACAAAGATAGAAAATGTTAAAAATAATATTATTTAATATATTAAAACGAAAATTTCCAAAACCACAAATATCAATAAAAAGGTATATTTTTAATCATATAAGTTGATAATAGTTTTATTATATATATATATATATATATATATATATATATATATATATATATATATATATATATATATATATATATATATATATATATAGCCATCCTGTGACTGTTTCGCTGTATCACAGTGTGGCTAGATATCCGATTGCCTCAAGATTTGGCATCAGTCGGAGCTTTTTCCCCTAAGCTATCAGCTGCCGGAAGAAGAAGGTGAATTTTTACGTATTTATTTTTGAATAAAAAGTGACTTAGAATGTTCGATTCATAGAAGAACTTTGCCTTATTAGTAGTAGCAGGCACAGTTTACAAATTCGCGCTTGAAGTACCAGAATTACTGGTTCTTTTTCCGGGTGGAAAAGTCTTTTGTACAACCAGGTTTTTGTCATAAAGTGCTCGATATCAAAAGTTAAGATAGCGCGTTAATAGAATTAATCTGGAGAAATTTATCACTTAGCTGTGTGGTGATGATTCAGTCATGCCTACTGCGTAGTTTCGTGAGCACATCAAGATAACTTTTCACTCTTCAGGGTTTGTTGTTTTCTCTGCTGCTATTTCTCAATTTTGCCGTATTTATGTGTGGTTTGGTGTAATTTGATATCATTTTATAAATGTGTGGTTTTTCACTTAATGGGTGTTGTTATTACTTAAGCTTGTTTTCTTTGTGTTGTGGTAACATCTTTTGACCGTATTTTAATTAATTGCTTTATGTGGGATTCATTCTTTTTACTATGTTGGGTTGACCTACTTTATGTTGATGTGTATGTCCCCTTGGGTTTTTTACGTTGTGGTTAGGTGTTTGGCCTTGCGTGTACGTGTATGTGTGTCTGTTTTTAAGTGTGTCTGTTTGTATATGTGTATACTTTTATCTGGTTTTTATTTAGGTGCGATTAGGTATATATTGTGGGTCTCTGTTTATATTGTTTTTTAAGTAACACAGTAGTTCAGTAGTTTGCTTTGTTTTTTAAACATAATTATTAATTTTCTCTTCTAGGAATAGTTTGCAGTTTCTGCTATTGCTATTATGTGGGGGTGCTCTTTTTATAATTTCCCATTTTATTTTCGTAGTGATATTATTTTCTTTTAGACTCCATATGCATTTTGAGAGGGTTGTTTTTGTATTTTTCTGTTTTAAAAGATGTTTTGTGATTGTTGAATCTTTCTTTAAAGTTTGTTTCTGTGGCTCCTATGTAGATTTTTTCGTCTCTGTTGGTGGTATTTGTTACGGTGGCTTTGTATATTATATTGTTGGTTAGACATTTATTAAGTGGACAGTTGTCTTTGTTTCGACAATTGCATTTTTGGTGTTATTTTATTGGTTTGTGTTGTTGTTATTGTCATTGTCTTTGTTCACTACTTTTTTTATTGTGTTTGGTTAATATTTTCTCCATGTTGATCATGCAGCTATAACTAATTTTAACCGCGTTTTTGTTTATGATTTTTGATAGTTTGTTGTTTTGGGGGAAGTGTTTTTCAATTATATTGAAGAATATCTTTCCTATTTTTGTTTTTATGCTATTATTGTAGTATGGGTTAAACCAGATTATATTTCTTTTTCTGTTGTTTTTGTTTGACTTGTTTTCAATTATGTATTCCAGTTTATTTGGATAGACACTCTTTCTTTGTGCTGATTTGTATATTTTTATGTTCTCGTTGAATATTTTAATGTTGCTGGAGTTCCTTGAAATTCATTTGTTTATAGATACAGGCATGTGTTTGAATGTCTTAGATGGGTGGTTTGAGTTTTTGTTAACATATATAGGTTTGTTGTTTGCTTTTCTATGTGGTTTATAGGTACTATTGCTTAAATTGAATGTTACATCTAAGAAGTTTACCATTTTTAGATTTGATTTTATGTTTATTGTGAATCATAGAGTGTTAGAGGTCTTTATGATTTGTCTTCATATTTTTCCGTGATACTAACATTACAGTTTCTTAGGATTATTAATCTGTCGTCTCTGTATAGGCCTGTATTAGGCATATATATATATATATATATATATAGATAGATAGATAGATAGATAGATAGATATCGGATATAGCAGAAAAATTGTGTAAGAGCATGGGTTAATTGTCCATCCTACAAAATGTTTAAACTACAAAACTAATTCAGTTTCTTTTTTTTTAAGTTTTCAGATAAGACATTTAGCCATTTGTCGTAAGAATCACTGAAAACCCCTTTGAGTTATTCAGCTAGCAAGAGAGTATGTTAAAATCGTTTTGTGTCAGCCTCAAATGAGCAATGTTGAGAGGAAAAAGATCATTCAGGCCTTCAGTAGTGATACCAACATTCATACCCTGGCTTTCAAAGTCCATTCAAGAACCATCAATAGAACGGTGAACGGTTTAAAAAAAGAGGGAATAGTAGAGAGGTAAACTGGATAGGGAGGTCACAACAGGAAGAGGGATTATCGTTTCAACTTAGAGCTAACGAGATCAATTAGAAAAGATCCAACTCAATTCATAAGATGTTTGGTAAGTTAGAGAGGAGTTTCAGCTATGATTATCTTTTGTAAACCGTGCAAGATCCTAGGATGTTTATTGCCATATTTTCAGATATTTTACAGACGCAAAGAAATTACTAAATTATAAAAGAGAATTCAACTCCTTTTTTATTCTATACAATGAATAGCCTTCTTCTTTTATGTGCCATGTTCCTTCAGAACGTAGGCGACCATGGCCCTCCACATCTCCCTATCACTTATAGCTCTTAATAATCCATTTACTCCAGCCCATCAAGTATGCTTCGCGCTGCTTTCTTCTGTCTCTCTTTCCTTCAATCTCTCCTGTGAGTATCAGATTTTCCAAGCCCTCCTTCCTCGTTACCTGTCCCTGTCAACTGCCACTTCCTGGTGTTAAGTATAAGTTTCTTTTTGTTTCTATTTTCTCCAAAACCTCGTCATTTCTCACATGTTCAGTCCTTGGTATCCTCAGCATCCTTTGTAGAACCATATTTCTGTTGCTTCAAGTCTCTTCTTCATCTTTGAGAAGATTGTCCAGCAAAAGTCAAATCTTGAAAATGCTTGTCGATCAGAGAGACTGACACGATGATAAACTATCGATGGTTTACCAGTCTTGTGCACCGCCATGTTGACATGGTCGACCAGGTAAGATAGATGAAACTAATCACTGATCGAAAAGGAATGAAAACAGTGAGGAAGAAAAAAAAAGGCCGATGAATTGTAGAGTCTACTTTAATTAAGTCTGTAGATCTTTCTAGAATTGTCTTTTCTTATTTCCATTTTTCTTTTTCTTTTTCTTTTGCAATGTTTCTCGTTCTCCATTTTAGATCGACCTATCTCCGACCTAATCTCGATCAAATTGCTCCATTGCTGTCATAATTGTGATTGTCAAGCGGGACAGGATCTTGCTATTGGTAAAGAGATTGCTACAAAACGACAGCATTCATTACATTCATATACTTGTAAAATATGCAATATTCGTAATGGTTCTCTCTATCTGCCTAAAGAGAGAAGATTTCTGTGTGATAGAAAAAGAAAGAAAGAAAGAGAGAGAGAGGGGGGAGGATATTAGAGTGAAAGAGGTAATAGAGCAAGAGAGAAAGTTCCTATTTTTTTGTTTTGTTTTTTTTTTCCTTCATCTTCATTTGTTTCTTGAACCCTTCACTTAATTTGTCTGTCTCTTTTTTTGTCTGTGTGTGTCTCTCTCACTGTTTTTCTCTTTCTGTTTGCCTTTCTCTGTTTACCCCCCTCTCTCTCTCTCTCTCTCTCTCTATCTCTCTCTCTCTCTTCCTCTGTCCATCTCTCTCTCTCTCTATATATATATATATATATATATATATATATCTTCTATCTTTCGTCCAAAATGGAAATACTTTCTATTATGTTCTTGCTCGCTTTTTACACGATTTCCTCTCTCCCTTTCTCTCTCTCTCTCTTTATCTCCTTTTCTATCTCCCTCCCCTCTCTCTCTCTCTCAGTCTATCTCTGCCTCACTCTATCTGTCTCTTCCATTTTCTATCTGTCTCTCTCTCTTTCTCTCCCATTGTCTCTCTCTCTCTCTCTCTCTCTCTTCGTCTACTCATTTATCCCTCTTTCAGTCTGTCTGACTGTCTCTATCTCTGTTTCTCTCTGTCTCTCTCTCTCTCTCTCTTTCTATTTCTCTGTCGATCTCCCGTCCAAAATGGAAAGATAATACTTCTATTACGTTCTATCTCGCTCCTTTTTAGAGTATTTCCCTCTCTCCCGCTCTCTCGTTCTCTATCTCTCCCTCTGTCTCTCTCTCCTTCCCTCCCTCTCTCTCCCTATCCTTCTCCCTCCAAAGTCTCTCTCTCTTTCCCTCACCATCTCTCTTTCTATCACTCGCTTGTTTACCGCCTTTCTCTTTCTTTCTTTTTTATGTACTCATTCTGTCATCATCTTTAGCTTCTTCTCTCCAGTCCTTTCTCCTCTGACAATATGCTTGCTCCTGCTTTGCCAGCCTTACTTTCTTTTTTTCTTTCTTTCTACTCCCTATCTATCTATCTATCTATCTATCTATCTATCTATCTATCTATCTATCTATCTATCTATTCCCCCACATCCCATAATAGGTCACTACTCCCTTATGTTAGGCTATAATCAAAGAGGAAATCTAACCAGTGGCCTGGAAGATTTTCCGTTGATTGAAAGGATAAGAAAGAAAGGAACATTTCCTTTCGTTAATTTTGAGAAGTCTTAGTCGACGATGAAACCGTAGGCGGGAAATCAGAGAAAATAATGCGGAATAAAAAAATTAAAAAAAAGAGAGACGAAAGTCCACGTTCACGTCAAAGCGACAGAAAATGGGCGACTTGCAGGTTAAATTAGTTCCTATCCAGGAAAGCTAAATAAAAAAAGAAATAAGAATCATCATCACGACTGTGGTGGCAACAACAACAGCTGGAGTAGTAGTAGTAGTAGTAGTGGTGGTGGTATTAGTAGTAGTGGTGATGGTGGTATTAGTAGTAGTGGTGATGGTGGTATTAGTAGTAGTGGTGATGGTGGTATTAGTAGTAGTGGTGATGGTGGTATTAGTAGTAGTGGTGATGGTGGTGGTGGTGGTTTGTTTCCTTATGGGAAGATTAAATCAAAAATATATTTATAAAAAAAAATAGACGTCATCGGAACAGTCACACTTGGCACAAGGTCTCATCTATGGAGCACCCGGGGTTAAACAAATTTACTAAAAAAGATATACAACGTAGCTTCTAAAACGAAACTACAAAACCATCATTAATTTTAGATGTGCGATGCGGGAAGGAGAATCAAGCCGAGATCAAGCTTCAATCATTTTAACACTATTATCCTTGGAAAAGGCATGAATCCATTTATTACCTTCCCTTTCCCCAGTTATATCAGGGTAGTCTGGTCTCTTTAGCTTTAGGTGGCAACCAATCTCTAAGAAGTAAAACTCGAAATTTAAAAACAAAATGGCTATTTTGCTAAAATCTCCCAGCATTCCTTTTGGTTTCTACTAAAGGGTTATATAAAGTCAGATAAAGGTTTTGAATCGTTGTTATTTGGGGCATTGCTTAATGTTATATGTGACTCATTGATAATTTTGTGTACAGGTTAGTTGGCGAAAGCTGTTTTCTTTTCTTTTTTATTAGTTATTAGAGATTCTGTTTTTCTAATCCAAGTTATTTTATATTCAGGTTCTGATATAAGTTAATTATTAGAGTTTTTGCTTTGCTAGTTTTAGTGGGGATATTTATGAAGACTGAAAAGTTTTTGTTTCTTTTTTTTTTCAGTTTTCAAAATATATTAAAGATTTTATGTTATTTTGTTGGGAGTTTTTATAGTTTTTTTTTATATTTTGGTATAAAGCTTAATTTCCTTAAGAAGTCCAGGATATTGTTTGGTTTAGTTTTTGAAAGAGTTCTGTTCTGTTTGCTTCTTAATATTTTGTTCGTGTTTGACTGGGACACGTTCGAATTTAAGAAGTACTTGATATCTGTTACATTATGGACGAGTTTCATTTTTATTTATTTTATTTTTTTTTGTAGATATGAGTGTGTTAGATGTGTATGCCATATTCGGAGTCTGCATTTCATTTTGTTTTATTTTTCTGAAACCTAGAGTCCATTCGCTTATGAATATAGTATAGTTTATTAGGTTTTGAGTTCCATGTTGCTTGCCATTTTCTTTTGATATGTTCTTTTATTGTAAAGGATTGTACTAAACAAAAAGTAAAAGATAATGACAACAAAAACAAGAAGAAGAAGAAGAAGAAGAAACTGTTGCAGCAAAAATTATGATAAAAGGATACAGCTATTGAGCAGATGAAACAACGCTGGCAAAACAAAGTTCTGCATGGCTTATATCCAGAACGAGGCTAATAAAGCCGATGATGATAAAGTTAACACTGATGGATGGTTATGAGCATCTGGATTAAAAGCTGAAATACAAGGCTTTATACTTGCAGGGCAAGATCAGAGTCTTTTCACTACGAACTTTCAGGCGAATATTATACATAATAGTGTAGATCCAGATTCTGTGACAAATATCAAGAAACCATAGACCATCTAATCTCAGGATGTTCTGTACTTGCGCCAAATTAATATAAAAATCGTGGGACAATACTTACACTGGATAATGTGTAAACACTTTGGAAAAGATGTTAACAAACACTGGTATGAATATCACCCAGCACTGGTTACAGAAACAGAAGACATCACAATTCTATGGGATTACGCCATCTTTACAAACAGAAAGATTGAAACAAATAGGCCGGACATAATTATCAACAACCGAAAAAAAAATCTTGCCCACTAATTGATATGATTTATCCAGCGGACTGTAACATAGCAACCAAGGTATTTGAAAAACTATCGAAGTATAAAGACCTGGAAATCGAAATAGAAAAAGTGTGGAAATTAAAAACAAGAATAGTATCAATCATAGTAGGTGCGCTTGGAATGATAAAAAAGGAACACAACAACATGTTGAAAAAAAAAACTGGAAATCTCAGCGTAAGAGAAATACAAAAAATTGTCTTGATAAGTACAGCCCACACACTAAAAAGAACTTTGTCCATGTAACGCTAGTGATGTTATGGGAGTTGGAAAAACAAATCATGAAATTTAGCCATAACAACACACCTGCCTTAGGTCTTCCTGCAGACTTGGCAGGTAGTGTGACCATAGCAGAAATTGTAATATAATAATAATGAGTTGAAGGCCTCCTCAATATTGTAAAATACTTCAGTGACGATATAGGTATGGACTTCGGATTAGATAAATGTGCAAAAGTTACATTCAAGAAAGGTAGAATTACAGAAATACCCTTAATAGATTTAGATTTTGTCACAAAGATTAGGGAACTGGAGCATGATGAAGCTTATAAGTACCTAGGAATTAGCGAAGAAGATGGCATACAACATCCCCAAATGAAGGAAAAAATAGGAAAGGAGTACTACAGGCGTGTACGTCTCGTACTAAATACTGAGCTAAACTCAAAAAACAGAATATCGGCCATAAACATATTGGCTGTCCCTGTGGTGCAATACAGCTTTAATGTCCTTAACTGGACCATAGCTGAAATTAAGCGAATGGACGCCAAAACGAGAAAGCTTCTCACTTGCTATCGCATGCATCATCCCAAAGCTGATGTTGATCGTCTGTATGTGCCCAGATCCGAAGGAGGCAGAGGATTAGTTCAAATAGAACTGTCCTACAAAACTACAACAATTGGCCTCCAAAGATACTTGGAAATTACAGAAGACTGGATGATGGTATGAGTCAAGGAACATGAAAGTAGTAAGCGTCTTTACTCCGTAATGAAAGAAGCCAACAAATTCAAAATGGAGTTTCAAATGGGCGTAGAGATGCAACTACAGCACAATACACCGGCTGAAACTGCAAAATACTTAGAAAAGACAGCAAAGACGAATGCAACCGACCAGATACAGAAGCGATGGCAAGATAAACCGCTTCATGGCCAATACTCTGCCTGTACCAAACAAGCTGACGTAGACAAAACCCGTACCCATCAGTGGCTACGTAGTGCAGGGTTGAAAGCGGAAACTGAAGGTTTTATCCTTGCTGCGCAGGACCAATGCTTGCTAACTAGGAATTATCAAGCACATATACTAAAATAATTTTAAGCCCAAAATGCAGATTTTGTGATAAATATCAAGAAACAATTGATCATCTTGTATCAAGTTGCATGGTGTTGGCACCCAATGAATATAAAACCCGGCATGACAGAGTGGGCCAATATCTGCACTGGAAAATCTGCAACTTCTACGGGAAGGAAACTGAAAGAAACTGGTATGAACACCACCCAGACCCGGTTACAGAGATAGGACCTGTTACAATTCTATGGGACTACACAATACACACTGACAGAACAATCAAGGCCAACCGCCCAGATATTGTTATTAAAGACCACAAACAAAAACGGTGCCTCCTTATTGATATGGCAGTCCCTGCTGACTGCAATGTATCTTTGAAGATATTCAAAAAAGCTATCAAAAATACAAGGACCTTGAAACAGAAATCTCGAAAATGTGGCATATGGGAACATCAACAATCCCTGTTGTAGTTGGAGCCCTAGGACTGGTTGGAAAAGATTGCAGTAGACTAATTGAAGGGATTCCTGGAAGTCCATGCCTCAAGGAGATACAAAAAATTGTTCTGACAAGTACAGCCCACACTTTAGGAAGGGCTTTATCTAATTTTTTTTTTTTTTTTGTCAGTGGAAAGTGTCATGATGCCATTTCTAAACTTAGGTCCCTGGGCGGGACCCGGAAAGAAATGTGTAAACGCCAGAAATCAAAGAAAATAAAAATAATAATTCTTAGGGGAATGAAAGGTAAAAATCTAGTCTTAATTTCATTCGAAATCTTCAGTATTTAAAGTGTCAGTGGTCCATTCGTTTTGTGAATTTTGTACAAGATATTTGAATCCAAGCAACATTCATATATAATAGAACACTCGCTTGATGCTACAAATTCTTAGGGAAAAGATCGAGTTGTGCAGATTTTGGTGAGCAAAGTAAAGTTCCTCAAAAACTTGTATCAGCTCATACTAAAATTTACTGATATTCTCGGGTGATATGGTGTTGTGTGGGCGGCGTTAATAGCACTTAGATTTGAATCAATGAAGAGAATTCAAACTTCGACTGGAATAGTTTGCTTTCATTTCGCACTAATGCATTCGGGAAAGGCATGAAAGCGCCAGATTTGGTTAAATAACAGGGCAAACGTAGTCCATCTTTAACATTGTTCTAGCAGCCGTATAAAAAGTCTCAATTTTTACAAACAATGATTGCGTTCTCCATGGATCGTTGGAAAAATGAACTGAATCACAGGAAGCGACCTTTTTTTTCTTTCTTCTAATGATGTTGATAGTCTTAAATTAATCATAATTTATTCGTGGCAAGACATGTTTAGGTGTTATTCAAGCCATATATTATCGAAATTTAATAATAAATAATTTCATGACGTCGAAATCGAAGCCAAATAGCCGGAATTTCTGTGAATCACAGTTTAGGACGAAAAAATAGGAAAGTGGGCATTAGAAATGAGAAACAAAGCGATAAAAAGACTAAGAGGTTGATTAGTTAAAGAATGTCTATGCGCGAGAAACGAGAAGAGACGTCTTGGTTTGGTTGGATTCGTTACCAATGTCTCACTAAAGACAGAAACTAGAAAATATTCATTGTGTGAAAGAAAAAGCTTTATTCTACCAAAACCTAAACCGAAAATAAAAACTAAAATGCGCCTCGGTTTGAGGCTTGAATATCATTATAAGCCTCACGTGTGGGTGTCTCCGTGCACCCTCCTTTTAAGACCGATCAAATATAAATGAGAAAATGGAGGAAATAGTTGCTATTTACTAAGTGTAGATTAGTTTTAGCATAAAGGCACGGCATCAAGGGGAGTTCGAACTCACTACTACCGATAAACGAGATTAGATCACTAACCATCGCCCTTAGCCGTCCCCAAAATGAGAAGGTTCTATATAGAGGCGCGTATGTGTTTGCGTGCAACTGAAAGAGAATGAGGGGAAAATAAATGAAAGAGGAATAGTAAACTAGTTAGAGAGACTGAGAAGAAGAAGAAGAAGAAGATAAAGAGGAAAAAGAAGATGAAGAGGAGGAAAGAATGTGCGTCAAAGAGATAAGGCGAAAGAGAAATAGAAAGGAAAGAGGAAAACTAATAAGTGGCTAGAGACAGAGAAAGGAAAGAAGGAAAACTCAGAAGTGATAAAATGGGAGAAGAAGAAGAAGAAGAAGAAGAAGAAGAAGAAGAAGAAGAAGAAGAAGAAAGCAAATTTGGCGATATAAAAATAAAAGCAAATATCTTCACGCGAGGAAGAATGTGAAGGAAGAACCCGCTCCTCCCTGTCATTGTCAGACAGAGATAAACAGAAAGAAATGGATGAAGTCCTTGTCAAAGAAAAAGCAAATCGAAAAAAAAAGAAAGTAAAGCGTGTTTATCACTGATTGAAAGATTAATAATAAAAAAGATTGATTTAATCCAGTTGGGGATTTTTAATTCGATCTACAGATCGTAAAAATCCGTGAACGGTCGATAAATGAAAAAAAAATGGAAGAAAGACGGACGACAACTTTTAGATTTCAGCTTCAAGCGAAATTCTATGAAAATACAAGAAATAATTCTTCAAAACTTGAAGCATTCAAACGCCGCTTGACATTATGAGAAAATAAAAATGATTTTATGTCATCGAATTGGGTTCAACAAAGGCTCCATATATTTTTATGCACATCTGCAAACACATCAAAGTTGGGTGTGTGTGTATTCATGCATGTGTGCGCGCATGGGCACCTCGACCTGGTCTAATGGTTAGCAAGCTTGCTTTGCTAGACACAGCTACGACTAAGTAGTGAATTTGATCCTCATTGGGTGCTCCATACATTTGGCCTTGTGCCATATCTAATCTACACTGAAAAAAATCTTCATGTGCATGCGTATGTAAGCCAGCGTGTCAGTTGTGAATGAAAATATATATGCGTATGGCAAGCTGCTGAAAATTGACCAGCCTAAAGTTCTTCCAGAACCTTCTTTGTTCTTGAAGTCATAATCTCTTTTAAAATTTGCCAAAGAATTCACGTTGCGTGTTGGACGTTTACTGCATCATTGTTTCATTCGTATTACAGTTTTTTTTTTCTCCAGATGAAAAGTGCATATCGAATGTGCATGATTTTTATCAAATAAAATAAAAGTACCATTTTTTTCTGCGTTTAGTTTGTATACATGCACAAGCAACAAAAAATGGTTAAGATTCAAAGATACTTCCGAGATTATTTTTAAAATTCCGACAAAGATATTATTGGAATACTTTCAATCAAACTAACACACGTGCGCGCACACACACACTGATATATATATACATATATATATATAGTAAGGTAATGAAGGGTTTGGTAATTCGTGTGGATAATTTCAAAGAGGATGTGATCCAGAGGGCTCAATGTAAAAACAGAGAAAATATTAATTAAATAATTAAAAAATAGACAACCTTAAGTTTCCATGACTATAATTTATTTCCTCAGAAAATATATTTTTCCTGATTCATCTGGTCACATCTCTCGTCGTAGGACTACAAATAAATTATAGTCATGGAAACTTAAGGTTGTCTATTTCTTAATTGTTTAATTAATTCTTATATATATATATATATATATATATATATATAAGTGAACACTAGAAGTCAACATCAAGCGGCGACAACTGAACGCATTCAGTCTGTTTCATTGTTTGAATGCAATCGTCAGGCCATGTCATATATATATATATATATATATATATATATATATATATATATATATATAAAAAAGGATTAAACATTAATATTCCATGGTCATAATTTATTCCATTGGAATCGTAAATACAATCCAATTTATTAGACCTACAAAGTCTGATGAATTGGATCGTATTTACGATTCCAATGTAATAAATTATGACCATGGAATATTAGTGTTTAAGCCTTTTTATTATATCCTTTATCTGTCCTGGACATTATGTTCTACCTGGATTCTATCCTCTTGGAATTATTTTTTATACATATATATATATATGTATCTGTATGTATGTATGTATATATATTTATATATTTTAGATATATGATTGCATATGTATGTGTATATTTACCATTAATATTATATATATATATATATATATATATTACAATTGCGTATGGATGTGCGCTCAAACACATGGATACATGTCTGCGCTTGGTCTCGCATTGTTTATATGTGTGTGCGTGTGTTTGTGTGAACTATAATGCGTACACCTGCATGTCTGCATGCGTATGAGTGCAATCCCAAAACGGACACATAGTAGAATATCTTCCCACAACTACCAAACATAATCAAACACAAATTAACAGTAATAGATTCAAATATATATATATTGCACATATATTACTGGTGTTAATAAAACAGTACTCGATGTAATACTACAGAAGGAAGAATGAATGTCCATTTATCCAATTCGATATTTGTTACTTTTGCCCATCCATCATCGAGAATCTGCTAATGTCGGCTATAAATCCAGCAAAAAATTACTGTCCTATTAGAGATCGCAAAATGAATATCATAAAGTAGGCACAAAAAACCTATACTATTCCATAATGATTACCTGTGGACCAAAAGAAATAACCCAGAGTTTAATATTACTATAGGAGCGTTTGACTCAGCAGAAGCATGTGAATTATTTGGAATATTATTATTGTGGAGACTTAGATTTTCTTTCGAGATTAAAGACACCGGACTCTATGGAGACGACGGTGTAATTTTCCTCCGTAAAACAAGACTACGAAATATTGAGATTTATTGAGAAAGGAACTGAAATTTTTTTTTTTTAAATATCACGAATTAAATATTACCACTACCGCCAATGTTAAAGTGATCAACTTTCTCGATGTGACCTTGGATTTGAATAATGGTTATTACAAACCATATACCAAAGATTTATATTATCATAGATACCTCAGTAATAATCAAACTCATAAAATGTTTGATAATTTACATAAATCAGTCCAAGTTAGATTATCTACAAACTCCAGCAATAAGGAAATATTTGATGTCTAAAATTAACTATATAAAGGCTTTAGAACTAAGCAACTATAAATTAAATTTAGAGTTTTTAGAAAAACAAAGAAAAAAATAAACAGAAACACCGTAAGCGTAAAATTCAATCCACCTTTTAATTGTAATGTTCAAACTAATATCGAAAGAATTTTTACCAAATTTAATCCATAAGCATTATCACCATTCAATAACACTAAAAAAGATTTTTAACAAAAATAATGTTAAATCAGATATAGTTGCGTTAATTATAAAACTTTGGGGTATCATCTTGGGATGTGTGTGAATGTTTAAGCATCTTTCATTTGCTAAGATCTTATCCACCCAAATAAGAAAAAATGATATCCTTCTACCCGATTCAATCGCAAACACAGACATGCGCACCTGGAAAATTTATGAATTTTTAAAAAATGTTATTAAAGGAATTTTTTCTTCTTACCTCAATAAACATATAAAGGAGACTGAGGAATAGCGAGAAGAACTAAATTTCTTTGAAATATTCGCAATTTCTTCATGTTCAAAACATCTTACATCATAATAAAGAATTGGGGCACCTTGACGTGGTCTATCGGTTAGCAAGCTTGTCTCGATAGATCAGTGAAAAGTGAGTTCGATCCTCACTGAGTGCGCCATACTTTCGGCCTTGTGCCACATCTAAGCAGCTATCACTCTCTCGAATTGGTTATAATATTTCATCATAAGTTTCTGAAAAATCTTCACAGGGATTTTAAGACGCACCTGTTTCGTTAAGGTCTTCAGATCTTTAAGGCTGAATGGCTTCCTTTCCATTTACTTCATTGTCTTCACTTTGTCCACAAAATCTCAAGTAGGTTAAAGTCTCGATACTGGCTTGGCCATTCTAAGACGTTGACATTATATCCATGTAACATTGTCATCAAATTGTCCGTTGGGTTTTGAGAATACTACAGTAGGGTAAGACCCCCACCACCACCAAATAAAGCGTACTGAGTATGATGATAAACTACATCCGGCAGCAAGGCCTCTGGCCAGGAGGTTTTGATGAGTGGGGAACCAGTTTTTAATTGCTGGTATTCCCAGGTCCACCCAGCTATGGATAAATAATTAACCCCCAAACTGGGGCTAAAACACTATGAAAGTGTAAAAATACTTTTTAATATCAGCAATATATTTTTGAAAAAACAATATTATCAGCAATTCATTTAAAAAAAAAATATTACCAGCAATAAAAATTTTGTCGGTATTAAATAACCCACTGAGGTTGATATGCCGTAAAGCAAAACTAACCAAACCAAAGGAAGTCACCAACTTTGAGATGTGATTTGCGTCAATAACTGGATGGAAGGTCCACTAATGCTACAACCTAAGTTTACATACAGAATGGTATTGTCGCTTAAATTCTGAATAAATTCTTTTTTATGGTCGTATACTTTAACCAGGCTATCAGTCTCACTGCCTAAAAAACACCTCATTGCATAATACTGCTACCACAATAATTGACATTTTTTCTCTTTATGTGGCATGCGTCAGTCTAGACCCTGGATTTACGTCAAAGGATTTATGTCTCATGTCTTTATGGTGATAGTGGCGCAGCATCTTTTATGTCTGTAAAGGGGCTACACGGGGGGGAGGGTAGTGACAGTCTCAATTGCAATGAATGCATGTAAAGGCGCTCTCCCACGATGTCGTTATGTTATTACTGCCCGTGTTTTGCCATCGCGGTGAGACGACAGTGATGTGTCATCGTCAGGGCCCAGGTCTGGGAAGGTTTTTTTTATGAGAGATCGGCAGTTGCCCATACAGCATGCTCCACTCCACCTATGTTGCCCAAGAGCAAGGTAAAGGCTAATACAGCTTAGCACTCACGTATCTTTATATATACTATATCGTAACTATTACTTAACTTAAAGATTTTGATTATTAGTGCCATATACATTTTGTGTAACATTTTTCTATTATTATTTTTTTTTACTTAATAGATGTGCATTTATTCGCGCTTGTACCATTAACGTTTTTGTATGCTTTCAGGTATCATAAGGTGGATTATCAGCCTTTATCTCCATCTGCAACAGAATACAATCTTCTCAAACATATGTCAGCAGTAATGGGCTGTCAAGCTGAGCCATGACATTTTCGCAAGCAGGGATTGAATTCTTCTCCCAGGGTTAAAGTTTCAAGACTTTCCTATTTCTGGATGCTAGAAAAAACAGTCAAGTTTATATATTTCCCAGGGGCATTACTCCAGATTTAACATAACTTCGAACTGGTTTTGAACTCAAGTAGACGATTTCATTTTCCACGCCAAAAAACGTAACCGTGTGTATAAATACGAAACAATCTTATATGTGCAAATCTGAATAGAAACGTTTATGTGTGTATGTGTTGTATTTTGCTTTTATCGGAGTGGACCAATGAAATGTCAAATATTCGCTAACCAATGAGATTCTGCATGGGTGTGCATATGTGTTTATATATATATATATATATATATATATATATATATATATATATATATATATATATATATATATATGGAGACGATTCCTGCAAACAACCGGAAATTCTCTTACCAATGGAAAAATCGATGTTGATGCATAAACGTTAGTATTAATCGATGCATTGATTGGTATGACTGAATCGTTATTATTTAGATTCTTTCTTTCTTTTCTTCTTTCTTTCTCTCCATTCTTCTTTTTCTGTTCTTTTCTTTTTTTGTCTTTTTCCTTCTTCTTCTTTATTTACTTGTTCCTTTTAGGCCGTCTTTCTTTTTTTTTCTTTCGATTTTTATTCTTTTTTTTTTTGTTCGTTTTTCCTCATATCTCTCTCTTTTTTCTTTCTTTCCTCCTCCTTTTCTTCGATCTTTCTTTCTTTCCTTCTTCTGTTTTCGTTTTCTCTTCCTTCTTTCATGCTTCCTTCTCTTCTTTAATCTTTCTTTCTTACTTTCTAGCTTTCCTTCTTTCTTCTCTACTTTTTCTTTCTTTCTTTCCGTCTTTCTTTTCTTCATCTTTATTTATTTATTTTCTCCTTTCATCTTTCTCTTCATTGTTTTTCTTTTATTTCCTTCTTTCTATTCTCCACTCCTGACTTCTATTATTCTTTATTTGATTCTTTATTTCTTTCTTCTTTCTTTTCTTATTTTCCTGCTTTCTTTTCTTCCTTCTTTTCTTTCTTCTTTACTTTCCATTTTTTCTCCATTCATTTCTTTCTTTCTTTCTTCCACCCACCTTTATATTTCTGTTCTTTTCTCCTTTCTTCTTTGTCTTTCTTTCTTTCTTTCTTTCTCCATCCTTTTTCTTTTGTTTCTTTTCCTCCATTCTTTTATTTTCTTTCTTTCATTCTTTCTTTCTTTCTTTCTTTCTTTCTTTCTTTCTTTCTTCCCCACTTTCATTTCTTATTTTTCCTCCATTTTTTTCTTTCTCCCCCCCCAACATTCCTTTCCGTTTTTTCTTTCTTTCTTTCTTTCTTTCTTTCTTTCTTTCTTTCTTTCTTTCTTTCTTTCTTTTAATACTTCTACCGGTTTTATTTTCTTCTATCTTTTCTTTTTTTCTCTTTCTTCCTTTCTCTCTTTCCTGATTTATTTCTTTTTTGCCCTTTTCTTTCCCTTTGATTTATTTACTTTTCTTTTTTTTCTTTTCTTTCACAGTTTTAATTAATCTACTCGTTTCTTCCTATTCTTCTTCATCAATATCATCATCATCATCATCTTCCTTTCTTTTTCTTCATCATCATCTCCGTTTCCTTTTTCTTCACTTTTGACATTCCGTTAATCAAAAACTATGAACAAAACCAAAACGTATTTTTACTTGCTCTTTCTTTTCTCTCCAACTCGCAGACCCAAGAGGCCAACGCAAATCTAATCAACTGATTTTACCTTCAAAACGAAACAAAAATCTTCCGTCTATGCAATCTGACTCGCACTCAGCACTTCAGGTCACAAATTGAAAACTACGTTCATATAACAAACATATCGTCTCTTCAAGCAAGTCACCGTGTCAGTAAATGTATGAATACTAAACGCTGTTTGATTGGCTTGTCGTTAAAAAGACAATATAATCTTTATAATGCAGCTTTCAAATCAGCTCAACATGTCACAAAAAGCAAGACAATATTCCTTAATACAATCGATAAATATGCTTGCTGTCTCAACTGCAAAATATTTTGTGTGTGTGTGTGTTGACAATCTCAGTTTTTTTTTCTTTTCGAAAAACTATTCGGAAGAGACATGCAAACCTATCAGTTATATTTATGTAGCAATTTTGTTGGGTCAACTTTTCTTCCTTCTATAATCTATTGATGGCCAGTCGTTGAAACGGAGGACAGTTTGGGCGGAAGACACTGCGAAGAGGAGAGGCTTTCCTGACGCATGGGTAAAACACAGTCTCTTGCAACATGACGTGCTGGGCTTCTGGGTAAAGGCAACTTTTGTCATATCCACTAACTTTCCTTTTCAGGGTCGCAGAGAAGGCATGTATTACATTTTTCTAGACAACTTGCTAGCATGCTCTCTCTCTCTTCCTCTCTCTTCCTCTCTCTCCCTCTCTCTCCCTCCCCCTCACTCTCTCTTTAGAAAATAAAACCTCGTTTGTTTTTCCTAATTCTCCTTAGACGTCCTTTCTTTTTAAAATATTTGAGCAAATAACTGCTTTTGATGGCCAGATAATACCGAGGCCGACCACATATATTTGGTAAAACCAACAATTTAGAGAAGATCAATATATTGGAAACCAAATCTAATACATTTTTTTCATTATCTTCACAGAATTATTTCTTATTTTCTATTGCAATGCCCTTAAAAAGTAATAATTGGCAGAGTATGTTAAAAAAAAAGAGAGGCGGAAAGAAATACAGAAAGTTGGCAAATGACAGTTTGTAATGGTGCGCTGACCATATGTTGAAGAAAGACATTTTTATTGTGATGAAGAGTGATGTATATTGATGTGATGGTGTAGACCTTTTTGGAGTCGCTTCAGATTATTTTTAACGGGAGACATTGTAGTGACAGTATTGTGTTGTATGTGACAGTCCTGAAAGTGGAAAAAATATCTTGTTCCTAATATTTATCTTACTCTCTATTAGCATAAACTGTTTCAATCAATAAAAAGAAGTAAATTATTAATTGTGAATCGACAATATTAGTGTACTGCTTCTTTTACCTGAAAGAAAATCTGATAGTTATGAACTTAAAGAAGGAATAGATAAATGTTATTTTGTCATTTTAGAAATGTATTAACTTCCTATCTACTTACGTACAAATATACATAATAATAGCACGAGGACATCTAACCAATCCCTATTGCAGACGCCCGTTCAGGCACATTTGTGTTTGTTCAACATCCCCGGAAACCACCTGTGGTTTATATGGCAACTATGCTGGGCAGACCTTAGCTACAGTTTCTGGGAGGGAACGTGTTATCTAGCGTGATCAACAATCTGAACAAGGCGAGAACGTTCAAACACTCGGTCACAATGACTTGTGACTTCGTGCTAGCCCAACCATTAAAGGCTCCTAAGCGTTCCGTCTACCTAATTTCACTCACAAGGTTTGAGTCAAGACACTACATTCAACACCATCACTTGATAAGACACCAGAAGTGTTGAAACAAAATGGCTATTTTTGTAGTAATTTTATAACATATTCATGTTATAATTTTCGAATAAATTATATTTGGTCTACGCTGTATTGAGCACTCTTTTAAGAATAGTATTTTTTGGTTATTGTAATTTATGCCGTATACGCCAATCCTACACTCAGGTATATATATATATATATATATATATATATATATATATATATATATATATATATATATATATTTTTCATTGAATAAGACAGACAAGGTGCTTTTATTTAGCTTTTTATACAATTTCTCATGCGATCTAATAATTTTTTTTTCTTTTCAGCTGATAAATTTATAAAAACTGTCCGAATATAATAGCATCATTTACATGCAAAGAAGGCTAAAAATAATGGAAGCCATATTATTAAAAACAAAAAAGCCAACATTTAATATTAACTATGAACATGGACACAATATCTTGACCGTGTTTTGAAAAATGAAAACAATTTATAAAACATACATACAACAAACTATTTTTTATTTAATAGTTAAAATATTTAATCCGTGAAAATGGCTAAATGTATAGCCGAAAGTGCTCGGATAAAAAGAACATTCGGACAGTTTTTATATAATTTATCACCCGAAAAGAAAAAATATTAGATCGCATGAGAAATTGTATAAAAACTGAATAAAAAACACCTTGTCTGTCGTTTTCAATGACGTGCATGAAAGGGGGATTGCTGCCTAAATACAAAAATATATATATATATATATATATATATATATATATATATATATATATATATATGGTGATTGCCAATTCGTGTCCGATTACGGCCATTAATACATATCTTTTTTAGAGAAAATCTACTGATGTGCTGAGTGGATGTGGCTCTTTAGCCCAGCAAAGGAACCTACATACTCTGTCACAAACAGCGCACTTAAGAGGTCCAACAGCGAGTAGTACATTATCATTTATTTTAAAATATCGTATGAAACCGCATGTCTTACCGCAAATATCACCTTTCAATTTCTGAACGTCAATTGCCACCTTCCGCTGGTGTGCTCTCAAGTGACTCCTTAGACTAGCCATCGGCAAATACACTCTACCACAATTTGTACATATTAGATCGAGCTGCCTTCGGGTGTCTTCAGGAAGCTTAACGGGAACCCCTTTACGCACATTTCTTTTAAGCTTTGCGTGCCTCCTCTTCTCATCTTCAATGTGACGCCTTACAATACTACCAGCCTCATTCAAAGCATTGCGATGCTGCGTGTTTCTGAATAGAAGCATCTGTTAGGGTGGTTAGCTAATCCCTGTTGTAGATGCACGCTCAGGCACATTTTTGTTTCTTCACCACCCAGAAAGACAAACCCATGGTTTATTCTACAATTATGCTGACCGGACTTTAGTTACAGTTTCTAGGAAATAGCGCCTAATTTGACTGGATCATCAGTTTTAACAAAGTCAGTACACTCAAATGATGACTTTTGATACAATCATTGACAGCTTCCAAAGAGTTTCACCAAACGAATTTCATTCACAAGCTGTGGGGTGATTTTCAGGCTCTTCCCAACGGCACCGCACGTCGGGATCGTCTTCTTCGGTTGATATTATCAAGGTCAACTGCTTGACTAATCGTACAGTGAGATTCGAACCCAGTTCTTATGGTCGAAAAGATAACTTTCTTACCACCTGGGCTTTACATACATACAGCAAAAGACAAATGCACACATAGAACGACTACGCGATAAGTCATTAATCCACCTTAAACTCTGCTTGGCCCCGTTGTCAAGTATACTGACAAAAGGTCTCGTCACTGCTATATCACGATTGTAGAAGGAAAAGAGTGTAGAAGGAACACTATAGCAACATACTTTCCCAAAACTATATTACCTACTGAGCCAATGGCGTCAACAGGCTCTTACCTTTATAATCACCCTTGACAGGTTTTAATATATATTGAAATGTTGAGATACATTACTCCCCTGTCATTCTGTCTTTGTTCACATTTTAGTGATGCAGTGAATAGTAGACAGACAAACACTAACTTCTCTAGATTAAAAACTTACACTTTGATATTATTATTTATTTGTGTAATATTTAAATTATATATATATATATATATATATATATATATATATATAAAGGCAGGATGTGTGTAACGAATGCACGGCCACAATTTTCGACGGATTTGCACCAAAATTTACATGCACATGCTCCAAGTTAGCGGGAAGGCCAAGACCAAATTTGCATTTCCCAACTTCCATCGATAGTGGAAATAATAGATTTTTTATGCTTCTACGACAGTTTTCATGTAGTTTGCGACCATTTTCTACTGGCCAGAGTGAGAGCCAATAGCTGGCTGCCACGAATAGGGAGGAAGATTCTATTGGCCAGCGTGAGAGCCAACAGCTGAATGACACGAATGTTAACTAGCATGCTACCATGCAAAAAAAATCGATAGCTGCATTCGTCACAAGTGGGAAAAATTTAAATCTGCATGGCATTTTACTCCAATTGGCTCATTCGCTTGCTTAAACTCAACATTGATTCTGATTCTGCAGAACTGGGTTGGTTGTGAAAAAGTATTTATTGTTAACATTCTTTTTTCATTTCGTTTTTCCAGTTACGAGTCCTTTTCTAAATCTGATCGTTTTGTGTTCATTTTGTTTAGTTCTTTTTTCGTAACAGATTTAATGTTTAGTATAGAGCTTAGAAAAAATTCGCAGTAGGAGAAGTAAGGCATTCCTTCTAATGTCTACTTCAACTTTATACTTCTGATGTATCTGTCTAAGTCCTGAGTTTTACTTTTTTTATTAATTATTTATTTATATTTTTCTCCACAATATAAGGCCGTAGATTCGGCTATCGCCCTGTTCACACTCCTCTCCAATTTTTTAACAGAAGTAGAGGTTTATCCCTTGTTTCGTGTTTAGGATTGGGTTTCCTTCTAAAATCTTTTTCATTCTCTTTCACTCCCAGTAGCTCCTAGCATCTTAGTCTTATTATAGCCTTCCTTGGGTTGAATTAATATATATATATATATATATATATAGGGAGAGAGAGAAAGAAAGAGAGACAGACAGATAGACAGAGAGAAAATGAGTCCACCCAAAATATGTATATAAACTTCAAGAAAGGAAAAACTTGTCTTTTGTAGTTTTATCAAATTGTGATAACACTGTTTATTGTTGTATTTTCTCGACAGATGGCATTAACTTGATGGTTGTAGCAGCAACAATCCTAAAGGATGTTGTGTATCGCAGAAAACTGACTACATTGGCGGCCCTTAGACAAGAAATTGAAATTCTATTGTAATTCTATTGGCCAACGTTGCCCAAGCAGTATTTCGCTGTACTAATAAATGCCTGGAAGCTAAAAGCCACCATTTTAGAGTTTAAAGGTAACTTCCATTAATCTCGTGATGTCTGATTAAATTTAGTATTACAATATCTATACAGGTTTTTCCTTTCCTGTACATATTTAGTGAACTCTCTCTCTCTCTCTCTCTCTCTCTCTCTCTCTATCTATCTATCTATCTATCTATATATATATATATATATATATATATATATATAGCTGCTGCTCCTGCACAACTCATGACTCTTCGTCAGAATTCAGCGCTCTGGCTGCTGGTCTAGCGTTTATATACACCACGTATATAATGTGTTAAAAGATCCCCTTCTTCTGCCGTGCGCCGATAGCTTCGGGGTAGAGTCTCTGACTGATGCCAAATCAGTCGAAATTCGATCCACGCTTGAAGCAATCGGATGTTTATCCACACTGATGAGCTGTGATACAAAGAAACAGTCTGTCTGTGGATTATATATATATATATATATATATGTATAGGAATGAATACTAAAGTGTTCGCGTTCCTGCTCATTTCCAAAAATATGACCAAATGATAGAACATCAGATATATTTGTGTGGAACCGAGAGCTTTTCCAGACCCCTCACACACACACACACACATACACAAATGCACACAAGGTCTGACATTGTCTTAATGAGAGTCGACATTCTTCCAATTGGCCAATACTGTACGCTTTTCGTCAGTTGACACCTTTAATCAGTTCCGTGTTCAATCCTATCAATAATAGAAGATCATACACAGACACACACACACGCGCTCATATGTTGACATCTTCTCTAATGTAATGTTTAATGATTGATTTCAATGATCGGTTCTTCCCTTTGCAGATCAAATATCGTCGGCCATGTTTTTATTATCCTTCAATCCTAAGTTTTTATTTTCTTTAACGCTAAAGTTGACCATAAACGAACATCCGATGACAAGTCGGACCCAGTTTATAAATTTGGATTTACAAGCGAATACGAGATCATCATCGTTTGTAAATAGAAAACTGATTGCGCATGCGTGTACGTTTCTGCGTATGTGAACGAAAGAGAGAAAGAGAAAGGAGAGAAAGAGGGAGGGCAGAGAGAGAGAGGGAAAGAAAGTGTGAGGAGGAAAGAAAACTGATCAGCAACTTTGGTTTTGGCTTCGATGAGATTTAAATCTGTCAAGAAGCAGAGAAAAATGCAGGAAAAAATCGAAGATTGGCTGGAAGCAATCGATTATTTTGATGGATGTGATAAGAATGGTTTGGCAAGAGGAAATGATTTTATACGAGTGTAGATTGCGATCAGTTTCGAGTTGGAGGGCAAATAGAAAGCTTAGAAGAAGAAGAAGAGAATGAATATAATTAAAAGAAAAAAGAATGAAAAAGAACAAGAAGGCGGAGTAGAATGCTAAGCTGCTACATGAAGAGGGTAGGAAAACGAGCAAAACAAAGGGAAAGAGAAAGGAAAAACGCTGAGGAATCTTTCAAAATGGATGAAGAGTTAAAGAAGAGAAAATACAATGACGAAAAATTTGCAGATGTTCTTGAAAAAACAATTTTCATCCCAGATGTTGAATTAAATTGCCGGCATGATTATTAGTTTTTAGGTGAATTTGACTTTTAATATGAATTTACTAAAACATTAAGATTGGAAAAAAAGAAAGAAAATAATTGAAACAGAAAGAAAGAAAGAAAGAAAGAAAGAAAGAAAGAAATGGATCAGAATAAGAAAGAAAGAAAGAAAGAAAGAAAGAAAGAAAGAAAGAAAGAAAGAAAGAAATGGATCAGAATAAGACAGAAAGAAAGAAAGAAAGAAAGAAAGAAAGAAAATGAACCAGAATGAGAAAGAAAGAAAGAAAGAAAGAAAATAAATCAGAATAAGAAAGAAAGAAAATGAAGAAAAAAGGGATTTAAAAAGAAAAGATTGAATATCAAATTGAACAGAAATAAATTTTAAAAAAGCGGAAAAATCTTTTAGTAAAAAGGAGCGAAAAACAAATGAGAAGTGAAAAAAAAAACGTCCTAAGAAAACGTTGGCGAAAAGTGATGGCGAATCTTTGCCACGAAAAAGAATTGCCAACCATTGGGAAATTGGCATGGAAATCATTTGAAAGGAAGACTAAAAGAAAGAAACGATAATTCCAAACGTTTTCTTTTACTGTGGTGAGAATCGCCTGACAAGCGAATGTTCTGCTAACATCAACTTTCTAATTTTTCTCTTTCTACTCAACTTTGATTGATGGCGAAACAGTAATGGCCAAAGTTAAGACACACCAAATTTTTTGCCCTACAACAGTTTGTCGATTTTCTCTCTTTACTCTCATAAAATGATGACATAAAATGCTTCACATTTACTCGGCTTTTATTCCTCATATAGATTTCTACATCAACAAGACTGTAATGTCGAACTTTATTGAAAGAAATACAAAACCTTTCTGTCTAAATCTCAAAGTCCATATATGCCTTATCTATACACGGGTAAAGGTCTCCTTTTTTTCGTTTTCAATTGTATGCTTAAGCTTAAATGAATAGCATTTGTGTGAGTCTGCAATTGATGTGTGGGTGGTGCAACGGATAATGGCGAAGAAAGTGGAATCGGAGAGACAAGTTCAAATCCCGGATTAGTCCGTTACGTCCATTTTCACACGAATATCCTTGATAAAGGCATAACTCCTTCACTGGTTAAATAGTAGAGTTGAGTGGAACCTCTAGATTTAAGTGGCAGTCAAAGAGAATGAAAACTCTGAATTCCAAACCGGGGATAAGGAAACTACTTCATTATCTTTCCCAAATAATAAAGAAAAGGAAGCTGTGGAGAGACATGATACCAACATTCTGAAGATATATATATATATATATATATATATATATATATATATATATATGATATTACACATGGAGTGCTGGTGCTAATAAAATAGTGCTCGATGTATAACAACACACCCCGTACATAGAATAGACTGGCCCACTGTCATTTATAGTCATTATATATATATATATATATATATATATATATATATATATATATATATATATATATATATATATATATATATATATATATATATATATATGTATGTGCGTGTGTCAATATTTAAATTATGCAACGGGCAGTTTTCAATCGGCACCATACAATTGCGTTATGCATCAGTTATACTACCGTTGAGGATATATATATATATATATATATATATATATATATATATATATATATATTTCGTTTCATTTTTTTGAAGTGCTATCTGATAATCCGGCCTCCTTTAAAAGGGCTCTGGTGAAATAAATTATTATAATAGAACCTTAAATTGGTCTGTTTTTCTTCAATATATATATTTAAAGATTTTCGGGGTTTTTTTTGTTTTTTTTTTGTCCTAATACTTTTTATTTAACTACGATTTGAAATATTCTCCTTTTTAATTTTTATTTTACTATATTCTTTTTAAGAACAAATAAATGTATTAGAATCCATTATATTATGTAGGATTATTTTAACATCAAGTTTAAGTATGTATATGAGGTTACATTTTTTTTTTTTTTTTAATTTATGACTATGACGGCAAAAATGGTTACTTAATTTCACTGATTTAGTAAACTTTTATTTTATATATAAACCTAGTATTATAATGTTTCTCATGTAAGTACTAAGGACATGGGTCATTCAAAATAAAAATATCTATAAGAACACCGGATTTTATATCTTACTGTTCTTTCTTTTTATTTATATATATATATATATATATATATATATATATATATATATATATATGAAAGTTAATGGTCAGAGTTGAATCAGACAAGGGATCAGTAGTATTAAAAAGTGGTCAATACACGTGAGAAAATAAGTAAAAATAAAACTAACATGTAGAGCTTTTAAGTTTAAAAATCAGGAGGTCAATTAAAATACGCGACTACGGTTTTGACCTGGCGGTCTCGTCGGGCGTTAATTTCAAAATGACCACTTTCACGCTTTATTTAAACAAAAACCACAAAGAACGCTGCATGGTAAAGCAGATGAAGGAAAGAATGAAAACGGACAGGAATGTAAGTGTATTGTAAATGTTTACAGTAAAAAGGGAAAGCAAATATGTAACTTAATCATGGTGGGTAGGGGGGCCGTGTCTGAAGGGTAACAGTGGGGCTTTTTATCTTATATTTTTTAACTGGCTTCATATTCACTTAATAAAAATTGTTTTATATGGAGGCAAAGGCTTAGAATTTCTGATTTTTGGTTTAAAAGATTTGGGGGGTTTAGGAATATCATAATTGCTAATTTCTCATATTGGCATAGTTTGCAAATGTGGGTATAATTTTTATATGTTTTTATCTTTTTTAAAATTGTCCACCTTACGATTGGGTCCCTGTAATTTTTTCCTTTTAAATTCCACATGTGCCTGACAAGTTTGGTGGAGTATCTAAGGTTTAATAGCTTAAAACTCGATGTGTGATTGTACCATCTGCCGCCTATATATGTTTTAATTTGACAATTTATATTTATTACTTCTGCTTTATAAATAATAGATTCCGTTTTGCAGGCTCCATTTAATGGGCATCTAATTTTATTTCTACAGTTGCATAAATTACTAGAATTATTTTGCAGCACGCTCGGTTTGAGGTTTCTGTTATTTTGTCTTTTTATTATTGTATCTAAATTACTTGTGCAGCTGTATTTGAGTGCCTTTTTATTGAATATCTTATATCCGCCATAACAATTAAGTTACATATTTGATTTTGATTTCCCTTTTTACTGTATACATTCGCAATACTCTTACATTCCTGGCCCTTTCTATTCTTTCCTTCACCTCCTTTTTCACTTCGCTTCCCATTACACCCAATGAACTTTCAATCATAATGCACCTGTTATTTTTTAAAGATAATTATGTGGCGTTCTTTGTGGGGTTTTGTTTAAATAAAGCGTGAAAGTGGTCATTTTGAAATTAACGCCCGACGAGACCCCAGCTCAAAACCGTAGTCGCATATTTTAATTGACCTCCTGATTTTTAAACTATATATATATATATATATATATATATATATATTCATACATGTTTCGTTAGATAATATAGACAAGTGTTGTCTATTTATTTTATATAAATTCTTTTCATAACGTCTGATAAGCTTAATAACATTATCATTAAACGAAGAAAGAAAATCACAATATTGACACATATTTTTTAATCCAATCTAAGCTTTCGGCTTACATAATCCATAATCAAAGATGACACAAATGTAGTGTCAAGCGTCGTGAAAGCGAGTTTGTGGTGTGACCAACATAAATATTATTTAATTCGTTGGAGATACAATCTCCCAAAGGGCACTTGAATTTGTAAACTATGTTGGTTTTTTGCAAATCGCTAAACGGGGTAGAAGAATCATTGCGAATTGAGTTGGATATATTAGATTTAGTGTAGTATATGATTGACTTAATATTTTTGCTAGGATCTGTTGTAGATATATTAGTATTTACTCATTTTTTAGTATATTTTCATCTTGTTTATAATTAGTATGCATTATATATATAAATATACTAAAAAATTATTAAATACTAATAACAAATTCAAGTGCCCTTTGGGAGATTGTATCTCCAACAAATTAAATAATATGTATGTTGGTCACACCACAAACTCGCTTTCACGACGCTTTAAGACTTCATCGAACTTCTAGTGTGTCATATATCCACATTCCCAATATTGTTCTTTATATATGAAAATTTATATATTATTATCTCATATATATTATGATGATTTAAGTTTCTCTATTTTCCGAATTATATGATAGTTGGTACATTTACTGTATTTATTTTATAACGTTTTTTACAAAATTATATTTTACAGCCACGAATTTATATTAAAGCAATCGACTATTTTAAATGCTTTTGAATCAATAAATGCTGTCATGCTTTTAACAAACTCTAGCATAGTACATATTTGAAATTTGAAATTTTAAGTTTACGATTAGTGTTTATTTTGTAGAGTATAAATATGATTATCTGGTAATAATCCGATAGATTTATCAGGATGTCTGACCCAGATGAACGATGCTACGGGAAAACTCTGGATCAGTCAAGTCGTAAAGAGCAATGGACCTACAATTTCAGCGCCTCTAAACATCACACACTAAATCCATTACATTACCCACTGCCAGTAACTACATAGCTTCATTTGTTATGCACGTTAACATGGCATTCGTCGCTGTAAAAAAATCGGTCATCGTATATTTTCTTGCCTATTTCATTCATTTTTTTAAAGGAGGCTCACTGATTGTTTGTTATGAGTGGTTAGGTCTGTTTTCTGACCATGAGATCCGTGTTCGAATCTTATTATGGTCGATTTGTCAGGAAGATATCTTCTTGATGTTATCGGTATGGAAGACGCGATGCCAGCGCACAGCACCTTTAGAAAGTGCCTGAAAAACATACTACGGGTTGACCCAAGTCTTGTGAGTGAAGCCGGAGCCCTTTGGGGAGCCGTTGATGGTTGTGCTAGCATCGTGACCGTGTGTTTTAGTGTACTGGCCTTGTTCAGACTGTTTGTCATGCTAGATAACGCAAAATCAGTTGCAGTATAAACCACAGGTAGGTGCTATTGGCGTTGAACAAACACAAATGTGTCTGAGCAGGCGTCTGCAGCAGGGATTGGCTAACCGCCCTTTTTTGACACATCTACGCTGTCACAACGTTTCAGCATTTCATAGATTTTAATTTTATGTTTTTTTTTATAATTTCTCATTTGACGCGGAACACAGATCGATGAGATAACACCCTCAACTTACTCTTATCAAAATTACCAAGAGTCCAAAAGCATCAATACCGGTTTTAACACAAAAGACATCTGTAGCACAATTCTCAATAGGAAGGTCAAGAATATCAATCCAAGGGGTGTCTCGAATAAAATCCAAATCAGAACGCTGGTAACAGAAAGAAGCCTTGTGAATAGGAGGTCCCTGTCTAATAGACATCTCAAAGAAATCTCAACAGCGTGATCCGCATTGCCAAAAGAGAAAATCTGTGATGTACTGCAAAATCTAGAAAAGGAGGCAAGCAACAAACCAAGTAAGGAAGAATGTTGATCAAATTTTTCAGGGATACAAATTGGGAAATCTACTATTTGACTTGAAGACTGAGCAACAGAAAAATTAAAAGTTTGAATACTGGCAACATCAGCAATATTAGAATCTTTAAGCCACTTGACGTGTTGAGCATTAAAATCACCAATCACAAAAATGTCCACAGATGAAGGTAGATTAGATTTAGATTTAGATTATCAGACATGTTTTTTAGTATATTACAATCCTGAGAAGGAGAGCGATAAAGGAAAAAGCTACAGCTAGCAGAGTGCAATAACGAAAGTCGAAAGCACATGAAAAATTCATCTGGGGACTCAAGCAACAATTCCTTTGCAATGTGGATATTTTCCCAAATATGAACACCATGGTCATGCATATGTATGCTAGAAGCTTTTCGGCAAAAAAGAATGTAATCTGAAACAGAGAATTCATTGGTAGCGATAGAATAATTTAAATTAGTTTCACAAAGTCAAAGATATCTGAAGAACCATTTAAAAGATTCTATACTACAAAAATTGGAACGAATACCACAAATATTGGAGAAAGAATGGTTGAGTTGATTAGATGATCTTTTGTTTATTGGTTTAAACGTATTTTTTTTCATTGTATCTGTCACAAGAATGTTTTGTTTTAAGAAGAAAAAAGTTAAAATAATTATCAATATCTATCGTCTCTGGCAATACAAACTGACCAGACTGAAACATAATGAGACCCCAGGGGTTGCCCACCAGAAATCCATGCAGGGGCACGTATACTTGCGCGATATGGCACTACAAATACTCCGATATTATTCAACTGTTGATCAGAGAAATCTCTCTAAGCGCTATTAAAGATTTCGGACTCCTTACTATCAGTCGGAAACAGCAAACAGAAAACTACCAACCCGCTACCCTCATAATGAAAAGTCGCAGCCACTGATCAGTCTGATGGCCAAAAATGGTAAACTATATCCTAAACAAGGAACAAGGGATAACCCTTTATTCCTGTCCAATAAACATGGAAGGTGTAATGACAGGGCGATAATGAAAAGATGAATCTGTTTACTTACAATCAGAATTAAAATATAAATGATCGATCACGCAGGGTCAATAAGGTATTGAATTTGTTTCTAAAATTGGCACAACAAGGTGTGTCTAATGAATTGGCTCGTAAAATATTCCCACAGTTATAATGACAGGTGATTTTAATAGGGTGATACAATAAACAATGGCTAAGTTAAATCGAGAAAAGTCTGAGGAGAATAAAAGGTCGTTTTAGCAACTCATCTCCAATTCGACAAGCGACGGAAAGATAAAATAAGAAATAAAAGAGGAAGGCGAAAATGGCCTGATAAAAAGCTGATAAAAAATAAAAATGAAAATTGAGAAGAAAAATCAGACAAAATGATAAGAAGAAAAAAATGTCGTGAAGGAAAAATAATAGTTGCGCTTAAAAAAAAAGATAAAGAAACTAAGAGAGGGAGAAAAAGAGAAAGAGAAAGAAAAATAGATAAAGAAACTAAGAGAGAGAGAGAGAAAGAGAAAAACAGATAAAGAAACTAAGAGACAGACAAAGAAAGAAAAAGGAAAAATAGATAAAGAAACTAAGAGAGAGAGAGAAAGAGAAAGAAAAAATAGATAAAGAAACTAACAGAGAGAGAGAGAGAAAGAAAAAACAGATAAAGAAACTAAGAGACAGAGCGAGAAAGAGAAATTAAAAATAGATAAAGAAACTAAGAGAGAGAGAGAGAAAGAGAAAGAAAAAATAGATGAAGAAACTAAGAGAGAGAGAGAAAGAAAAAACAGATAAAGAAACTAAGAGACAGAGAGAGAGAGAGAAAGAAAAAACAGATAAAGAAACTAAGAGACAGGCAAAGAAAGAGAAAGTAAAAATAGATAAAGAAACTGAGAGAGAGAGAGAGAAAGAAAAAATAGATAAAGAAACTGAGAGAGAGAGAGAGAAAGAAAAAATAGATAAAGAAACTAAGAGACAGAGAGAGAAAGAAAAAAGAGATAAAGAAACTAAGAGAGAGAGAGAAAGAAAAAATAGATAAAGAAACTAAGAGAGAAAGAGAAAGAAAAAAATAGATAAAGAAACTAAGAGAGAGAGAGAAAGAAAAAATAGATAAAGAAACTAAGAGACAGAGAGAGAAAGAGAAAGTAAAAATAGATAAAGAAACTAAGAGAGAGAGAGAGAGAGAGAGAGAAAAAGATATGGCTTAAAGTGGGAAATAGAAAGAAAGTATGAAACAAAAAAGATCAACAAAGAAAGACTATCCAGTTGTTAACAAGAAGAACCAATTCTGACCGAAATCTGTGAAGCAAAATTAAATCCTGGATATTTAGAAAAAGAATGAAAAATTCTAACAAGACAAGGTTACTTCTGGATAATTCTTGAAACAAAAATTCTAGTGTTTTTTTTTTTTTAGTTACTTCAACCTCAGCCGATTGTAATTTTTTCCAATTCTCTTCCTATCCCTCCTTTCACTTCCCACTTCTTTTCCACATCCTCTTCTCTCTCTCACTTCTGTAAAAGTTATTTGTATTCACTTAGAGTCTCTCTCAATATTCTGCGCCCCCTCCTCCGTCTTCTCCCTTTTTTTCTCTCATTTACTCCGCCTCAACTTGGCATCTAACAACAACCCCAGTCTTGAAGTCACAATTTTGAGTCGGTTTTGTTTTCATTTTGTTTATTAATTCTTCATTTTAATTTTCTTATATTGGTTTTCTTTAAACGCAGGAAGTTCGACGTTTGGTTTATCGAACAACTTGAAAATATTTTTAGCAGATAACAAATCGCCTATCAGTTTTGATTACGGAAAAGGCAGCATTGATTACACGAAACCGGTCGCTGACTTAATGACCGGAAGTGAAGACTTTTAAAAAACTGTGCGAAATAACCAAACCAAAATGGAAAACAGAAGAATAAAAGACAGGTAACTCTAGCCAAAAAAAAAAATAATAATAATAATAATATTTTTTTTGTTTTTTGTCAGTGGAAAGTGTCATGATGCCATTTCTAACCTTAGGTTCCTGGGCGGGATCCGGAAAGAAATGTGTAAACGCCAGAAATCAAAGAAAATAATAATAATGATGATGATGATGATGATGATGATGATGATGGATCAAAATCAACCGAATATAAAATATAATAATAATAAGGGATCAAAATCAAGCGAAAATGGATAATAATAATAATAATAATAATGGATTAAAATCAACCGAATATAAAACTGAAAGGGTGGGCAAATATCTGCATTGGAAAATCTGTAACTTTTACTGGAAGGAAATTGCAAGAAATTAGTATAAACATCACCCAGATCCGGTTTCAGAGATAGGAGCTGCAACAATTTTATGACCACTTTACACACAGACAGAATAATCAAAGTTAATCGCCCGGATATCGGAATCAAAGACCACAAAAACAGAATATGCTTTCTTAGTGGCATGGCAATTCTTGTAGACAGTAGTAGAAGATTTTCAAAATACTGTCAAAATACAAGGATCTTGAAGTGGAAATCTAAAAAATATGACACATTTAGATATCAATAATTCCAGTTGTAGTTGAAGCCTTCGGATAGATTAGAAAAGGTTCCATAGACTCATTGAGGGGATTCTTAGCAGCCCATACCTTAAAGAAATACAAGAAATTGTTCTCACAATTACAACTCTTGACTTACAAAGAGTTTTTATCAATGTAAAATGTGTGTGTTTTTAGATTGTTTTATTTTTATTTATTTTTTAAATGGTCAGCGAAAATGTCATGATGTTATTTCTGACCTTAGGTCTCTGATTGGGACCCGAAAGGAAGTTAGTATACAACAGAAATCAAAGGAAATAATAATAATAATAATAATAATAATAATAATAATAATAATAATAGCACACACCTGGAAATCTCCAGGAATAGATAAAAATCCCTAACTTTTGGCCCTGTTGTAGAGGGCCGTGGCTGTTATGTAGAAGAAACGCAAGTAAGGTTCAGATTTTTCCTGCTCGCCGGGCCCAACTACATAAAAAGGTTGGACTTTGATTAAGTCCAAAGAAGAAGGCAAAGAGAAACAAAGACCGATAATATATGTATATACAAATATATATTAATAACAAGTTACAATACATGGAAACCGTTACAAAGGACGAAGTGTGTGTGAATATTCTGTATGTGCGTGTGTGTGTGAATATTCTGTATGTGCTTAGCGTGTTCCCGCGCTATCCCTTGTTAGCGCCTACATTTCGAGGTTGTAAGCTGAAAGCCTGAGGAAAAAGAGAGATTTACCTCCAGGTGTCGACACGAAGGCGCCAGGGGAAAAAAGAGAGAGAGGCGAAGGGTCAGCGGCTATTTATAGAAGCGAAGAGCGACCCCTGGTGAAAGGGTTACGAACTGAAGGAGGAGTTAACTCCGACACTATTATCTAAATACAGGACACAAAAACTAGCCAAAGAACTTCAAGAAATGGTCAATGACTATGCTAAAATTCCGGCATGGATAAACAAAGAAATTACCTTCTTTCTACCCAAGAATGGTGATACAAATGTCTCAAAAACCTCAAAAAAATGTCTTCCCTTTATTTACAAACTATTGACATCTATTCTGACAAAACAGATACATTCCTTCGAAAAAAAATGACATACTACCTCTTGAACAAAATGGATGCAAACGTGGCTCTTAAGTATGTAAAGACCAATTATTTATTAATAGGATGGTCTTGTAAAACTGCTTCAGTACAAAGAAAAATCTGAGTACTGGTTGGATAGATTACCATAAGGTATTCGATTTGTGTACCCTATTCTTGGATCTTAACTTCTTTAAATATATACAAGGTATCATCCGTCATCATTAATTTCATCAAAGTATGACGATATGGAAAATAATACTTCAACTCAATCATGTAAATGGAGTTTTTAAGTCTGGTGAAATAGGCATTAACATAAGAATATTTCAAGGTGACTCTTTGTCTCTCTTACTATTTTGTATATCGCTAATAGCATTAACCAGCGAACTTAACAGGATAGAATATGACTATAAGATATCTCAAAAGAAAATTACTCATCTATTCTATATCAATGAATTAAAGTTGTATGCTATGAATGACAGTGAGCTGGAATGTCTCCTGAAAACGGTAAAATGTTTCAGTGATTATATTGGAATGGATTCGGTTTCGATAAATTTGCTAAAGCTCGAATATTACGAGCATCACTGCAACAAACTTCCTTTAACTTAGACCCCGGGAGTAACAATCAAATATTTAGAGCAAGAAGGAGCATATAAGTACCTCAGTGTAAATTAGTGTGAAGGAATTCACCATAAAAAATGAAAAAAAATAGTGCGAAAAGTATACGATAGAAGGGTGTGACCGATATTAAGAACTGAAATGAATTCTCAGAACAGAATTATGGCCATTAATAGCCTCGCCATTCCAGTGGTGTTCAATATAGTTTCAACATCTTGAACTGGACTCAAAATGATATCAGACAACTGGATTCTAAGACATGAAAGCTTCTTTCAAAGCATAACATGCATCATCCAATGGCTGATGCAAACCGAATATACATACTCCGTAAAGAAGGTGAAAGAGGTTTTTTCAGCTAGAATTCTCATACAAGACAACTATTGGCTTACTAGCATACATAAAAACAACAAAGGATTGGATGATACAATTAGTCAAACAACGCAAAAGCGGAAAGAAAAATATATTCAATCATGAAAGAAGGTTTTAAATACAAACGTGATTTTGTAGAAAATTAAAACAGAACCTAACAACCAACTATTGCAGCGAAATTATGAAAAAGAAAGCTAAGTATAAAGCTCTTGAGCAGATGACACAACGCTGTCAAAACAAACCTCTGCATGACTAATATCCAGAACGAGGCTAATAAAGCCGATGTTGATAAAGTTAGCACTTATGGATGGTTATGAGCATCTGGATTAAAAGCTAAAATAGAAGGCTTTATACTTGCAGGGCAAGATCAGAGTCTTTTCACTACGAACTTTCAGGCGAATATTATACATAATAGTGTAGATCCAGATTCTGTGACAAATATCAAGAAACCATAGATCATTTAATCTCAGGATGTTCTGTACTTGCGCCAAATTAATATAAAAATCGTGGGACAATACTTACACTGGATAATGTGCAAACACTTTGGAAAAGTTGTTAATAAACACTGGTATGAATATCACCCAACACCGGTTACAGAAACAGAAGACATCACAATTCTATGGGATTACGCCGTCTTTACAAACAGGAAGATTGAAAAAAATAGGCCGAACATAACTATCAACAACCGAAAAAAAATCTTGCCCACTAATTGATATGACTTATCCAGCGGACTGTAACATAGCAACCAAGGTATTTGAAAAACTATCGAAGTATAAAGACCTGGAAATCGAAATAGAAAAAGTGTGGAAATTAAAAACAAGAATAGTACCAATCATAGTAGGTGAGCTTGGAATGATAAAAAAGGAACAAAACAACACATTGAAAAAGAACCCTTGGAACTCTCAGCTTAAAAGAAATAGAAAAAATTGTTTTGATAAAAAATTATTTTCTTTGTGAGAGTCATACTGAATTTTTATATTTCTGACGTTTAATATCAAAACTTTGTCCATGTAACGCTAATGATTTTATGGAAGTTGGATAAACAAATCATGAAATGCAGCCATAACAACACACCTACCTTAGGTCTTCCCGCAGACTTGGTAGGTAATGACCATAACAGAAAGTGAAATAATAATAATAATAATAATAATAATAGAAAGCTGGAGCCGAAAACATCTATACAGCCAGTTCCTTCTACGAATCTAAAATGCTGGTCTAAATCAATTCGCAACCCAGCAGTGACTTAGGAATTCAAGACTTAAGGGTGAGATTAAAGGGTTTATTCTTACTGCACATGACCAGAACCTGCTTACACGCAACTACCAAGCAGACCCAAAGTGTAAGTTCTGTTTACCAATACATTGAAACTATTGATCATCTTATATCAGGCTACCCAATAGTCACACCCAATAATTACAAAAACCTTCATGACAGGGTAGGTCAGTATCTATATTGAAAGATCTGTCATCACTATGGGTTTAAAACAGCTGTAAACTGGTCTGAACATCATTTTGAATCTGTAGTTGAAGGAGCAATGTTACCATTCTCTGGGATCGACACAGATCGACACAGATCGAACAATACAAGCACATTTCCCAAACTAAAGTCAGAAATGATTATTGACATTTGTGTATCACGTGACAAAAACATTTCTGCGAAGGTTTTTGAAAAACTAAGAACAAAAATCTGGAGATAGAAATAAAAAACGTGGCACTTAAGGCACTTAGTTTTTACTAACGGTATGGCTTCCTTATAGCAGGTTTTATTTTATTTAAAGAATAGGTGTTAGTAACTTTCTTCTTATAAATGTTTTTGTAAAACACTCCCACCCAAAGAAACTGTAATAAACAAACCTAGTCTATTGTATTATTTTTTTTTATTTACCCTTCAATTATTTTTACATAATTTTAACTTTCTTTTTATATTATATAAATTTTTATACTGAATTCGAATTTCGGTTAAGATATTTATCTTTACCTAGCATCTAATATCATTCTTCCTGCTTCTTGTTCCATTACCAATTAGTTTGATAAAATGCTGCTACACCCATAGTCAACCTTGACAGAGGTCGATAAGATGCTTTTCGCCACTGAGAACAACGATTATGTTAAACGTCAGAAATATAAAAATTCTGTGACTCACAAAAAAAAAAAAGTTCTTAAAGCTTTTCATTCGTTGATAGAGAAATCAATTCCTCGTTACGTCAAATGTCTAAAGATAAAAAAATGTAATTTTAAATGATATTTTAATTAAAAAACTAAAATCAAATAATCAAGACTTGAAGAAGCAAGAAAAATTATTCTTAATATTCTCGATGAAAGCGAGCAAAATAACTTTCTTCTATTTTATGAAAATTATCATAAAATGGAAGAAAGTTATTTTGCTCGCTTTCATCAAGAACGTCATTTTAAATCAAAGAATTCGGAGTCCTCAAAGATCGTCTTTTGAAATTCTTGCAAACGCTGAAGCCGTCATCTATTTTTACTTTCCAATATCAACCTACCGTCAGTAATTACTTTTGTCAGGCAGTTAAAGATAAACATCTATTTTAGACCCGGTTACTGTGCCGCCGTCGCTTTCAAATATTTCATTTGTTTTCCGGGTAATTTGTGACTTTGCCCACCTTGGGAATATATTCATTCTGTAAATTTATTCTTGTTCAAGTGCAAAAATATATTTCTCTTATTTACGAATAGCGGGAAAAACGTTATAGAACAATACCTTCTTAAATATTTCTTTATATATAAATTTCAAACTTGCGAGGCTCGTGATAAATAAAAAGAAAAATTCATATTACAGTAACGAATATATCAAACTTAACTAATTTAAGGGTATGTATATCTAGAAAGGAGGTATATATATATATACACACACACACACATATATATATATATATATATATATATATATATATATATAATACCTAATATGTTTCCAAGAAAACATTACAGAACAAAAGCAAAATACGAATCAGGCTGAAATTTTATGAAATATTCATTCGATAAACTAAGAATAAAATAATAAATGTTTGGCTGTGGAAAAGATACGCCTTTCGTTAACAACAGAATCAGAGTGTCAACATTTCTGAAACAAGAAAAGTACTGTCTCTATTTCTGAGATGAGGTATTGTAATTATTTACACTATTTACATTGTTCGGACTGTTGTCCTCATCTTTATTGCCATATTCACCTTCAACAACTGTCTCTATTTCTGAGATGAGGTATTGTAATTATTTACACTATTTACATTGTTCGGACTGTTGTCCTCATCTTTATTGCCATATTCACCTTCAACAACTGTCTCTATTTCTGAGATGAGGTATTGTAATTATTTACACTATTTACATTGTTCGGACTGTTGTCCTCATCTTTATTGCCATATTCACCTTCAATATCTGTCTCTATTTCTGAGATGAGGTATTGTAATTATTTACACTATTTACATTGTTCGGACTGTTGTCCTCATCTTTATTGCCATATTCACCTTCAACATCTGTCTATATTTCTGAGATGAGGTATTGTAACTATTCACACTATTTACATTGTTTGGACTGTTGTCCTCATCTTTATTGACATATTCACCTTCAACATCTGTCTCTATTTCTCAGATGAGGTATTGTAACTATTTACACTATTTACATTGTTCGGACTGTTATCCTCATCTTTATTGCCATATTCACCTTCAGCATCTGTCTCTATTTCTCAGATGAGGTATTGTAACTATTTACACTATTTACATTGTTCGGACTGTTGTCATCATTCTTGCTGTCATGTTTATGTTTCGGCCGTTGTACGCTCCGGCCTTCTTCAGCTGATTGGAATTTTGTCCATCAGGGTAGATTGTTCTAGTTCCACGGGACATGCCTCTTCCGGATATCTCAGTACCAATTCCAGTGATTTTCTTTTAGTAACTCAACCCTTCAAGTTTTTGTCCATCTCTGCTGTGGCCAGGTATTGAACTCACAACTCTTTGGGTCAAGTCACTGGATTACTTCAACCGATGCTTGTATCCACTGGGAAACGTCGTGAATAAGAATCGAAAAAAATAAAAGATGAAGACGAGTTATTAAATACGGGAGAGTATATATATACTATGATTGTAGATTGTTTCAAATTAGTAATCAAGCTGAATAAGTTCGAAACGCTGGAAACTTAAGTAAATGTTAGTGTTATATCGGAACATACCTATTCTATTGTTAATAGACTCTCCCAGATATATTAAGTAGTAGTAGTAGCAGCCGCCAGGGGGGAGGGGGCTCACAGTGAGTTGGTGAGTCAGTCGATGTCGGACATTAAAGTATCAACCATCACAACTAGATTGCTGCGTCATTAACTATTATTTCAAGTTCCTAACGTTTTGTACGTCCGACCTAATTTAGGACCGACTTATTGAAATACAAGACTCCACTGTGAAAACTACTCTACAACACATTGGCGACGAGGGATTCGTTACTCATACGGAGAAAAGAAAAAATTTTCGTTCACTCTATAACAGTTAGACAGCATATCGTGACTTTTCAACAGGTTTCATTTTTTCGATAACTTATATATCTGCAAATAATAGGGGTCAATTCTTTTTGATAACTGGCATGTGTTCTGGCGCACTAGATTTCTTAGACCCACTACCCGTGACCTTTACAACTGGGACTCGCCATGCCACGTACACTAGAGTGAATCATCTTCATTCCCTTCGTATACCATTAGTAAGGAGGAAGTTCTACTCGGGCTTTTTCTTCCCAAGAACTACTGCGTTGTGGAACAGAACTAACTCTTCAAGCGAGAAGGGCGAGAGAAGAAACTGTTAGCAACTTAGAAACTTGCAGTTACATCTAGCAGCCGTTTCAACTGTAAAATGCCGCCAATATAGTACTGCGTTTAAATTCATAAAGTCTAGAATCTATAGGAAAGTTCATCAGAAAAATTACCATGAAAGTATTTATAGAAAAGGCCCAGGGAAGCTACTTACTTGCCTGTCTTGATAGAGTTCAAAAGTGAGAGCCTCGCACTGTTCTGTCGCTATTTATATGGAATGTATTCTGACCAGGTACTTTCCTTACTACCGCCAGCCCTGACCTTTGCAACTGGGACCCAGCATACCACGTATGCAAGACTGAATCATCGCCAATACCCTTTGTATTTCTCTCCAACGGCTTCTTCTCAAGAACTGCTGCTTTGTGGAACAGACTCCTGACAGGAGGATTTCCCAATCGCTACAATTTTGATCTCTTTTAGTTTAGGGTTAACTGTTACCTTTCCTGCATAACCCCATAAACTTCACTTTACCTTTTCTGACGCTCATGCAACACTCTACCTTGAGTGGCTCTTAGGCCTTATATTGAGCGAACATTTGTATAAAAATAATAATAATAATAAAAGTGTAGATATGTGTCTGGAGTACTGAATTCGAGTACCATTGCCGGAAGTAACGTTGCAAAACTACCAATAGTTTTAAAAATACATTTAAAAAGTATTTTTATGAAGATGGAAGAAAATAAATAAAATAGAATTAATTTCTAGACTATTATTTCACTGACTAACTGCCATGGTGGAAAATATTATGGCATGCCAGTGACAAGACATTTTGCCAAGATATTTAGGTAGCATCAAGTAAAAGTGTATTCATGCCTTAGCAAAAGTTATAATTACTTGAGATTTAAACTTATTTAACTCATTGCCAGCTCGGCTGCTAAAATAGTTGGTTCCACGTGTCGTTCGAGACAATTTTTCTCTCTAGAATCTTACATAATTAAAAGTTTACTCTTTATGCTTAGAATATCGCTGCCATATATGATCCGTTGCTCCTGTTATTTAACTTTGATAAAATCCCCAAAAGAATCTGTAATATTATTGGTCCTGACCTGGCTCCTCGGCTTCAGTCACCTTCCCAACGCCGGAAAGTTTCCTCCCTCTGCCTTTTCTATAAAAGAAACGTTGGTCTGAAGGGAACGAATATTTGTATATTCATGAAATAAATTATAATCCAATGGATTTTTAAGGATCGTCTGTACTCATTATTATATTACTCTGTTCTTACATTGAACTCTCTTTGGATTAATGTCCTCCTTGGAATTATCCCTACAGATTATCAATTGATATTATATATATGTTTATGTATATTCATGAAATAAATTATAACCGAATGGATTTTTAAGGATCGTCTGTACTTATTATATATATATATATATATATAGAGAGAGAGAGAGAGATCTGTGTGTACGTGTGTGTTTGTGTGTGCGTGTGTGTCAATCTTCAACGCTGCGAATTCTTATCATTATTCTTCTGTTGATATAAAACCAATTATTCAATGAGGAATCAGATGCTATTTCTTTCTATTAATATTCACGTAAGTAATCTAAACATATTTATTATTCCGAATAAATTGACTATAAAGAAGAAAATGCAAGAAAAATGTTTTATATTTTACAAGTACAATGTTATTGAAAAATTATTTAAATATTTCCTTCAATTTTTTTATTGCATATGTAAACAAAAATATTATTAATGAATTACGATTTATTCCGAACCTATAGACAAGATGTCTGCTGCATAATTATTCAATGGGGAAGACAATGTCATATCTTTAGTTTAATAATGTTCTGGAATCACTGAATATAATAAGTTAAATGTAAGAAAAGTGTTTGTTATCTTACAAATATAATAAAACTGTAAGATTTCTTAAGTAGACATCACATTTTTTTATTATACAGGTAATCGTCTTTTCTTTTTCTTTTTTTTTTTTTTTTTTTTTTTTTTAGATGACGTCGAACAGTCAATTGACGTAGATTGACGATTGGACAACATTTTTTCCAGCAATTTCAAAATGTCTTAAAGTTGAAAGGATTATATCGATTCAAAACGACGTTGGGGCTCAGTAGTGGTTGAGTGTGGTATATTGAAAAGATATTAACCGATTATCCGAACAAAACACGTCAATTCAAGTAAAATTAAAAAAAAAAAACAATTTTGTAAAAAAAATCTGGAAATTTCCTTCATATATCCAGGGCGCCTTTCATTGGAACTTGAACACAGGTATCTCAAACGCTTATTTACAAAGTATTAAGAATTTCCTATTTGGCGCAACACAATCTTCTATTTCCATTCCTTTTCATTTAACGTTGTGCCATACTCCAGAGTTTATAAAATATCTGTAATGGAATGCATCTACAGGGTGTTTATAGAGTCTCTTTACAATATGAAAAAATTTATTACAAAGCAAATGAACAGAACAATATGTGGAAATTGTTACAAAATGAGGAGTAGATATTGAAGCTTGTTTTTAACTAATTTAATCCACCTCTATATGAGCGCCATTAGAAGCACATCAAGACGGTAGTCGATTTCTTGCCATGTTCGCTCGTAGCATAGCTTCATCAATGGCGTCAATGGTATCAGTGATCTTTTTGCTTTAAATCAGAGATGTCCGTATCTTTGTTCAATACAAGATATCTTTAACATAACCCCATAAAAAGAAGTCCAGGGGAGTGATATCTGGTGAACGAGGTGGCCAGGAAATTGGGTTATCCCTTCTAGTTGACCGATCCGGAAATGTTAAGGGTTCATTTAACAGTACCTGAAATACACACTTCATCTACAGTAAGGAAAGATGGTTCTCTGTGTCGCGCCAGAAAGTTTGTTTTTTTTTTCTCTCGCCTGAGTCCATCCTTAAAATCTATAAATCAACCATTCGCCCTTGCATGGAATACTGTTGCCAAATATGTTTGTCTCAAAGTCCTCGACAAAATCCAGAGACGGATATGCAATGTGATTGGTCCTGATCTGGCGTCTCGTCTAGTCACTTTCTCACAGATGTGCCGTCGCTTCCTTCTGTCTTTTCTACAAATACATTCACGGTAACTGCTCTAACGTGCTACTTTAGCTGGTTTCCAAACTGCATAAATTTAAGCATGATACTAGGTTGGCATCTCGGTCCCACTCTTTCCCTGTCGAAACTATTAAATATAGCCATCTCTTCTACTCCAATAGCTTCTTATCTTGCACTTCCCGTCAGTGGAAATTCCTCCCTCTTACTTGCTTCCCTGATAGCTATAATCTTTAATTATTTAAATGCAATGTCAATCGACATCTTTAGATGCCTTGATCTAATTCTCCGTCCTTCTCTTCCTTTCCTCTATAATGCTCCTTTAATCTTGGTCACACTATCTGTAAACACCTTGCGTGCTAGTGACACTCCCGCCTTGTTTGGGGTGAAATGCTTAAAAAAATGAAATGTGATTAAAAACTTTGATAATTACTGAGTATAAAGAACAAATCTGCTTAAGATATCTCATCATTTGCCTTTGTAATAAATTTTTAAATTGTAAAGACTTTATTTGACACAGATTTGTGTAAAGCAAGAAAAGCGACATCCATAAGTGTGATATATTGATTTATATATATATATGATTGGTGTCGAATATTTGAAATTATATGATCGATGTGGAATTTTATGAGGTTATTTTCAAAAGATTTTTTCCTTCACAAATTCCTTTTACAACAGCGAAGTCATGAAAATATAAAACTTGAACAATTTAAATTTAATGTTGTCATAACAGTTTCTAAAACGTTGTCACATGATGCCTTATTTTAGCAGAGAACAGCGTTCCTTATGCAGCATATATATATATATATATATATATATATATATATATATATATATCAGTATGCCGGATGGGAGGATTCCGAAGATCCTTCTGTACGGGAAACTGACTACCGGCGAAAAGACACGAAGGCGATCTCAACTCGGCTTCAAGGATGTCCGCAAAAGGAACATAAAGCGATAGAAATGGGAAGACGTCACCAACGATCGCTCACGCTGGAAAAGCGATTTACACCGACGGTTGGAGCGGGAAGAGGAGAAACGAAGGTTTGCCGCCGAGAAGAAGCGTGCTCGACGGAACGAAAACAAGGCGACATTGAGAGAGAGCGTTTTCACATGCATTCGTTGCAATCGAGAATGTCACTCCCGTGGGCGCCTGTACACCCCTAACAGATGCTGCACCGCCATCAGCAGCTGAGGTAAAACTTTACGGGCACAGATCCAAGGTTTCTTGAGGCCAACAGATGCCATTTAAATTTTTGCAAATTAAAGTTGGCTGGAAAAACATGGTACGGGAAGGGAGTTCCACAAACGAGAAGTACGAGAAAAGAAACTGTTAGCATAGAATTTACGGTTACATCTAGCCAGCTCAACTGTAAATTGGCGAGAACTTGTCGCCAGTCAAGTACTGCGCTTATATGCATAAAGTCCAGGTACCATCACGAAGTGCTCACCCGAACAATTACCATGAAAGTATTCATAGAAAAGACAACGGGAGTCAACCTTACGGCAGTGGGAAAGTGACTAAAGCCGAGATGCCATATCAGGGCTAATAATATGGCTGATTCTTCTTTGGAGTTCTAGATAAACATCAGGAGCACCGGACTATATGAGATCACAATATTCTAAGCATGGAAGAATAGTAGACTTATAGATATGCAAGATAGATTCTGAAGAGAAAAATTGTCTTGCCTGACATAGTGAACCGACTTTCTTGGCAGCTGACCTAACAATGGATTCAATCTAGTCTTTCCACATCACGTCAACCGAGAACATTATCATGATAAGGCGCAATGAGTCACTCTCCTGGAGGTCAGCATCAGCTACGCTAATGGAGAGTAGAGAGGGATCACTCAGATGATTAATGGAGAGCAGTTTAATTTTGGAGGCGTTAAAATTAACAAGCCATCCTTTGCCTCAGTTAACAACAGACTGAAAGTCGTTTTGGATATCAGCTGCCATTCTCGCCTTATCAAACTGATCAGCCTTACAATCCAGACAGCAGTAAATGGTTGTACCCTCAGCGGAGATGCCAAGTTCAGAGCTGGTGCCATCAGGAAAGCCATTAATGAAAATTAAAAACAAAGTAGGACCAATGATGTTGACCTGGAGGACAACTGCATTAACACAAAAGGAACTGGAAGAGTGGCCGTCCAGGATTCGATGGGAAAGATTGGATAAGTTCAAAAATTTGTCCAGAGACATCGAAATTTTTTAGCTTGTGGAGAAGACTTTCATTCCAAACTCTGTCGAAAGCCTTCAAGATGTCCAAAACTAAAAACCCGGGCTTCACAATTCTTATCTAAATCTTGACAGGCTCTTTCTGCAATTATTGTCAGTACATCAGCAGTTGACCTGAAGAAATGAAAGCCATATTGCTTGTCTGAAAAAAGACCCTGCGTTGTGGAGATGCTTAACCAATTCAGCATTGATTAGGACATTAGTTTACCCAAAAGAAGTAGAAGGCTATACGCTGATAAATGGAGCAGTCACAGGTTCACCTCAGTTCTTAAAAACTGATACAACAGATGGGGACTTCCAGCGGGCAGGAAAGCAAGAGGAAGACACTTAATTTTGGAGGTGTTAAAATTAACAAGCCATCCTTTGCCCCAGTTAACAACAGCTTCCATTTTCGCCTTATCAAACTAATCATCCTTACACTCGAGACAGGAATAAATGGTTGCATCATCAGCGTAGATATCAAGTTGAGAGCTGGTGACATCAAGAAGGCCATTAATGAAAATTAAAAACAAAGTAGGGCCAATGATATTGACCTGGGGGACAACTGCATTAGCACAAAAGGAACTGGAATAGTGGCCGTCCAAGATTTGATGAGAAAGATTGTATCATTTAAAAAATTTGTCCAGAGACACCGAAACTTTTCAACTTATGCAGAAGACTTTCATTCCAAACTTTGTCGAAAGCCATCAAGCTACAGCCCGGGCTTCACAATTCTTATCTAAATCTTGACAGGCTCTTTCTGCAATTATTGTCACTATATCAGCAGTTGACCTGAAGAAATGAAAGTCATATTGCTTGTCTGAAAAAAGGCCCTGCGTTGAGAGATGCTTAACCAATTCAGCATTGATTAGGACATTAGTTTCCCCAAAAGAGTTAGAAGGCTAATACGCTGATAGATGAAGCAGTCGGCGGTTTACTTGTGTTCTTAAAAACTGAAACAACAGATGGGGAGGCAGCGAAACACATTTATTATAAAGTTTAGAGAGAACAGGAGCCAGTTGGGGAGTACACTTCTTAATGACATATATATATATATATATATGTTTCATGCTAGATGCAATCGTCAGAACACCTGAAGGTGGCCTGACAATTGCATCTACCATGAAACAGACAGTCGCCTCTAAGTGTTGACTTCTATGTTCACTTTTATATTTACACGCGCTCTATCTCTGATATTGAGCACTTTATCCCATAAATATAGCACATCTTAAGACTATATTTCTTCATATATACACATATATATATATATATATATATATATATATATATATATATATATGGTGTATCAAAATGCTTTTACATTTATATATATATATATAAATGTTGTGAATATGTTGTGGCATATATTTAGGGATTGTGGCCATTATATTAAAGGTCTTGTTTTCTACATAATTCCTGTAGAAATTAGATAAAGTAGGACACAGCGAAGAACCCATTGGTACACCTTCAGTCTGTGTGTAAATATTACTATAGTAACAGTAAATGGTACTTGTTTACTAATGTTCCTGTAATACAAAACTTATATAATCGCCCTAAGTTCACATCTCCTAATATTAAACCTATATATTTTACGTAAACTCCCACTGTTTTGCACCACACAGGCACCATTTTATGATCACTATATTCGCTTGCATGCATGAATCCTCTTCTTCTCCCTCTCGCTGTGGGTAAATAGCGGGACAAACTAGGTTCTATAGCCTTGGATGACAACTAGTCTACTGCAGAACGAAATGGCAACCTACTGCGGAAAGAATCTGCCTCGTCAGTCGGGTATCAAAAGATACATGATCGCCTACGAGTGTATAATGTATGGCACATAACTGACTGATAGTAACATTTACACACAAGTTTTATTTCGAATCACCTCAGCGCTTCCCCCAAATGGTTTATGCCTCACCCCCCACGCGCGTAAAGCGGTGGGACGGTCAAAAGACAGGGAATAACGGCCTCTAAAACACCCCACCTACTTTTGTGGACGGCCCAGACGTTTAGAATTACTTTCTATCGTCCCAATCTTCTCGCGGTTTCAAAATTTTGCTCATCCAACTTCGGCTGACAAATCCTGACAAACTAATGAACTCTGAGCTAAAATTTACACGTAAATCGATAAAAACCGATCTTCATGTTGAAAAGAAAAGGAAATAAAGATTTTATTTTAAATGAGACACAAAAAAATCAATATTAAAAGATAAGAAAAAACAAAGAGTAAAAACAGGTGTTATGGTTCATTCTTTTATCGGCCGACCAGCTCGAGTTTCTGCCTAAAACTCGTATCTCTAACTTTTAATATCTCAATGTCACTTCGGTCTGTGCGACTCAAGGCCACAAGAGTGGGAGCCCCCAATGAAAATCTTATTACAGTTCTAATGCTTTTTCCAAAACACATTTTTATAAATCCTGTTGTATTGGGATCAGAAGTCAAACTTCTTTTTAGAATTTCTGAAATATCGACAAAAGTCAAATTCTCCAAATGCTTTTAACCCATAACAGACATTTTTATTATAGCTTCACAAACCACTGAAGCTAGAAAAAGATCAGTTATTTCATTTTCTTCCACTCTTGCCTTTTTGTCTTTCAATTTTTTTAACACTAATCTGAGCCGCAAAACAACAGATTCAAGTCTCGACAAATTCTGGTTCATTCAAGCGACTTCAACATCCTATCGGCGACGCCATAAATCCCGCCTCGACATTTGGCGCCAGATCCCTTAATGATTTTGTATTGCCTATAAAGTTGATTTTACTTGAATTATTCTCCTCATCTTTATTATGACAGATGTTACTATAGACACAACAAAATTATCGAAGGCGGTACGAACCAGATATGATAAACAAAGGAATTAAAAGCTCCTAAAATATACCACTGAGTAACAAGTACCTAAGGACGGTATCGTGATGAAAATAGCGGTTGGTTAAAACAAACATGAGTTATTATCATATATATATATATATATATATATATATATATATATGCTCTGTTGTTACATTGAGCTCTCTGAATTATATCCTCTTTGGAATTATCCATAGAGATTACCAAAGCCTTCATTACCTTACTATATATATATATATATATATAATATGATAAAGTTAATTGATAATCCGTACGGATATTTCCAGGGAGGTTATAACTCCCGAGAGTTCAATGTAATAAACAGAGCAAGTAATAATTAATTAATAAATCGGAAACTTTAGAAAGCCATGGTAATATTTTATATTTCGTGAGACCGATAAAATTCGGTTTCGCTTCGTCAGACCTTGCGGTTTCAAAACAATGAGTGGATTCAAAAATTCTTCCTGGAATCAACCGAAAAACGAAATGAGAAAACAGGATTAGCGGAAGTTGTGTTTTAAGGTAGTTACATAGAGTAGGAAGGGGGAGGAGGGATGTATATGCCCCTCGGAGATACAATGGTTGTGGCGTTGACCTCTCATTCACCGGACAAGAGAAAGGAATAAAGAAACTTTATTTCAATTGTCTTTGTCTACCAGCATTTTTATATGACCTTCTTACACGGATTATTCCATATTAAATGTTCAAAGGGGCGGGTGGAAATTTATATAAATATGTCATAGCTACTGACTCAGTACCACCCGACGAGGCTTGAATATGAAAACGGGTAAGACCCAAAAGGAGCAAACTAACAGGCGAATGCTTACAGACTCTATAAAAAAAAAAAAAAAAAAAAAAAATATTTACCTATGTCCGGACGAAATAACCAGTTACAGAACCAATTATTATTGTTTACCTATTTTTTTTCATCAGTATCAAAACCCATTCAAGGCAGTAAAAGCCATTAAGACACAAAGGGTTACAGGGTGTGGAAGAATTAGGAAACCGAAACATTAATAATGAGTGGGAAGCGGAAAAAGTAATCAAGAAGACAGTAAATAGCGATTGACATATCATTTAAATTTTTTACAGATTAAAGTTAACAGGAAAACATGGAGCCGGAAGTGAGTTCCACAAGCGAGAGGCGCGAGAAAAGAAACTGTCAGTATAGAAGTTACGTTACATCTCGCCAGATCAACTGTAAATTGGCGAAACTTAGATGCCAGTCTAGTACTGCGCTTAAATTCGTAAAGTCTAGATACCATAACGAAGAGCTCATCGAACAATTACCATGAAAGTATTTCTAGAAAAGGCAAAGGGAGATAACTTTACGGCGGTGGGAAAAGGGACTTAATCCGAGATGCCATATCAGGACCAATAATATTGCTGATTTTTCTTTGGATTTCATCAAAGTGCTCATAGCAGCGGCACCGGACAATATGTAGCAGGAATATTCTAAGCATGGGCCAATGGTAGACTTATAGATACTAAAGCATCTACGAACGAAGTAAACACTTACAGACACAAATATAAATGGACCATATTTACCTATTCCCGGACCAAATAAATGCTTATAAACTCAGATATAACAACAACAAAAATGACATTAAATAATGCAGACAGAGGTTGAGACATATCATGAAATCAATCAACCCAATCAATCTTTTAAGTCCTATTATTCAAAGTGTGGGAAAAGTTCTTTTCTCTTTTGTTTAAAAAGAAAAATCACTCATCAATTTCAATTTTCCAATGTACAAGCCGAAAAACAATAAAATTATTGAATATGGAAAGTTTCCACATTAATATTCTGTTCTATGTTATGATTAATAAAGCAAAGCGATAGTTTGGACGATGTTAATCGCTGAACGACACAAAAGCTTTTGCATTGTCCAAACTGACGAACGATGTAATCTAATTAAAGTGTCATAATCGTCGCCTTTTATCTAAATATCGATCGAACGCCCAACAAATCGCTGATCGATAATTTATAACGGCTTCTCAATTGATTTCAACTATACATAGGTCGCCTATAAATATGGAAATTCAGATTTTTCCTTTCAATTAATTGCAGATTACTTTAATGGCATCCTACAAATTTCGGTCGTTAGAAGCTTCAACAAAGAATCTAAAACAACAAACCGCCCTTCACAACTTATTACACGTTTTTCGTGGCACACACGCTTGCCAATGGCCAGAGACATCAGTGATGTGCTTAAGAGCGCATATAAAACGCCCAAGCTTCACAGAACAAAGGAGTGGCATTCGGTAGGGTGGAGAACGGGGATTGCGACGTCACCGGGCATCCATATTGAAAGGGCGTCCAAACTAAGAGTGAAATAAAAATTTAGTTTATAAATAATTTCAATGAAATATTTATTTCATGTTTCATTTGTTTTTACATATTTAAAATGTCTTCCTTTTACATATTTAAAATGTCTTCCTTTTATATATTTAAAATGTCTTCATTTCTCAGTATTAGGCTCTACAGCCCTCCCTATTTATTTAAGTTTTAGGGGCATACAATCAAGAAGTTGGCCCCGAGCATCAACAAACATCACCAAAGCTCTGCACATCATTGGTCGCTTACCTCTGCTTTCAAAAATGACAATATATTTTATTAAATCTTTCTCTGCTGAAACGCGACATAATCAATCCTTTTTACAGAAAGAACGTTCGCAGACGATGAAAAACAGATTATTTATATGGAGCGAAAACGACCACTTCAAAAGTCGGTTTGCATCCGAAAAATGTGATGCTGTGTCTCTGATGGGATTAGAATTGTTTCGACTGGCTGCAAACTAAATTTGTACATAGAACTGAACTATTGTCAGGATATCTAGAACAGTTTTCATATGGAATCACAGAGTAAAAAATTTCCTAGACTGACGTTATCGATCACGTGTCCGTGACAAAGGCGAGCATTCAAATCAAATATACTTACCTAAGATAAAATTTAATTTATAAATTAGGAACAATAAGTGATTAACGAAAAAAAAAACTAATAATAGAATAATTATATCAATCCACTGTAGCCTCGTCAGATCGGATTTTGGTACGGATGACATGCATGGCGCCCGTTCAGAAATATCTAAACTGTCAGTTGTATACAACCGCTTTTTCAGATCAATGATTAAACATGGTTCCGAGAAAATTAAGTCAGTAGGTCTTGAAGAGGATTGTCCTTCTCCTAACCTCGTGGACTGGCGCTACAGAATCATTAACAAAGAACCAAATAACAGAAAGTACAACACTTGAGAACTTACAACAGCAGCAACAGCTAAAATGAATATCACATGTAACTCGAAGAGAAAATAATGACATAATCAATATGTTGTCATTCCACACCGCTTCAAACAAAAGGTTAGGAAGGAAACTCCCATCAATACTAGAAAGAGCGATAATAGTCAAGAGGCTTGCGAGACATGTTTTTCCAGAAAAGGTGTTTTAATAGAAAGGTTGTACAAATTTCACCAACAATTGCATCGGCTGTTCGGTAAATGAATGCTAAATGTTTCCTCATAAGAAAACAGTTAATATTTCCATTGCCATTACTGTAGTAAAAGTTATGAGAGAGAAAAGATTTCTTATCGTAGATCCAAGAAAATACAACACGCAATTTTTCCCTTTCTTTCCTTATTAAGAACTTCCATCTTTTCATTTAACGAAGTACTTTCAGGTTTCTCTTTGGTGTGTTCGAAATGCCAACAT
>CAHIKZ030000996.1:0-237500 GCA_903632075.3 Acanthosepion pharaonis | reverse complement strand
CTCTTTCTAGAGCTGTAGAATGCTTGCTATAAACTTGCTAAGGCAGATCATCTGATTACAAATGACAATATTGTTAAGATTTATTGCGTAAAATACACAATTGTGGCACAAGGCCGAAAAGGGGGGTGAATAAGGTTGAGGAGGCTTGTCGTCACTTATTATCCTATACCTAGATAATCCTATACACGACCCATTCATTCGTTACAATCGTCACATTCACTACAAAAACTTATCCATCGGCCAATCAATCCTCCATATACCATAATACCGCAATACTCCCAAGGGGAATCTAAAAACGCACCACATGACATAAAATTTTCATTTTATGATTATAAAATACTATACATAAAAATGTGTACATGATATAAAATGAGAGGGGGGGAGGAGATGAACCCCCAAAACAAATTAAAATATCAAAACAAACAAATTAAAAAAACTTTCGTAAATGCCAATATTGTTTCAGCTCAGTCGGTCAAACAGAAACCGATAAGTAAAAAATATTGATTTGTTTTTTTGTTTTTTAATGAAGAGTTAATATTATTAAACATCTTCAGACAAATATACACAGTGACCGGACTGGAGAGGATATCAGCTTGCCTGATGGCAAATGAGCCCTGTTGAAGTGGACCCCTATGTCAAATAAAAATGCGATAAAGAAATAAACACAGACAACTGTTTAGGTAATAAAAATGAATAAGGCAAAAAAAGAGAACAGAAATAAGCAATGCATGAAAATGAATGAAGCGGAAAAGATAGTGGAATGGGGGGGGGCTATTTTTTAAAATTCCCTGTTTTCAGCAAGAATGTGTGAATTTAAATATAGTTACAATTCATGATTTGAGATGGTTGGCAATTTCAAAAGATATCAAGCAGAACTCTTGGTTCGACCGGCAGATCCTAGAAGGGGGCCGTGAATCTCTTAAGGGCCCTTAAAAATTATAACTAATTAGATAAATAAATGTCCAACTTCTTTCCTGGGTTTAGTATTCTAACTTAATAAAATATAATTGTTTTTAAAAAGAGCAAACCCAAATAAAAATGCAAGAAACAAATAAATAATTACTAAATGTACGTACGAGGTTCGGTTGGAAAGTTCCTCGACTGACCAACACATAAATATAAGTAAACACTTAAAAGACATGCAAATGTACCTACCAGAATACAACAATTGGTCGGTCAGCTGTTGTATTTTGGTATGTACACTTGTATGTCTTTTAGTCTACCAATTGGTGTGTATCTACTTACATTTATATCTTGGTCAGATGAGAAAATTTCCAGAAGAGAAAGGGGCTGGTTCACCGGTGTCAGACATAGTTGAAAGGGGCTGGTTCACCCGGTGTCAGACATAGTTGAAAGGGGCTGGTTCACCGGTGTCAGACATAGTTGAAAGGGGCTGGTTCACCCGGTGTCAGACATAGTTGAAAGGGGCTGGTTCACCCGGTGTCAGACATAGTTGAAAGGGGCTGGTTCACCGGTGTCAGACATAGTTGGAAATATAACTTTTCAGCAACAGTGTGTGAATTTAAAGGTAAAGTCGCAGTTCGGCATTTAAGATGACCGGCAACTTGAAAAGATATCCAGCAGTACCTTGGGTTCTGAGGTAAAAAGAGTTGTGAGTGGGACCCCTTTATCTCCAGGCAACCAATATTTTTAGACACAGTCCGCCTTCTAAGTATTCTAATGCTAGTTGTATAAGGATATTATATTTAAAAATAAACACTTTTTTTTTCATTATAAATCTGCAAGCTTTCTTAACATGCCCTTGACGCAGAAAGGACAATTGACATGAATTGGGGCCCGCGATTTACCTTGAAAACCACTGAGTCATGTTGTGACATAAGGTCGGTTTTTAATGTTGGGACCCGAGTGTTTCCATTCGGGCCGCTGGTCTAATTTGTCTAAGCTGGCCTTAGCTGGTCATAGCTTGTCTAAGCTAGTCATAGCCGGCCATTCCACTGCTACGTAACACCTGTCACGCAACGGTGGAGGAGAACGCAAGGGAGAAGAGAAGACCTCCGGCACGGAAAAGATACTACAACCGCAGCGTCTACCCCGACAGGAAAAACACCTTCTCTCCCCCTGCCAATCTCTCCGGAAGAATCTGGAAAGACAGTCCATACATGAAATGGGGACCTTGACACAGAGTCAGTCCGGTCCTGGAAAGAGGTTGTATACGCTTTGCGACCGGCGTCTCGACTCACACCATGGAAGATAGATACTGGTAGTTGACAGCCTCACTCGCCTTAGCTCAAGGGTAGTAAACTTAACGAATGTAAAGCTCGTCTATCGTAAGTGCCATCTTTATGTTATGTTGTATTGTTCTTTTACATTGTTGCATGTAATAAAAAACTGATAAAAAGTCTTTTGGCATCCTTCTTTTAATTTCCCCTTTTTAGTACCACGTATTTATTCTTGTTTAGGCGCTCCTTGATGTAGGAAAAGCCGTTATAAAACAACTACGTATGAAAATATATCGACTTTGTATCTATTATTAAATGGCTTTCAAAAGAAAACTTACTGAAACGTTTTAATCAGTTGAGATTGGATTAAAAAGAAAAACAATTTCATGAATTCAAAGTTAATAATGATCATCCATTGCTGTAAGCATTAGTGATTATAGATTGAGGAATAACATTTATTTTTAACAGAATTAAAGTCTGCTGATGTCTTTGATCAAATTGTTACACTGAACTTTTTCTTGTATTTCTTTCCAAAGATTTTTTGCAAAATCCAAATAATGGAAAGCTTCATCAGTGAATGGCCGTTGTAAAAGTCGAATCTTGTCATTTATATAACGCATTTTCTTATTAACTGGTTCCTCGGCTTCCAAAATATATTTCTGAAGTTTGCAAAGTTCAGTGGCCGGCTTAGGATCACAACACGCTACACTGAGACAAATAACAAAGCCTCGAAGTTCTCTCAGCAACTGTTTGATCTCAAACAACATCAAAGAATATTCTAATAGCATTTCATTCATTTCCGATGATATGGCTATCTTACTGATTTTTTCAACAGCCATAATGGTCAATGAACGTTCTAAAAGTGAAGAACCTTTTTTTATGGTTGGAGAATTGATCCTTAAACTTTAGGGCTAAACTCCTGACGAAGGTTTCATTATTCTTGTATTGCTTGAAGATAGGATCTAAATTGTGACTGAATTACTCGAAAGCTAATAAAATTCTAAACTTCTTACAAGGGAAATTACAACGTCATTAAAAAAAATGTAATAAACACTGCAGTATGACGTCACAATAATTTATGAAGCCGAAAACTAATTACAATTCATGGACTACTACCATTATTATTATTATTATTATTATTATTATTAGCTCGTCCCTGGGCTGGTAAGTATCACTGCTAGGACTAGCTTGGGTCAGCTATGACCAGCTAAGACCAGGTTTAGACCAGTGACCCGAGTGGAAAAATTCGGGTTCCCCACTTTAAAAACTGACCTTGTGTCACATCCTGACTCAGTGGGGGGGGGGTCAAGTAAATAGCTACTACCATTATTATTATATAACTCTGCTAAACACAAGAGTTAAAAAATTTTGACCAAACAAATTACATTGTATATAAACATTGGGTTTTTGATTTTTTTTTCCCATCCCTCGATAACTGTGTAAATAAAAATTCATGTTATGGCTTTTCATAGAGAAAATGTGGTATTTTGGTGATTGTGGTGTGACAGCCAAGAGTAAATGCGTTGTTATGGTGAAAGGAAATTTGTAAGTACAAATAGGTCAACGAATGAGACTAGTTAGTTTTGAGGTAGGACTAGAGAAGACCAGTCTTTTCCCCACCCCCACTTTTTAGCCCTTGTGGCACATTTTGTACCTTTTATAGTAAATAAATATTAAGATCCTGACGGAAAGGTTGCAGTCAGTTATCGCGAGCTTGTTGGGACCCGAGCAGACTTGTGCTGTGAGGGGACGAACAATTCAAAGCAGCCTGCATCCGCACGATCATAGAGGGTGTAAAAGACAACGATAGAGCCGCGCTGATTAATTTGGATCAGTCCAAGGTATTTGAGAGGGTCGACAGGCAAAGGTCGGAGCGTCGGTCCGGACTTGGCTCCGTAGGAGGTTGTCCTTAAAGGGTAGGGCTGAGGCGTGTGCCACTTACGTCTTTCCCCTCATCCTCTACCTCTTGGTTGTACTTCCTCTTTGCGGGACCCGTATGGAGGCAATAGGTTTTGTTAGTCACCCTCTTGTGTGGTGGTCGCGAGCATTGGGTTCGTAAAGATGTAGGCTTCTGTGTTGAGTCTGAGGCCCTGTGGGAAGATGAATGGAGGCATAACGTCACTGTCACTGATGATCACTCCAAACACCTTCGTAATCACCATTAGACTCATCCAACTCTTTCCGAGCCCTTTGTACTGTTCTCAAATTGACACCCAAACACTCTGAAATGTTCTTATTGAAGCTTCCAGCACCAAAGCCAAACAGTACAGCATGTCGTTTTCAAATTTCTGGCGGAGTTAATTGCGTCAGTTATGCTTCAGCTGTTGATGCCGACGCTGCATCTGTTATGTCTGTACAGGCCCACACAGGAGCGTTGTTTTCTTCCTGTCGAGCACGCTTCTTCCTGGCGCAAACCTCTGTTTCTTCTCTTCTCTTGCTCCAGCGGGAACGATCGTTGGCGACGTCTTATCACCTCTTAATGTCCATGTCTATCGCCCTCATGTCCATGAAACGAAGATAAGGCCGTCGTCGTGTCGGTGGCTAGTTCCCCGTGCAGAAGGATTTTACAGTAATATATAATACATTACTGTAAAATACCACTAAGTAAGCCATTTAAAATTATTTACCCACCTCCCCCACGAATGTAGGATGTGACACAAAGTCGTTTTCATGCTTAGTGCACATCAGCCAATCCAAGAATTGCCCGGTTCCGACACCCACTGTTCGCTGGCATTGGTATCCCACAGACTCTTTCGTTCAATGAGGAAGATGCTGACGCAGGCTTGAAATTCCTTGGGTCAGATTTCTTCTCCATTTATTAAATAGAACAAATATCCCACATTGAACACAAACCGAACGCTGAGAAGCGATTTAAAATATAAATTTAAGTTACATGTGCGAAAAAATTTACCCGTGTGTAAATGCCTGATTTTTAACCACTTCAATGAAATTACCTGTGTATAATGCAACCTCCTGATCATAAAATCTCGTACCAAAGTATACTTTACAGAAAAATACTTTTATTCAACATCCTAAATTTGAATCCAATTTCCAGTCTTCGTTCTTTTTTGTTTCATTTTTTTTTTTTTTGTAAAGGTGTTTTTAGGGTGAGATTCTAATTTTTTTTCCATTATGAAACTACTCCCCCCACCCCTGCGCCATGATAATTTTTACAGTTGCACAGATCTTTCATACACTACATTTAATGACTGTTAGAGGATAGAGGTAAGATGAGAAATTTGAGTTGAAATATGTTTTCGTTTAAATCCCTTGATCAATGATAATACGTTTGTTGACCTTTCATCGCTGGGAAGATATTTTTTAAATAACACGTTGGATTTCGTTAAAGACATAAAAGAAAAAGTTAATCTGATGAGAATAAATCTGCTACTTTAAAATAAATTAACATTCTGAATTTCCATTCCTCTCCATCTTCACAATGGACAATTAAGTTGCAAGCTTACTTGAAAAAAAAAAAAAAAACTATTACAAAACTGTCGTAAAGAAAATATAACCTTTCGCTGTATGAATGATTCAAGGGAGAGAACTCACTTTAGACTACAGTGTTTTGATATTGTTATTGCCTCGTTACACAAACAATTGTAAATAAATTTAATAAAACAATGTACATAATTTCAATTCTCACAGTTGATGCATTATTGATGCCAAACTTGGGCAGTGGCTTCAGATGTCTCAAAGGTGTTCGGTAGAGTGTAGCATGCTGGACCTCTCCAAAAACTCAAAGGGTACCATGTCTCTGGACGAATAGATGGCTTAATAATCCAATCGTTCCTAACAAACCATATATTTTATATTATATTGAACGGACACGCTTCTAGTGCATTTCACATTAATAGGGCCCCCTCCCCCCGGGCTCTTTTCTTACACCTACATTGTTTCTTATCTCCGTCAGCGGTTTTTCCTGTGTCATCAGTTCCCAACTAGGTATTAACACTAATGACAACTATATAATATATTCCTGTTTTAGTAACAAGTTCGACAGGTCCAACAAAGTAAAACAGGCAACTGTTCTTGAAAAGGACCTCCAATTAGTGGTTAACTGGGGCAATGCCTTCAAAAACTGCTTTCATTTAATCACTATAAACTTTAATCACTTTTCTGCCTACCATCAGAGTAAATCATTACATCTTCTTGGGCTAATGTCTTCCACTGACATGAAATGGAGTGATTAGATTGAATCAATGGCTCAGGTTGGGGGGGGGGATCTGTCTACTGTCAGGAAAGTTGATTCACTGTGTCAGGCCAGACGATTTTTCTTGTCAGAATCCATCTTGCACATTTATTAATCTACCATTTGTCTATGCATTGAATACTGCTGCCATATCTGATCTGGTGTACCTGCTTTATATCTCGAGATTTTTGATAAAATTCAAAGCCACATCTGCAATGTAATCGATCTTAACCTGGCATCTCAACTTTAGTCACTTTCTCCCTGACATGAAGTGGCTCCCCCTCCCTCCCTACGTCTCTTCTACAGTTTCATGGCAATTGTTCAAATAAGATTTTCTCCTTCGTGTCTCTGATGCATTAATTTACGTACACTAATAAAAGGCCTACTTCCTCATACGTCAATCACATTTATGTTAATGACAATATGGTTTCTGCAGAGTGAATGAGAAATCACTTGGTGAACTTTGGAATGATTTGCAAAAAACCCTCTTCAGTGTTCATGTTCCATCAGGAAATAGGATTGTGGAGAGATTAACAAAAGAAAGCAGTGTGCGATGCAGGAAGCCATGTATTGTTACAAAGCAACACTGAAAGATAGCACCTCAGGCCCTACTGTACCAGCCAATGCAGTCTACACCCATGAGATTAGATTGGAAGATATTGACACACTATCGTCACCAAAAGCAATAACAAAACATATATATTAAATATAGTAGATGTTGCATGGGTGAAATCACCCCCAGAGCCACTGTACTTCCAAATCTACGACAGGAACAGTGACCAAGATTGTCAGTCCACAGTCTGTACTTGTCGACTGCATGCCATGTCATGTTAAAGATCTTTGACCAACATGGGATCAACTTTCTGCCATAAGCAGAGCAGATGATTATATGTCCAAGCATCAGTAAAAACTAAAGATATACCTCAACACATTCAACAACTCACCAGATTGAGATTGATGATGAAGCCTCTTCACAACAAAGCACCACCAGACAAAAAACGACCACACCCAACTTGATGCAGTGATCAGGAGAGAGTGTAGTAAGGAAGAAGTGTTTGGTGTGCAACAGGTGGCAGAAATAGCAGGGAAGTATTTGGCAGCATGTGGCATCCAATGACCCACCCAAAATGAAACAAGTTTTTGATTTGGCAGACAAAAAGAAAAAAAAAAAAAAAGAGTCTCCAAAGTTGGCTTGTATGTCCTCAGAGTGGAAAACTTAGTATGCATTTGGGTAGAGGATTGCATTTGGCAACTGTGGGTGAGATGACAACTGTCAGTACATTAAAGATCATTCATTTTCAACACAGTAACATACAGGGAATCCTGAACTGAACCCTTTATTTTTAATCTATGCAGTGAGACTGTTCTCATACCACTGCCCATGTCTTGGGATATCTCACCTAGTTCTTATTTTTAATACTGCTCAGTTATTGCTCACCCAGTTTCCACTGACAATAGCTTAGTGGATTCAATCTTTGGTTCATGAATTTAGTACCATAGTATCTGTGAGTTCAATCCCTGGTCCAGGCAGTGCGTACTTGGACTCAGAAATAACTGAGCAGTATTAAAAATAAAAACTAAACTCAATAACCCAAGACATGGGTAGTGGAATGAGAAAAGTCTACACATGTAGATTAGATAAAGGGTTCAGTTAAGAATGCCCTGTAGGTTACCCAGATCAATTAGTTCTTGATGAAGGCTGGCAGGCACAATGGTCAAAAAGTCTGTATGTCTAAAATAATTTTTATTGCTAAAACATTGGATGTCCAATCCCATTGAAATACAGTGTCAGAAAGGTAAGTAAATATCACATTCTTTATTATAATGTCATTTATTTTATATTGTACAGAAATGTATGATGTATTACAGCTTTTGATTCATTATTTTTTTATATACATTAAAAAGCATGGTCTTCTAAGTTACATGCAAATTTCATCTTTGGATTTTCAGCTTTAGCAAACAACCCTCATTCGTTTGTTTTTGACAAAACATTTCATTTGTCAGCCCCAACCCAACCCCATGTAACAAGCCTCAAGAAATACTTAAGCAAATCATAGTTTAAACATTTAATAGGTTTATCAATAATTCATACTTTAAACAAAGATAAGTTTTAATCTAAATTATTAATGTTATATTTCTTATTTATACAAATGTTTAATGAAATGAAACGAACCAGTGTTTACGATAAGTGTATGTGTGGTAGCATTCACCAGTACAGGACATACTAAAGTGTGTATGTGAATGAGTGAGAGAAAAATAGTGAAGAAGAAAAACAAGCAAATAATTACTCCTACTTGCTTATTTTTTTTCTTCACTTTCACTAAACAATAAAACTGGAGCTTTTACTTTTTTTTTTTTTTAAATCTCAAGAGAGAATTCAATATTGACTGGACATTTTGTTTCTATTGTTATCCTGGTTGACAAAATTTACTTTTTGATGAAGATGCAAATGTTCCACAGAAAATTTCAATCTAAAAGAAAAACCCCAAAAAGATTTAAGCTAAATCTCAAACATTTTAGTTATATGAAAAATAAAAAAAAATTAATTTGCATTTAACAGATTAAGATTATAAATTAATAATTTAAAATTTAAATTACTATTGAAAAAAAAATTAAAGCTTTTTCAAGGATACATCTTTTAAAACTGTCAATATCTAAAAACATAAAAGAAATTCTTCTCTAAAAAGGTGTAATAAGTTTCCAAAAAAATTAAATTAATTTTCAAACTTCTTTTAACATAATTGCAGACAATATAGCACAAGAAAAATAATTCTAAATTGATGTAAGTTTTTTAATGCCAACCATTTTCTCTGCCTTTTTATGTTTAGAGAAAAAGGCATCTGTGGTTATTGATAATGTTTCCTATCAATAAAAAAAAATAAAAATAATTGTTGCCGCCATCCTTTAATATGGAAAGGATAATATTCAAACTATAGAGCATCAAATGTCACCTTCTATACATCCTTGGATTAAAGACAGTTTTATATAAATGCTTTCAATGTAATTAACAGAAAAAAAATATAGTACTAAAATAATGCTAGAAACAAATTAAGCATTTATAAACAAAGAATCTACTTACGTTTTGGTTTAAAACTTGAAATTTTTTTATAGCATGAAAAAAATTGCATTTCATTTGAAAGTTTTTATTTTAGATTTAAAAGTAACTTAGCCAATTATCTCTTAGAAAATATTTCATAAATCAAGAAAATTTTTTTTTACATTGTAAAATATTTGGGTAGTCAAATATAAATTATCTCCCTTGAATATTTTCCTCTAGCATTAGATCACAAAAAGTTGTCCATGCATCTTAAGGACCACAAAATTAGTCACATTCTCTTGCCTTAAATTATATCATATGCTGATTACAAGAAAATATTCATTCGTTTATATTTTTTTACTTTTTTTTTTTTATTTTTTTTTTTATTTTCCTCCCCCACAAAAAAATGTCAAATATACAATGTGCTCCTCATGCTTAAAAGTTTGAAGACAACTAAAACATTCATTTTTTTTTTTTATTTATTTACTAAGCAGGATTTAGTCTAGAATTTGTCAAAAATAAAATACATAATATAAGCAATACAATCATTTACTTGTAGAAATTCTTGTTAAAGGAAGCAAGCTTTTGGAATTAGGTTAACAGCTTGGATTCACTTTACAATCTAAAAAGTTAGGTAAAATTACAGAACTTCCTTTCGATGTAAATTTTTAAAATTATGAATATTTTTAGTTAGACATAGTCAAATCTTTAAGTCATTTTTATTCTCTCTTACGGTTTATAATGAAATAGAAAATTACATTGGATTGAAAAATTGTCTACAAATAATTGAAATCCTGCTTCATCATTTTATTTCTGGGAACAAATAAGCACATTTGGTTTTAATATGATCTTGTTTCAATGAATGACTTGTTAAAAGGTACATGCATTATATATATATATATATATATATATATATATATATATATATATATATATATATATACACACACACACACACACACACACACACAGTGCACATTAAATTCAAGATTTCTGCTCATTATCACACCTAAAGCGTAATGATTTACATAAAAACAATATTTTATGTCCTATGGATAATTTCATTTTTTTTTTTTTTTTTTTTCAATTAAAAAGAGCCCTGGGCTTTGTTTTGTCCCACTGATATCACATAATTAAGGAAATTCAAGTGAAAAAGATTGCCGAAAACTTAAGCAGAAAAGCTTATTAAAGTTGAATGGATTCATTTTTTTTTTTTAATATTTTTCAAGAAAATGTTTTGATACAACAAAATGCAAATAAAAAATATTCGAAAATGTGTTAACGCAGAAAAAGTTAACATAGAAAAAATATGAAAAGATTATTTTGTTAAAAAAAAAAAAAAATTGTCTAATCAACAACTTTAAGTTATCTTTGAAAATTCAGGAAGTAATTGTTATTACAAACATTTGAAAAAATAGAAATTACAAAAAGAATCGAAAGGGATGCTAAATTATAGATTATTTATTACAGATAGAAATTACAAGGGAAGGGAATGGCTTTTGAAAGTAAATATTCAATCTTATTACAGATGTGAATTAAGAGTTAGGCAATTTTCTCAAAGTTTATATGCATAAATATAATAAGGTTCCAATTTGAACGAATTCTGGCCATTGATCAAAAATGGGGGTATTTATTTTATTATCTCCTTTTTCTTTTAGGGGAAAAAAAAAAGAAAAATTAAAAATGTGATCTCTTCAAAAAGATTAATTATTTACAGAAAATATCAAACTCAAATAGAGTTGAAAATGTGGAACTTTAAAAATACATAATTCAACAACTGGACAAGATAAAGGTGATAATGATACGATGCTAAAAGTATGTTGATCAATAATAATATACAGGTGTGTAGACATTTTGGTTGGTTAAAACAGACTTATTTAAGGTCAGAGTTCACAAGGAATTTTCAATACTATTCCTATTTAGACTTCATTATCATTTCAGGGAACAAGAAAAACTGGGTCTTCGTCTGAAAAATAAAAATAAAAAACAAATTAATTAAATCAAACAAAATAGTTTAAATGTAAATAATAAAGAAATTAGTCTTACTTGTAAACAAGTCTGTTCTTTTGTTATCTCTTTAGGTACATGTGGACAATATATAGAACTTTTATCAAAAGTTAAAAAATAAAAAAACCTGCTGAGAAACTTTTTTCTTTTTAAATAGTCAAAGTTGTATCTTCACTAAAACAGGCAAAATAATTAGAAATTAATTTTGTGAAATGTCCAAAACAAAGTCAGACATTTTATAAATAATTTTAATTGTATCTTCACAAATATTCATTTTCTAAAGTAATGGATTTTTATTTATTAATCTGACAGTTTATGTCACTTTAAACATTATTTCTAGTAAATACTCATATTTGAGTAGACTCTCCATTTATTTATTAAACAGTATATTTGTTTATTTTCATCGACCAGACCTATTCAAGAAATCTTATAAAAAAAAAAAAAAAAAAAAAAAAATGTGCTCTCCAGCAGGAGTCAAACCTATGTCCCCCCCCTGAGAAAATGGAACCAAGTTGCTCTTAAGCACGTCAGATCTAACAATGGTTCCCCTTCTGCCCAGTGGGATGCAGGTTCAAATCCTGCAGGTGTGCACATATTTTTCTTTAATAAGATTTCTCAAATATTGAGCCCAATCAACAAAAATAAATATATTATTCAAAATTGATAAAATATTCATTATAATAGAAGAAATCATTAAAGTCCAATTTCAAAATTGGAATAAAGTATCTGTGGCTTGAAATGCTTCAACCTAACACCAAGTCACTTACATTGTTAATTACTTTCTTATATTTAGAAAATTTCTCTTCAACTTAAAATCGAAGTTATCATTTTAAGTAATAATTTTTTTCTTCCACAACAGAAATCACAAAAATTGCATTTAGCACAAAGGAAATCATTCAATAATCAATAATTTAACTTTAATGAGTCAACATTCAAAAATTTCATCCTTTGTTTGGTAATAGACTTTTACAATGACTCTTTTTTACCCCCATAATAACTGTGAGCAAAATTAGTATTCATTTTATATATAAATTTATTGATTACTATTTATTACTGCAAGTGATTAAAATATCACACATAATGCACTTAATCAACAGCAGGCAAAAAATAAAAACAGAAAAGAATATTTGTCCTTTTAAATGAAAATTAAAACAAATTGTAAAGATTGTATTTGGTTTTCCTTAAATGCAATATGAAGAATATTTAAGACATGTTTTCACATTCATCCAATCAAAAAACTCTTCCTACCGATCCAAATCAATGAATTAGCCAACATAGTGAAAAAAAAAGTGGTGCAGATTTTCCTTTTAACCTAAAATGTAGGCTTTAGATAAAATAGATGTATAATTCAGCAATAGAGTATATGTATGATATGATCAAAGCTTTACTAACTGCACTAAGAGAAAATAAAATAACAACACCCTAAAGGATGATGGAAATTTTCGCCTGGATACATTAAGTGCATGCCAGTGGGTAGAAAACATTCTGTGCAATGTCCAAATAGATGTCAAGTCAGAGAGAAGCCCAAATACTTTTAAGTATAGTTAACATATTGATAGGCTTAATTCAAACTATCATTATCAATAAGTGTGGGAATTGATAGCCATAGTCCCAGACAATTTAAAATATTGATAAATTTGTGATAAACTTGAGAGATCATGTTGAAACAAGATGAAAAGTTAATCCTGAAGACTTACAACAAAATTAAAATATTGGTTAAGATCTATTGCTTTGCCTACAAATACATTTTACTCAAATGAATAAAGGGAAAAAAAAAACAATAAACAATAAATCCAATATTCATTTAATTTAAATGACTTCATTTGACAAGTCCAATACAATAATATAAAAAAAGATTCCAAAATAAAAACAAGTAAAACTCACCTTCAAATATCATTTCTTCAGGTTCTTTAAGTGAAGCGGCCATGGAAGTAGTCAGGACAGTATCAAGCAAGCTACCTGCAAATAGACATTAAATATATTGTCTTTTATAGACTAAGTGTATAAAATATTAGACATTTACTGTTCAGAAGGATCTTTTTCCTTTTAAGATCCACAAGGTTTTGGAAATTTGTCACCCATTGCTAAAAGAACAAAACCTAACCAAGAAAGGCGTGAAATTGTTCAATACAAAGGCATTCAGAATTTCTTCAGGTTTCTCATATCGAGTTATTTTTTAATTGCGTCTTCCAAGATTTTTAAATCTTAGGAAAAAAAAAAATCTCAAAAATTAAAGCCACTGGAGTTGAACTTGGTTCAATTATTGTAAATCAATATTAAATTGATACAAAAATTACAATATTTTGATAACTATTTTATTTGTAATATTACTTATTCAATCATTACAGTGTTTTCTCCATTTTATTTGAAACTATTCAAGTAAATTGTGTATTTAAATTAAATCCATCATTCCAGTTTTGATTCAAGGTAATTTTTAAGATAATTTTTAACTTCATAGCAGGCCTGAACAAAAAGTGTTGCATGAAGTAAATAACAATGAAAGAGACAGGCTTTTGGGTAATATGCTACAAGCACAAGAACTTTTCATTCCACCTTCTCTATTGGTTTGCTGAAACTTATTCCATGAAAGAAGAGATTTTACAACCATGTGATAGTAATATAGATTAGTCAAGAAATTAATGTATATTCAATGAACCATTCAGAAGAAAATCATACAAATCTCTCCATACCAGACATGAAATAAAAGAATAAAAACATTTTTCTCTTAACAAGAAACTGTTTTGACTAACAGTGAAATGAATAGCTACAGTTTGACAAGAGATTTTAAAATACATGCAGATATTTTGAGAACAGTTTATTATTTTGAAACTAATCATAAAAAAACACAATAATAAAATCCTGGAAACACACGCACGTCAAAATAATATTAGTAAAAATCCTAAACTAAAATCAGACAAAAATAATGAAAAATTATGTGATTGTAGAAACCCTAAAGACAGCCTGTTGGAAATTAAATGCCTCATAAAATCCGTGGTATACCAATGCACTATCTCATCCATTGAGCGTCCTAACACTGATAGGATATACATAGGCTCAACGAAGAATGAATTTAAAATTAGATGGAGGCAGCACAAAAGCTCCTTCAATAATATTAGAAATAGAAATCAAACATCTCTATCCAAATATTTTTGGCATTTAAAAGAAATGAATAAAAGACCAAAAGTAAAATGGAAAATAATAAATAGAACAAGAACTTGTAAAACCTGGGATGACCCATGCTCTTTATGCCTACATGAAAAACTACACATAATTAAGTTTCTAAATAATGAAAATTTATTAAACCATAGACATGAGTTAACGGTTTTTTGCTGACATGAACAAATTTTCGCAATAAATAATTAGCTTAAAAAAAAAAAAAAAATTCATATTTAAAAGCTTAATCCAATCATTAAATAGAAAAACCCTTTATGAAGTCGTCAAAAAAAAAATTGTAGTTCAGTGCAACGCGTTTATATATGAAACAGCCCATTGAAAATAAATAAATAAATAAATAAAATAAAACAAAAATTATCCAGACACTATACAACATACCATGGTGCCAAAATCTATCTTTCTCTGTGACTGACCAGACGATACGCATACATGAATGCCATCATTTGCTTTGAAATAGACACCCACCCTATCTCAGCTTGACCCCTTCCTGAAGGTGACTGATATGTGGATAAAAATTAACTCTTAGGCCCCTTATCAAAAATGGCTGCCTGTGTTGGTAAAGAAAAGAAAAAGCAAAAGAAAGCAAATAATGAGTATCAATTTCCGGTAGGAATAAGTCTGCAACAGATTCGTCTCTCAACCGCAACATTTGTAGCCAAAATCCAGTTCAATGACTGTCCGACATAACAATCCAACAGGCCACGTAGAGATGGCAAAATTGGGTCACACACCCAGCCTTCGCTTCTTGCCAACAAGAACGCCTCTGTCTCTCCCAAAAGACGGCTCACTTTATACAGCCAAGGACTGATCATAATTTACATACGAATCACTAACCAATGAGATTTCGTGTTAGTCATCAGAGACCACCCGTCATAAAACATGGGCGCCGCCATTTTGATTCTTTTTTCGCCGTCGAGCAGCCGGACTTCACATGATGCACAGATTTGTGGACATTTCCAAGGTAGGCCATTCTTTTCTTTCCTCGTTCGTCCAGTATTTCATTTTGCCAGGGACTGTTGCTACATTTGCGTAAGCGTCCACTATTATGCTTACATATTACGCATGCCACTTGTTGCCTCTTAGAACAGCAAACTGTAGTCAGTTCAGCAGAACCCACAGACTGCTGCCTTTCAGTTCCGCTACATCGCCCCAGCTGTTTCCATAGTAACGAATGAACATGCTTATAACGATGCATAAATTTCAAGATTGGTTATTCCTAAATTTTCACTTGAGGATGAAACAGGGCTTGATACTTTAACTCAATTTAATTTCAATAATTATATTGAGGGTTTCGGCTCTCGTTTTTGAAACATGAGAACTCTTATGTAGCGAAGGAATCATTTTTTTTTTTTTTAAATAATTATAATATATATATATATATATATATATATATAAAATCACAAGAAAGGGTCATCGGATTCAGATCATTCACACAGGGTTAAAGGTCATTCAATGAAATAAGATACTAAGACAGATTATAATTATCCAATTCTTTGTTCAGATTTTAAAATAGAATTCTGAATACCAACCAGCAGATGAGCTATTTCAGCTCCAAAGCTCAGAAGTATTCAAGACCAGATCAACAAAACAAAATGTAGTTGACAAATAACTATTGTTTGTAACCTTCAGATTGGCATTTACTGTCTTTCTCTCTCATCTTTGTCTTTTAGAAAATGATAAGCTGATATTTCATTCATCTCACGCACTCACAGATTGGATTTTTCACTAATTTTCTAATAAACACATGACATTTGGTTCTATTTTACACTTTAATAGAAAATTTTAAAACTTAAACTAAATATTAATATTTGTTTATTTTATCTTAAAAATACAACTAATAAAAAAATAATTCTATGAATGCATTTATTCTTTATGAATAACATTAAAGAAAAATGTTAAAGTAACTTTATGAAATAATAATGGAAATTCATTTTTTAATAAATTTCAAAGTATAAAAACTTTAAAAACAGGCGTAGAAAAATGCCTTTGAAAAGACGTACATCTGTTAAAAACTAGACTAACTGTATGCAACATTATTTATTAATGTCATTTTTTTCTTTAATTTTAATATGTAAATCATTACAGTTGCCAATAACGGAGAATATGGTAAAATAATAATAATAATAAAAAAACTCATACTTTTTTTTTTTTTTTTTTAACTTTTAGAAACAAATATACAGGGCGTTAAAAAAGAATTCATTTTTGAAGTGTAACTGTTGACTTTTTATTTTTTCAAGAACATCGAATAAACTGTTAAAAGAAAAATGTTGAGTTAGTGGTCATTAAGCTAACTTTTTTACCATATTTTTTAAAATCTTTAGAAGACTCTGGAAAAATGACTGAGCAGCAGGATTAATTTCATTCACCTTCACAGCATTTTTACAATATCAAAATAAATACTGAATTAAATATTTAGAATTTAATTATAAATTATATATCATTAAATTTATGTAAAAACATTCATGTTTTTTTCATTCCTTTTGAAATACAAAAATATTACATTTGTGTCTGCATTTAATTTAAACTAAACTAAAATAATTTACTGCTTAAAATAAAACACAAATTACTCATAAAAGAATTAAATTTTATCAATGAATATTTCTTACGAATAAAAATATCAAAGAAAACTATTAAAATAACTTTGCAACCATTCACAAATAATGGCATTTTATTTTAATTTTACATAAATAAATTTTGCAGTAAAAACAGAAGCGTGTAAAAAGAAGTTAAGCACATTTGTGCTTTTTTTTTTTTTTTTTTTTTTGAGAAAAACCTTCAATACTTTAAGGGAAAAATGTTAAATAAGAAGTTTAAAATTCAAAGTAACAAGACCAAGATTCCTAAATTATTTAGGCTAAATACCATTTTTGCATAGTGAATTACAGACCAAAAAAGTTTGTTTTTACAATTTACATAATAAATAATATTGCAACTCAGACTAAAATAAATAAATCTTATACTTACTTAATGTAAATGATATTCCAAAAATTTAAGGAAAAATTTCTTTAAATTTCTTAAAGGCAACAACACCAGTGGAGTAGCTAGGCAAAGTGAAACTAAAATGCTGCACTGCTCTCATTGGATCAAGGAATGTTTTAAAACTGGCCTCCAGTTCTCTTCCTATCTACATTATGACTTGGCTGTTTAATATAGAATGACATGCTATAGTTATTTCATTATTTATGTGATTTCACTTTGAAGATTTTTTGTTTACCACAACATATCCCAAATGTTGGCATTTCTCAACCATCGACAAATAAACAATGAAAGAACTATTACTATCCTCCTCCTCCTCAATGAGCAAATGACCAAGAAATGTGGATGGGCATGTTACTATCAGAAAGTCTCCCCACAAATCATTGGAGAACAAAAACCAAAAAAAGCCTCTTCCTCTCTCAGGTTTTGTAATTCAGCAAAATTACTTATCAACTGATTTGCACAAAAAGATACTTTCTTTTTTAATGTGTCATTCAAACAAACCAATTGCTTACTAGAGCACTGAGCAGAAACAGTCTATCCAGGTACCAGTAATTGATGATAAAGAATTGTTACACAAATACCATGCTGAAAATTATCAACACAGTCAACTGGATTTGAACCTGAACTCAAAGATACAAGGGAGTCAAGACCAAATACCTTTAACCCCTTGTCACCAATTTGCCATATTGGCTGGATAAATATCTTGCAATTTGTAACTAAAACCAAGTGTCTATTTTATCTCAACAATAACTACACCAAAGCTTTATAAAACTAAGTTATAAGAGAGAACTTTAAAATCTTAGACGAGTTGCTGGGGAGTCAGTCCCCAGGCTCTGTAACCTCTTGCATGAAGATTTGTCCCTAACATTATGCAAACAATGTTGTTGGGAACTCTCTTTCCCATCAAATTAATAAAACAGAAAATGAAGATAATGGCATAAAAAAAATAAATAAATAAATAAATAAAACAAAATAAATAAATTGCATAGGTGCATTCAAATTTCACTTATAACAAAGTTAAGGAAAATTTTATAAGGACAGTATCTACACTAAGTTTATTTGAAAATCTCCAAAAGGTAAATCCATTTTGCGATATCAAACTGAAGGTTCTTTTAGTCATTTAATAGAATTAACATAATAATAACAATAATAAGTGAACAATTAAGGTAATAAAAAGGGAACAAACTAACAAATTGAACAATATATAAAAATAAAAAAATAAAAACTTACTTTGGTTACTTTTTGCAGGTTTCTCTTCCAAAAATGACAAATTTGAAGTCCGTTTTAAATGCAGACCAAATTTCAAAGGTGTGAAATAATCTGAACAGTCAATGTCTTGCTGCTCTGATGTATCTTTAGAATTACAATCTTTTGAGAGGTCTTGAATGCTGGGAAGAAGTGAGAGACTGGCGCCATCTGTCAGTGTCATACGGTCCGAGGCATCTTCTCCAGAATTTAAATCACTGAAATGCATCTTGGGACAGGGAACATCTTCAAATATATCCAGATTGAGTCCCTTGTGATCTGAAGGTAACTGGAGGTATGCATCCAGACTGATGTCGAGATTGTTCCCAATTTGACTGGATTGTTGCTCAGTATTAACAATGGACGACACATTGCAGCCATTGCCTTTGGTGTCAGTTGACGTAATCACTGGACTGTTATACAATTCAGTCAAGCTGGAAACAGAACTCAGATTGACACTCTTTTGGCAAGAAGAAGAAGAAGGAGTGCCTGCATCTATTTCAATCTCAGGAATATTTTCTATAAGAAAGAAAGACAAAAAATAATTGACATCAGTTGTGATCTATGATTTGCTTAACTGCATATCAACTCCTTATGGCTCATTTAATGCTGAAATTTTATTTTCTTGGCAGCTTTGGTAATTTATCTTTTTTCAAAAATGTATTGCTGCTAATTTTTTTTAATATAAATAATGTATTTTTATATTTTCATAATGTTTTAACCCAACTGAGGGGGTTCACTATTTGACCATAGCTGGGACCCTAACAGATGCTACCACCCTAGTCTATATTGGAATATTTTCTCTTATAAAGAAAGAGGAAAAATAATTGAAATCAGTTGTGGTCTATATCAGCTTTGAGAACTTTTTTTGTTACCTACAGGCCAATCATACATCAATTGCCACTTTCATACACATGGTAGGCAATAAATACAAAAAAATATTGTTAATATAAACAAAAAGTTTGTTGCTAGGGACCCTTCCTCCTTCACCCAAGGTAGGATTAACTTTAACTGACTAATAACAAATATAGTCTATAGAAAAATGAAGTATCTGAAGCTCTTCTTAGAACTAAATTCAGTCTTTCACTTCCAACCTTGCTCAGATTATAAAATACCGTGGCCATCAAATTTCACTGCTTTAAAAATCAACTGATTAAATTTTGAAAGTTGAGTGAAATCGACCTTTGAGCAAAATTTGATTTTATTCAGAATAGCCCGATTTAAAAAACGTTTTTTGTTTTGTTAAAGCCAATCAATTCAGAATGCAGATTTAAACATTTTTCATTTAAATAAAGTGAATGTAATTTTCGCCACACAAAGACTGTCTTGCAAAAGCAAGAAGACTTGTACACTAAATGTATTGAATTGTTTTATATTATTATGTTGTTATGTTATTTTTCATTCATTGAAAATAAAAAAGTTACAACATTATTATTATTTATTATATATCTTGTTTGTGACAGCTACAAAGTAACTTTTATTTTTCCTATGTGTCAAAAATTCATATAAGCAACCAAGCAAAGACATCAGCAAGATTTCCACCTATAATGGCTAACTGAAACTATTATAAAATGGAATCATGATTTGGGAATATGCAGCAAAATTATAGGTCCTTTTAAAATTGATAATTATGATTTAAGCTAAATGCAGACAAAATGTTGTTTATTCTTTAAAGTGATACAGGTTACAATGAAGGAACTTTAAGCCAAAAGATATTCATGCAAGACAATGCAGCTTCACATTTTGCAAAAATTTCAAAGACACCAAATTAATGTCTAAGTGATGATCAAATAAAACAATTGTATTCCTTTATTAAAAGAAATTGCTACAAAAATGGAATAGGGCTTTGGTTTATGATTACAGTCTTGCAATAGTTAAAGACTTCATAAAATTCCACTGCAATTGAAACTTGTTACCAAGAAATCAATTTAAATAAATACAAGTCTCCTAATTTTTCAGCCAAGATATTTTTTCTTTTAAGAAATGGACCAAATATTTGTACCAAGGAAACCATTTCAAATGTCATAATACAATCATGTTGTTTTAGCATGATCTTCAGCAACATTTTTTAAAATGTTCTTTAAAAAAAAAAAAAAAAAAAAAGAACACTAATAAAAAGATAAAAAAAAAAAAACAAAGATAAAAAAAGAACACTAATAAAAAGATAAAAAAAAAAAAACAAAGATAAAAAAAGAACACTAATAAAAAGATAAAAAAAAAAAAACAAAGATAAAAAAAGAACACTAATAAAAGATAAAAAAAGAACACTAATAAAAAGATAAAAAAAGAACACTAATAAAAAGATAAAAAAAGAACACTAATAAAAAGATAAAAAAAGAACACTAATAAAAAGATAAAAAAAGAACACTAATAAAAAGATAAAAAAAGAACACTAATAAAAAGATAAAAAAGAACACTAATAAAAAGATAAAAAAAGAACACTAATAAAAAGATAAAAAAAGAACACTAATAAAAAGATAAAAAAAGAACACTAATAAAAAGATAAAAAAAGAACACTAATAAAAAGATAAAGAAAACAAATAAAAAGATAAAAAAAAAGAACACTAATAAAAAGATAAAAAAAGAACACTAATAAAAAGATAAAAAAAGAACACTAATAAAAAGATAAAAAAAGAACACTAATAAAAAGATAAAAAAGAACACTAATAAAAAGATAAAAAAAGAACACTAATAAAAAGATAAAAAAGAACACTAATAAAAAAGATAAAAAAGAACACTAAAAAAAGATAAAAAAGAACACTAATAAAAAAGATAAAAAAGAACACTAAAAAAAGATAAAAAAAGAACACTAAAAAAAAGAACACTAAAAAAAGAAAAAAAAGAACACTAATAAAAAGATAAAAAAGAACACTAATAAAAAGATAAAAAAGAACACTAATAAAAAAGATAAAAAAAAAGAACACTAATAAAAAAAGATAAAAAAAGAACACTAATAAAAGATAAAAAAGAACACTAATAAAAAGATAAAAAAGAACACTAATAAAAAAGATAAAAAAAACACTAACACTAATAAAAAGATAAAAAAAGAACACTAATAAAAAGATAAAAAAAGAACACTAATAAAAAGATAAAAAAAGAACACTAATAAAAAGATAAAAAAAAGAACACTAATAAAAAGATAAAAAAAGAACACTAATAAAAAGATAAAAAAAAGAACACTAATAAAAAGATAAAAAAAGAACACTAATAAAAAGATAAAAAAAAGAACACTAATAAAAAGATAAAAAAAGAACACTAATAAAAAGATAAAAAAAAAAACTAATAAAAAGATAAAAAAAACTAATGTTAACTTACCATGACAGGTAGAGAAACTCTTTACAAAGGAGGTGCTTTTCACTGGACTACGTGCCAATTTATCTCTAGATTTGAAAGCATCCATAGCTGCAAAGAGTGAAATAAATAAATAAACAAACATTTGGATTCAAGTGTCAGGCAATAAAACTGCCTGACTTAGTAACTCAGAAGAGAGATACATTATAATTAAGTCTTACAAACATAACAATAATGAGTCTAAGTGAAAGTTTTACTGAAACTTTAGATTTGGTTGTTAATAGACTTTAAATCAAAGATATTTGCACCAACAAGAAAACTGGTATTTCTTATATATTCATAATATCAAAATGCTAAAAGAAAAATCTAGCACTTGAATAGAATGTGCATCTAAGTGCCAAGAATGCAACCAATATTAAACCAAAAGCTCAAAAATTACCCCCCTCCCAACTAACCAATTATAAAAACTAGAATGACCTGTGAAAATTTGATGACTTTTCCTATTTAAATTTTCTGATGAATCTTAATTTTTCAGTTAATGATTGAATAAGCTCATGGTGACAATAAAATATCCACAGAAATTCCCTTATTGAATCATTAAATATTTAAGCTTAACAAAATATTGCAATAACAATCATAAATATGAATGATGATAGTTATGGAAGCATGTAGAAATGAAAAGATTTGAAATTGATAACTTTTCTATTTCACTAAAATCAAGTCCATGTCTTTTCCCCCTCTTTCCAGAGATCAAACTGGAATAGTCCATTATTTATGAGATATTTTGACAGAAAACGTTAAACACTTATCTTCCCTCATTTCTTTCTTTCTAGCCAAATCCCAGTCTTACAAACATTTCTCTTAATAATAATTTTAAAATAATTCAGCAAACGATGTTATTTAATTAATGGTAATTAGAATTTATACGATTGCCTTACTTAGTTTCAATCGTTTGATATGGTGCATCTGAAAAATGGCACTTTCATTGGCTGCTATCACTTTTCCACCTTTTGGCTGAGAACAAAGTGTAGTATCTGTTTTTATCAGCTTAAATTCATTCATTCATTCTCTCTCTCTTTCCTTTTCTCATTGAATCCAAGTAATATCTTTCCCTCATCTTTCCACGCAATCAAAATGCAGAATATCCCATTATTTATGAAGTATTGGCAGGACGCAACATTCATGTAAACTAGCAAAGGGAAGAACAAGCAGAATTACAACAGGATGGTTTAATCTTACACTTCTAACTCTTACAATTCTCTCCATGTGATTTTTTTTTTCATATTCAAAATATATTTGAATACAAAAGGCATGAAAAAAAAAAATAGATTTCAATATAAACTATCAATGTTTTTAAAACTAAACATTTAACAAACAAAATCAATTATGGGCCATATGCAGCCTGTTTGCCTTTCTGAATAGCACACCAAATTTCATAAAGAAATTAGAATTTAAAATTTGGTTTGTTTTGATTTATTTTCACTTGTTCACTCACACAATCTCCCTCGTACATAACCAGATATATAAATAATGAGTAAGAGCAATGCCTCTTGAACTTTTACTGAAAGTAACGTTTTCCTCATTTAAATGATTGGCAATTTTCGCTAGGAAAGACCAGACGTATAAATATCTTTTGCATAAGGAACAGGAAACCTTCAGAATTTTTTTTTCTCTGGAGAAGAAACGTTTTTTCTTTTTTTTTTTTTTTTTCAAGGGAACAAATTAGAAATTAATCATATGAAGCAGTGTGTGTTAATGACACTATCATCTATGTTATTATACCAAGACTTCATTTTTTTTTTTTTTTAATTATAGAAAAAAACTCTTTCCTCCAAGGAAGGGGGTGGGGAAATCAATATTCCCACCCACCCCTCATTTCTTGTGTGTAATATCTTCTGTAGTGAAAATGGCTGAGGCACGTTCTGAATCTTTTTAGCAATGAAAATGATGAGCCATATTTCATGCAACCCACTAATCATAAAAGGTTGCCCATGCCTGGTCTAAATTCACCTTTCAGGACAAGTAATGAAATAAATCTGACCCAATTTTATCATCATCATCATCAACATAGTAGATTTGAGATTGGCACAGAAATAAGAGAATACTTACAAAGGGCTTCTGTAATGTTTTGTGGAACAACATCACTCACTCCCATCACATGGTCTACAATCTGGAAGATTAAATAATTTACAAGATTAAAATTTATCAATCATATAGTACAATATGTTGCATCATCGAATTGGCTTTATAAATGAATTTCTTCTTTCTTAAAAAGAAATAAAATGTTTAATACTTGACAAGAAAACATCATTTGGTGGTTTTTAATCAAATATAAAAAGATCCTAAATTCATGACATTGAATGCTAGAGAATTTTCCCATAAATGAAGAGGAAATTTGAAGTAACAAAAGATAAATATATTGAGAATATCATGGACAGAACATCTGAACAATGAGAAAAGTTTGAACACAATTAGAAAAGAGACATTTGAAATTTATGAGGGCTTAGAGAATTTAACACTCACAGGACATAACGAAAGCAAGAGGGGAAAAGTGAAACATCAAATAACCCCATGCCTAACATGCTTGTGTAAATGAAGCAGAGAGCGAGAGAGAGGGATGGTAAAGGGACAGACAATGCTTAGAGCTACAAATGACAGGAAGCTATGGAGAGCCATGATCAACCACATCCTGAAGTGACACAGCACATAAAAAACTGGTTTAAAGGAAAAGAAAAACCATAAAAAAAGACAACAGTAAATTATTAATTATGGAGAAACATGTCTTTGTCTCACGAGATTGATTCATATTATGTAAATAAATGTTCAACCAAGTACATCAATAAGTCCATGGCCTAATGAAAAGAAGCATTTTACAAATATTTTCATAATCTGCTCCCTTGTCAATGCAAAAAATCCAACAGATCAAACATTATACAGGGAGGATTTCTGATCAAAATTCAACACAACTGTATTAGGCTACAAACTTATTGATCCACCTTTACAAATTTACGTGTCTGTATACATGATGAATAAAAACAAACATTTAAAAAGACAAATGATTTATATAAGAAGCACAAAACTAAAATGTTCTAACACATTTAAAAAGGCACTTCAGTATGCTGTAATGGTTAACAAGGTTACTCTGATTGGCCATTATTATTATTATTATTAAGTAGGAAGTTTGATCCTAACTAGGTGCTACAAAAAGGTTGACATGTAAAAATCAACCACCCTAATCTATTCTTTTTTTTAGTATAAACTCTCAGTTACTACTTATGCATATTAAATATTCTAGTAGATAATATTTTGTACCTACTGGGCATATATGTAAAGTAATCTACAAGTCTTTATTCTAATGATGACAAAAGCATTTAATCTTATGCAAATATTTATCAAGTGGTTACTGAAATGGATTTTAATTTTATTTGTCACTAGATTGACATGCAGTTCAGATACAATTAAACAAGCTACAAATTATCAATTTCTTTTAAATATTATTACAAAACCATTTTTTACCTGATCTGCCCAGATTTCAACCCCTTTCTTCTCAGAGAAATCAGACACTGATTTGCTTCGGAATTTGTTACCGGTTTTGACCATTTTGCCATTTTTAGAATTGGCTCTAACTCCTAAAGACCTGATCTGAAAAACAAAGAAACATTTTAATCAAATAAAAATTTTAAGTCAACAAATACCTGACCTACAATCAATAACAAAACATTTAACAAACACTACAGGATTTATTTTAGAGGAATAATCAGAATATTGGCAAGAATTTCTACTTACAAAAAAAAAATTAATTTTGCAATTTATGTCTGTTTAAAAAAGTTAAGTGTGTGAAACAGTTTTATATTTGAATAGATCCAGTGATACCAATTAAAAATGTTTTATAATGAAATTTTCTCTTTATGAAAATGTCTGTCTTATCAATGCTAAATGATAGTGTACTTGAATGATACAATAGTGTTGTCGTATCCTCCTATGGTAACTCTAGTAAAATGGTCTTGATTGAAACTGATGACAGAGTTTAACTGTTTATTTGTTTAATCAGCACATCAAACCCCTATGGGTCATTTAATGCTGAAACTGGACTTTTATTCAGGAATGTTTCAAAGTGTTTCAAATGGTTGTGAGGTTTTAAAATTGTTTTTAAAATATCACAAGTTACATAGTTCAGAAGTATTTCAAAACATGAGTTGTATGGTCCAACATGCACACTATTTTCTAGTTGGAAGTATTTTATTTTCTTCAAATATCCTATTATTTGGGTAGTAGGTACACTTTTGAAGAGTATGTTAAGATTTTGAGCTTGGTAATAGTTGCTACATATTTTTTGTACTTCTTACATTCTACCAAGATAGGTTTGACTGTAAGGAATTGGTTGCATTGAGTACACTGAGATGTAGTTTCTGCCTTGAGCATGTGTGTGTGTGTCCAATTCTTATCCTCTTGATCACTATGTCTTGTCTAAGATCAGCAAATGGCTATATTTTCATTTCTTATTGTCAGCTGATGTTCATATAATTTATTGTTTGGGAACATGTCCTAAATTGCACAACGCATAAAGAGAAAATCTCTTTATGCGTTGTGCAATTTTGTTTTTATAATCTGTATATGAGAGTTTGGTATTAGTTATTTTCATTTTTCTTCTTTTGCCAAGATGTTGACTTCATGATTTCCCTTGATGTCTATATGGCAAGGAATCAAGGCCAATATTATTGTTTTGTGCTTTATTAAATGATCACAAGTTTCTAGGATTTCTGAAATATATGAATGATTTGTGTTATTTTCTTTAATTGCTGTGAAACTAGATATGGAGTCTGAGAAGATTATAAATTTCCTATCTTTTGAATTTTCTATCATTTTAAGTACCATTTTCATGGCTTGTAGTTCAGCTGTATAGACGAATGCATAATTTGGTAGCCTGGTTTGTTCGTGAATTTGCCTGTTTGTGGTTGCTGTACCTATTCTATCTAGGATTTTTTTATCCATCTGTGTAGAATGGTTTATAGTCACAATATTTGTCTCGTAATTTTCCGTATATGCTGTTGTTGATTGTATCTTATTTTTTTTTTTTGTTTTATGTGTCAATGTTAGGTCAATGTGAGGTTTGGATATTGTGATTGGTGTTACATTATAAAGATCTTTGTTTATTAATTCTAGTACTGAAGTGTAAGCGTTCTCAAAGCACATTTGTTACTTTCACAACACAAAGAAAAAATCACTTGTAACGCGTCAGGAAAATAACTCGCTCTCCAACAAACGCCGTAGCCAAAAATGCCCGAATTTTCCTTCCCCGAATCGAAAACACCAACTGCTTTTATCGGCAGAACCTATTTTTTTCATTCGTCAACAGCTGGGATAGGATGCTCCGTAATTTTCATATCAATATACTCTTATAGAGACTCCTGCGACGGACTTGTTTCTTTTTCCGTCACAGAATACACGCAACACGCTGTCGCTTGGGTTGACGAGGTAAGTCGTCGTTTTCTATGCTATAAGATTTTTGCCGACTACTTTTTGGTAATCCTTCTTCAGCAGATCGCACACAAAACACGAACTTTTTTCCGGGGTACCTGATTATCTCGTTCACTACAAGTACTTCTTTGATTCAAAGTACAAACGAAAGGATGGCTGTTCTATAGAACTGAACATGTTGAGATTCATATGATTTTTTGCTATGCTGGGTTATTTGGATTGGATTGTAGTTTTTTCTGATACCAATAGACTTAAGCATTTTTTTTTTTCCTCTCTGGTTTTCTACTACTTTTCATTTTTAAATGATAGACAAATCAAGAAGTTATATGTGTTTTTCCTTTTTAAATAGGAAGTGACATTTTTTTCCTTGCCTGTTATTAACCATTTTGGACACTAAGTATTCATTAGTCATGATATATAAAGATGACAGTAATTACTTAAACTTTTATCTATTAAATAGTTTTTCAAAAGGTTTCTTTTAATTAAATGAAAAAAAAAAAAAAATGTAAACATTCCTTTTAAAAAACAAGAAAGAAAATTAAATCATCTTACAGGATTCATATTCTGCTAATTCTCATATACATATCTGAATTTGTTTTTTTTTCATCTAAGGATTGTTTTAATTTTTATATTTTCAATCCTACACTTGAAATAAAATATACAGACATAAGAAAAAAATAATTAAATCTAAATAAAAAATAGAATTTAAAAATTAGTAGCAGACCACACTTTTTGAGAGACAAAATAATTTCTTAAACTCAGGATTTGATTTTGAATGAAATGGTTTCAAACCTCACAATATTCAACTTGAAATACCTTTCCATAACAAATTTCAATCTCATATAATCTGAGCAATGACTATTTTGTAATCCAATATTTAATCCTATTTCACTTAGGTGTAAACTTTTTAAATAGAAATCCATCACTTACTTGCATCCTTAATGAAGCCTTATCCAAGGATTTGTGGTTTCGAATTTGTGGTGTAGAATCAAAACTGTCCTTATTCTCTGACAAACATCCACTAACTTTTATAGGCAACTTGTTTTTTTTCTCTACACAAACATCTACCGGAGAAAGCAAGCTAAAATAAAAAAAAATTTTTAAAAATAAAATTAAAAAAATAAAATAACAATGTCCAATTGTTTTTTTTTGTGCTATGAAAAAGTTTAAGTTTTTAATTTAAAAGAAAATTAAGGCAACAAAACAACATTCAATAATCTTTATAAAAATTTGTTTTTTATTTGAGAATACCAGTTACTCCACCACCAATACACCATTTTTATTTTTTTTTTAAATATCTGTAAAACATTAAAAAAAAAAAAAATAATAAAAAAAAAAGTGGGTGGTGGATACTGATTTTAAGTCCTTTTAAGAATGTTACCTCAGTTGATGTTGAAGTGAATCACTATGGACTTTTTTCTGATCTTTCATCTTCAAAGCACTTTCCTTGGCAGCCATTTGAATCTTTTTGGCAGCCTCAGGGGTATCAACTTGAAAAGGAAAAAAAAAAAAAAAACTTGTATAATCAAGAAATGATTTCAACATGGAGAAAACAAAGGAAAAAAAAAAAACAACAGAAATCTCAAATAGCAAGCACTTTCATTTTTTCTTGTATTAAAACAAATATTTCTTTTATGAACAGGAGAATTAAACAAGTATCCTAACTGCCTTGTGTTTTAAATGCAAACAAACAAGAATAATTGTAATATGATTTGTAAGCAAACAAATTATCTTTTGGGTTAACAAAGCAGAGAATGTTAAAAGAAAAAACTGATTTCTAATATTTAAAAAGAAAATGTCAAGAACATGATAAACAATTTTTGAAAATACCAAGAATGTGAAAAACAAATATAAAAATTATGTCAAATATTTGCCAATCAGCTTATTTATAAAACTACAGAATATGACAGTATATTGACCTGCGGGGGGGGGGATGAATGAAATATTGCTATCAGAAATAAAATTCATCAGTATCAACAGACTATTACTAAAACTATATACTCTCAAAAATTAAATACAAAGCTTTAACTGTTTCTGATGAGGATATTTGTGGTGTGGTGATATAAAAGTAAAATATCTCAGCCACTTCAAGAGGAGAATCATTGCTGCTGTTATTGCCTTTCTCACTAGCTACAAACTGTCCTGAATTACTCTCCAATAATAACTACCACAATAAAAAACAAGGGGCAGGGGGAATCAAGTTACTGTTTATTATACTTACAAATTTTATATATATATATATATATATATATATATATATATATATACACACACAAGTTCTAACCAGTGAAAATTTCAGTTTTCCTATTTAAAATTTCTGATGCATGTTAGTTCTTCAGTTAATGATTGAAGAAGCTCATGGTGACAATAAAATATCCACAGAAATTCCCCTATTGCATCATTAAATATTTGAATTTAACAACTTTAACAAAATATTGTAACAACAATCATAAATATGAATGCTGGTCGTTATTTTAAGATGTAAGGGGATACAAATAAAAAGATTTGAAATTGATAACTTTTTCTATTTCACTGAAACAGACGTTAAACACTTCTATCTTCCTTTTATCTTCTGACTGAAACCAAGTAGCATCTTTCATATCTTTTGTCTTCTCATGCAATCAAAACAGAATAATAGGATGATGCTAAGCTCACCAAATATCTATGCTATATTCATATCTTCCAAACATGAAAATGAAATTGTTAGACATGGTAACCAATCCATTATTTTCTGGGGTTTTTTGCATTTTTTTTTTTTTTTTTTTACTTTTTATAGTTTGGTTTAATTAATATAACTCACTTTCTTCAGTAGGTAATCGTCGATCAGACAAAGGTGAATCTACAGGAACTGACCGATCACAAAGCAGCTGGAAATTCCTTGGTGGAGTTGGAGCATTAAGGGTGAATTCCAAGGGCTAAATTGGAAAAGAAACAAATACATACATTAAAACTGTTGGAGTTAGAGATATTTTATTCAACTTGACAAATGAATAAAGAAAACAACAATATTACTAGCAGCTGTACTAGTAATACATAGAGTGTTATCAGGTATCATAATGTCCACATTGACAGCAATAATTTGAATCCATTCAATATGGTTGTGTATATATTTTTTTTTTAACAGAAAGGTACACACTGTACCAGACCCAGGGGCCATTAGAGGTAAAGGGTTATGTTAGGAGGTAGTTTTTACAAATAGGAGAGGAAGATAACAGTTAACCCTAAACTTAAACAGGTTAAGATTGTAGTGATCAGGAAAACATCCTCTTAGAAGTCAGTTCCAAAGAGCAGTGGTTCATGGGAAGAAGCTGTTCAAGTGAAACTTAACTCTCACCAATGGAATATGGAAGGAATGTGAGTGGTGTTATAAAATAAAATAAGACATATCTCGTGATTTACAGGCAAATACTCAAGAGCGAGAACCGATGTGAATGAGACAAAGCCCCGTCACAAAATGACCATTAACTTTCTTTACAAATGTATCCGACACACGTGTTCCAGTCGAAAAAATAAAATAATATTTAAAGTGCTCTATTTTTGTCCAATAAAAATGCTTCCCTCCTAATCATACTAAACTTCATTTTCTCGAGCCTGTTAAGCAAAAAAAAAAAAAAAAAAAAAAAAAAAAAAAATCCATAAAGGGGTCACACGGAAGTTCAACAGTCAGTCCACAGGTGCCCAGGATAGAGACCTGTCACGTCCAGCTGCTGACAGCAGGGGAGCGTCAACCACCGTCAACATGTGTGAACTACTATGAGAGATCGACCAGATCCGAAAGCCGGCTTATGAACTTTACCACACCAAGGTAGCTGTCCAAAACCCTCACGTTCCTGTTGAAATAAACCACGTAAATCTATTTCTGCTGTTGTCGTATTTCTTTCTTGCAACCATACGCTTATCTATAACACTGGTGTCAGAAGCGTACAGCAAGAGAAATATGGCCGACTACATGAGCTTCACCCGAGCTGAACTATTTACTCTCATCAAGGAACAGAAAATACTACTATTCAACTTGAAAACGGGACCAACACAGCCTTCTGAAGCCACGATACAGGAAATTCAAGCCGACATAAACGACATGCTGACTGCCCTAAAATCAACTACTTCAACACCTCCCACCGCTCAAACAAACGGCGATTACAGCTTAATGATGCGCCAACAAACTATACGCGACATATTGAAGCTAGAGAAAACTTTTCACCCTGGACACGACGTGAACCGATTCATCACGACCCTAAACAAAGCATACACAATCCACGTAGTGCCAGAACTCAGCACCTATCCCAGCCTGGAATGCGAATTCGTCAAGTCTGCTAAAGATTTACTGGACCAAAGTATTTTTCAGCAGATGGTTGACACAAAAAAGGACATATCCACCTTCGAACAACTGAAGGAATACTTATTAGGAGCCCACGGAAGCCAGATGACTAACTTCCAACACCTCAGTCAAGCCTGGGACGTGGAATGGCGAGATGGCGAAAAATTAAAAGACTTCGCAGGTTGATTTGAAAACACCCTTAGAGAGGCAGCCGTCCACATAAAAAACAAAAATACAGACTTAACAGTCGATGGACTTATTTCCATCATCGGCGCTATGCTAATGAGCGAAAAGGTGAAAATTTGGAACTCAAATCTCTACCCACATCTCCTCAAGACAATGGACAACCACTATTCAGCCATTGGCATAGCCTCCGAAGCTCAAATATACCTTGATCGCGGTGTAAAATCCAACGAACGACTTCGCACGACACTGTGTATTTCACACAGAAACCACAGCGGTCAAACCAAAGAAATGCGCCACTCCGACCCAGCAGGCAACCAAACCCACAGCAGACGGGCCTCACCAACCCTCCTGAACATGGCCACCATCCGACACGCAGAAACCATCAGCACACACCACAAATCAGCGTGTGCAGAACTACCTCAGAGGTCGCCCCTACCACCATGGACGCAACTGTGTATATCGCCACCCACCTCGCACTCGGGCACAGGCCCATATCGCCGCAACGAATGATAATATACAAGCCATAAATGATGTGGAACAGGATTTTCGCTTCAGGCAGGACGAGATGTGATGCCTCGTTCACCATACCCCTACGTCAGCCATCACACCTTCAACTGTCAAGGACTCGCTCACCATTCACCGCTCGTCCAGTCCACCTTCAACTTCAGGGACATCACCTTCTCTGGCGTCGCAATGCTAATATCTCAGTTACCCAGAGAAGCCTAGAAACTCATGACCCGCTTTGACGTCGTAGTGAAAGGAATCAATGGCAGCACCACCGCCCTCGGTGAACTGACTTGCGACATCACCATCGGCAGTCGAGACTCACCCACATTCAAAAAGGTTAACGTGCTGGTAACTACCCAAACCACACCAATCCTGATCGGCCAAAATATCCTACGTCACAACATGCTCGATTCCTATCCAATCGACAACCAAAATGCGACTATAGAATTCAGACACTTTCCTCAGGATATACAACACACACAGCCGCAATCATATCACCGTCAACCAACGATCCAGCATATGGCACCCAAGCTGACATCAGCCTACTATGGAACTACAGCCCAACATCCAGACACTGGATCAAAAGCTAACCTGGCTAAAGCATAACACGGGGTTATCGCTACCAAACCACCCAAACCGAGACAAACTAGAGGCCACTGCAAACTTACTCATTAAACTCGCTGACATTATCGGCACCGAAAAGCAGCAGCAAAGGCACATTCATCCGACCCATCCGCGATACCAACCAACGGCCAGTCTCGCAGCCAGAAACAACACCCGATAGCCCAGGCTTTGGAAGCAGACGTGATACCGAAATTAAGCGTATGGCTGATGAAGGTATCATTGAAAACTGCAGCGACCCCAAAGGCTTCAATAGCCCTGTATTTGCCGTACGCAAGAAAAATGGATCGATTCATGTCGTTGCTAACTTTAAAAGAACTCTCAACAAGGTCTTGGTCAATCTTGACTCTTACCCAATGCCAAGGATCGACCACTTGTTCAACAAAATCGGCAAAGGCAATAGATATTTTACTACCCTTGATCTACGCAGCGGCTACTGGTAAATTGAGATCGACAAGCGAGACCGATACAAAACAGCATTTACATGGAAGGACCAATGCTATCAATACATGCGCCTGGCCTTCGGCCTTACATCTGTCGGACAAATCTTCTCCCGTTGCATAGCAGAAGCCCTAGCCATGGTCACATACCATGACAACATTTCTTCCTATATCGACGACAACCTGGTCCACGCTAGGACATTTAGGGAGTACATACTCTCACTCAAACAATTTTTTACTGCCCTCCGAAAATTCAGACTCAAGCTGAATCCTGATAAGTGTTCCTTCCTCGCGTCAGAGGAAAAAATCCTCGGACGCATAGTAAACAGCGAAGGATTCAAGGCTGATCCAGAATACGTTCGTGCCATCAGGGAAATGAAACCTCCAACATCAAAAAAGGAATTACAAAGCCTTATCGGCTGTTTAGTGTGGATCAGACAGTTCCTAGAGACACGTCTTCACGAACAAATCAGGTCAGATATGTTTTCAAAACTTATGGGTCCCATACACGAACTCAACAAGGTTAATAAACCGTTTGTCTGGACGCAAAATGCTGACAGAGCCTTCAAAAAAAAAAAAAAAAATCAAGGACTGTCTCTCTTCGCCACCAGTCATCTCATTTCCAGATTTCTCTAAACTTCCAACAACGGGAAGAAAGATATCATAGCGGTCGCTTCCCATGCATTCAACTTCACAGAACAGAACTGGTCCACGACGGAACGAGAGGCATATGCAATAAAGTGGGCAATATTGAAATTTGATCATTTCCTTCGCAACCGCCCCTTCGTCATCTTCACCGACCACAGATCGCTGACATATCTGGACCAATGAGAGTTCAATAATGCCAAGATACGACGATGGCAAGAAGAAATTTCATGTTATAAATTCGTCTTGGAATATGTTGAAGGCGAATCAAATGTATGGGCTGACATGCTCAGCAGAGGCTGCGGACATAAGAAAACGAAAGCCCCGAACGACCCTACACCGCAGGCAGGACATTCGAGGTAAGCGGTTCAGACCTCCTCCCAGTATACATCCCATCTTGGTGCCTCGGCGCGAGTTTAACGGTTTACAGCTCATTCCCAAAACTCACACACCACAAAACGCCCGCACCCACAAGCGCATCACCAACACATTCTTCGCCTATCACTCCACCACCACCATCCCCACTGAGAGAATCTGCAACCACCTCGCATCATGAGATGAACAACAGAAGGATGACGCCCTGGCAAAGATCATCAGCGCCCTCCAGTCACCCACTCCAAGCGAACCTCATATCGATCCTGGCGACCACCGAGCTACGCTTTTCAAAAAACATTTGCACCAATTTTTTCTAGAACCAGGCACCTCCGTTTTGATGATAAGAGACAGTAAACACTCTCCGAGATTCGTTGTACCATACAAACTACGACCCAGATACCTCTACCAGGCACACGAGGGCAACAACCACTCAGGTGTCACTTTCGTGTCAGAACTCCTTTCCAGCTACTGGTGGAATTCAAAAACTGCGACATCAAGGCCTATGTGATTCTTGCGACATGTGTGCTAAGTGCAAGGGCAACTCTGGTAGATGTACCCACTGGCCCATTGGCCACTGCAAATGAGGAAAAAAGACCATTCGATCTAGTCTTTATAGACTTTGTCACAATGCCCAACTCAAAGGGAAAACGCTACATCCTAACCATCTTGGATAGCTTCAGCTGACACTTTACAGCCATACCATGCGCGAGAGATCGTGCTATCGATGCCGCCCGCGGATTGTACCATTTCTTCCTTCGACACAGACGTCACGCTTGTCTATAACAGTGGTTTCCTACAATGTAAGTGGCATGTCCTTGCCATGAAGGTTTGAAAACCAGGGAGATGTAGTTTCCATGAAAGTAGCAATAGAGCAGCAAGAGGCTTGCCAAATCCCACCTGTGAAAGAGGTTGCAGAGTGGAAAATAATGTCACCTGCAAGGACTTTGAAACACTTTTGGACAATCAAGGCTGAAAGTACAGTCAGGGCAGCTCCCAACCAAATATGACAACAGGACTCCATTTTTGGCCTGATCTGGCTCTTGTAAGGGTACAGGATAACACATGGAGTCAGGTACTTACTGGAGCAGAACAGAAAAGCCAACCATTTTACCTTCATCTTTAACGATGACTCATATACACAAGTTCCACTTGAGGTCAGGTGTGAGTTTAAGGCTCTATAGTGTCTCAAAGCATGTTGCCACTCCAAGAAACATCGGTGCATTTTATATATATATATATATATATATATATATATATATATATATATATATATATATACACACACACACACACACACACAGGTGCGATGGGTAAATTGTCGCCATTTTTATATTTTTAATTTTGCACATGTGCGTTGTTTGTTTTGATTTCGTCAACTGCACAGTATAGTAGCGTCAGTTGGGCACCGTCTGTGAGAAAAAGAGCACTATGACGCAATTCATGCTATCAGAAATTTGGAAACTGCATGCTGTACTACTTAGCATTCACACTGGAAGCACCAACATGAACATTTCAGAATGTTTGGGTGTCAACCTGAAGACAGTGCAGAAGATTCAGAAAGAGTTTGATGAATCTAATGGTGATTACAAAGGTACAGCAACTATGAAAACTCACTCTGATCATTCTGATGAGAAGAAAACTCTCAAATTTGTTGGTGTTGACCTAAGACTCAACATAGAGGCCTACATCAAGTGCCTAGCTACCCTAAGTCAAAAGGGTAGCTACTAGAAGACACTATGTCTGGCAACAGGACTCTGCACCATGCCACATAAGCAGGAGAACCTACTCATGGCTGACAGACAATTTCTGCAAACACATCACCCGTTACATCTGGCCACCTAACTCTCCAGACTACAAGTCTCTTGATTATTATATGTGGGGAACAGTTGAGCAAGAGACCAATAAAACTGCTTTTAATATCATCGACGAATAATAATTATTGAATAAATTTACTCTAGATTTCAAGATCTTTTTTGTAATTTTGGAAAATAAAATGTCATAAATTTTTGCATCATTTATGCAACATTTTATACATCGAACCATATATATATATATATATATATATATATATATATATATATATGTGTGTGTGTGTGTGTGTGTGTGTGTGTGTGTTTTTGTATACAGGTGGTGTTGGCTTATTTGTGAAATTAAATATATATAAAAAGGGGTGTTCAAAAAGATAGATGTATATGTATATGGATGTCTTTACATATGGTTTTTTATATATATATATATATATGTGTGTGTGTGTGTGTGTGTGTACTGTTGTAATATGTGTATACATATATGAATGTGTATGTTTGTATATGTATGGGGGTTTATGGATATGTGTGTGCGTATATAGTTTGGCAGACTTGGGTATATGATTTATATATATGTATGAGAGTTTTTGTGTGTGTTTGGAGTTATTGTGCTTTTTGCCATAAACGTATATGTTTGTTATTTATAGTGTACTTATATACATGTGTATGTATGTATGTATATGTATTGGTGCATGTGTGTGTGTGTATATATATATATATATATATATGAACCATTATTTATGTACTTGTATGTAAATTATTTGTGGGTGATGTGTTTATTGCGTTGTTTGCCTAATTAGACTCCTTATGTTTTAATTGTAAGTGTTATCATTGCTATGTATATGTTAATAATTGAACGTATAAAATATAATTTTATTCAGATTTGTGGCCACACGCTATATAATATCAAAATAAAAAGTATATAACTTTTTATTTTAATATTATATAGCTTGTGGCCTCAAATCTGGATAAAATATTTTACACGTTCAATTACTAATATATATATATATATATATATATATATATATATACATACACACACTATATATTCTCTCACACACACACACACACACATCCTTTATATATGTATGCTTATATGAAAGTAGATAGGTACATTTGTAATGCCATTATTTTTTTATCTTATTTTCTCTATATTTATTATTATTTATTATTACTATACTTGGTTTTAAGAATATCTTCAGTAATTTTATAACTATATTAAGGAAAATTTTACCCTTTTCTTTTCTAGATAGATGTGTGCGTATATATATATATATATATATATATATATATATTATATGCATTTTTTTAATGGATTGTATTTTTATGTTAAATTTGAAATCTTTACAAGAATATTACATGATTGTTCAGCAAATTCTTAACTACACATTATCTTTGATATTAAAGGCCTTTTTTCTCTCTTTTTAATGTATACATTTCCTTTCTTGGTTCTTTTTCTCTTTTTTCCCCTTTCATGTGTCTTTAACTGTCACAATTGATGTATCCATGTTTTCCGTAGTCTGTATTTTAAATTAGGTCAACAAGTTGCAAGTCATTTTTTTCAAATGAAAAAAACTTCTATTCATCTCAATCTAAATATTTTTTAAATTTTCTATATTACCTCCTCTCTCTCTCTCTGAATAATTTCATCATCTTCCCCTTCCACAATCTCACATACCCTTTTTTACCTGTCTTTCTTTCTATGTGTTTATTTCCACCCCTCTCTCTCTCTCTCTCAATCTTACTTATGCATCTTTCTTTCCAACTTTTCCCAGACTTTCACATGATTTTTTTTTTTTTTTTAACACTTGGAGAAATATTTTCTGTTTCCTTTTGGATTTAAAGATCTGATGAATTGGGGCCATATTTACAACCCTAATGAAATAAATATAACCCCATGAAATTTTAGTGTTTGTGCCTTTTATAAATGATAATTATTGCTCTGTTTCTGACAAAGCTCTCCCTGGATTTATATCCTTTTGGAAATATCCATATTTAAAAAGGCAGAATTAGGGTTAAATTTGCTTAAGTTTTGTGTTAGTACAAACTTCAGAAATTTACATTCATACTACAACACCAAAGACATATTTATTTTCTTTATAGGGTATTTATAATTCAAATGAAATAAATTATAATATTATAAATTTATATAAATAGCAAATTCAGTCATGCTCAAATTCCTCAACAGTAAACGCTACATATGTGAAACTTAAAACATGTTAAAATAAAAGGTGTCATCTAAGTTTTGTTTCTACAATTTATAATGGACAAAACTGCATATTTAATAGTGTAGGTGATAGAGGTTAACAAATACAATAAAAGGGATGAAGCAAGAACTAAGAAATTGACAAATATTTCTGATAAAAATCACAAAATCCTCACTCATTGACACTAGAGAATTTGAGATAATTGCAATAATTTACAGATCAAATTATAAAATAAAAATTAAAAAATGAAAAGAAAAAAAAAAGATTTTTCTAGTTTTCTGAGGTTTTGGATCATAACTGATTTGTTTTTGTATTTTGGATAAAAACTTTATTTACTTTAATTCAATAGAATCTTTACTACAAATACAAAAAAGTGTGTTTGAAATGTATCATAACTGATATGGAAACAAAGACAAAAGTTGAATTTTTTTTTGCACATAGTTTTGCTAAAAAAAAAAAAAAAAAAAAAAACTAAGCCAGCTTGTCTACAAAGACTTGATAAAGATTGGAGACATGGTTTTACAACATTGACCTCAATCAACCATAGCCCACTCATTCCCTTTAACTCGAGCAGGTAACTTTGAAGTCACCAAGACAAATGCGAGAAACGAAAATGGCAAAACCGACTGGGCCCATCATGTTGCCTCCTACTGCGACTGAATCATGTGCAATACACAAACATTCCCTCTCCTGTGTGTTTGCAGAAACCAGCATTGAAGTCGCCACTTCCATTTCTATCTGGAGATCACATAAAAACAAGACTCCTGATCTGGTAAAACCACTCAAACATTATCCAAGACAAACATATAGACAACTCCCAACACACTTCAAAGACTTTATCATACACAAATATCAACAGAATAAACACAGCAAATCAACTTAAGTACATAACATCCTTTCTGCTCATAGCCACTCGCTACCTAAGAATCAGATTGGGAGCTGTTATACTCAGCTTCAAATTAGATCTCTGATTCACTCTGCATGTTGGCCAGTTGTGAATGCTAAGAAAGCAAAAACAAAAAATTTTAGTGGGTCCTAATGATAATGATGAGAGTTGAAATTTAAAAACCAATCTGCATGGTGCACAACACCTGAACATTATTTGGCAAGGTTATTTGGCAAGGTTAGCAGGGTACAAAAATAGAGTACACAGGTTTCAGAATATTTTTGTACAATAGCTGACACAAGAGTTTCCCACTACCGCAAAAGCAAAAAAAAAAATTGGATTCAAGGAAATCCACTCTCTTTTCAGGTAGCACCTTCCTATTACAAACAGATAAGGATCAAGATGATCCCTTAATGGCTGTAGCATTGTCAAAAGCAAAACTGAAGAACCAAGACAATTTTGGTTTTGTTCCACATGAATATATGAGAGAAATCCCCCCCCCATTCAATCAAAATACTGGTGATTTTTTTTTTTACCCTTGCTGTTCCTAGAGAGACTAATAAATAGAATAATACAGACCATTAGTATAACAAACCAAATCTTGCATAACTTTGCAGAAATTTATTTTGAGATTTAAATCATAAATAGAAATCATTTCATTACTTTGATAATAAAGTTTTGTAGAAAAGAGAAAAATAAAAGCACTTACCAACAATTTTTGTTCAATGGCTTTTTTTTCTGCCTTCTCTGCAGATTTTTGAACGGAAGTTTTCAGTAAATGCAATTGTTCCTTCATATTTTCTCTACAAAAAGTAAAAGAAAGAAAATTTAAAAGAGAAACTCCCAAAAGTATTTTTTTTAAATGTTTAATCCCAATACAGGTCTTGAATGGTTAATTTAAAACATGACCCCAAACTTACTTACTGGCATGAAAGTATCATAAATTTGAATGGAACTGATGAGGATTTATTATTGAAAATTGTGAAATGTAAATTTAATTACCTGAGTGTCTGCATATTCTGTAGAAGGTTAGAATGTGTGCCTGACTTTTGTTGCAGTGGAGCAATGTTCTCTTTTGGAGTAGGAAGGACAGCTTAGGATTAAAAATAAATAAAATAAAAATCAGCTTTTCTTTGCTTTCTTTAATTTCATTTTTTTTCAACAGAGAGAGAGAGAGAGAGAGAGATGTGTTTACAACTTCAACTTTTTAAATTTTCTTTTCTTATTAAAAGATTAAAAATTGCAAGCTACAAACATTAAAGGATATCATGACAAGAACAAGTAAAATGCTTCTCCATCAGCAGACAATCCAAATTAGCAACTAAGATTTTGGGAAAATTGATGGTAAAATAGAAAACATAAATAAGCATTAAATTCTCTATAAGAAAACACACAAAAATCATTCCAGTGTATGAATGATGACAAATGCATGGTAACATTAATGAGTGGTGAAAAACAACCAAAAATTCAAATCAATCTTTTCTGATTGAAATTGAAAAAAAAAAAAACAATTCATTGAAAAATTAATATTCCTAATGTTGTTCTTTTATTTATTTTATTCTTTATAGAAATTTAAAAATGAGATTTCTTAAAGATTAAAAAAATTTTTTTTTAAATAAATAAATATTAAAATATTAAATTTATAGAAAGGATAGCATTTTTGCTAAAATGTTGATATTTGGTAAATAGTAAAAATCCTGTATAGTAGAAAATCATCTGGCTGATTTTATTATGCAATCTAATTTGACTCTGGCCCCGTATGTGATTTATGTAGTTGTTAAACACAATATATTCGCAGTTGGAGTCAATGGGTAAAGACAATTGTTTATGATAGTTTGTTTGTTCTCCCCAACCTTCTACTGTGATATTTGATATTCATCATCTGGACAAAGCTGCAAGATACCCTAATTTATGTTGGAGAAAAACAAGGTCCCTATAATTGTTTGTAAAATAGTAATGTTCACAAAGTTTAATAGAATAGGATCACAGTAGAGTGTAATGGTTTCCAATAGAGTTCATTACATTCACTTACATGCTAAGAACCTTGGGAAAGGTATGAATCCAACTCTTCTCTCCCCAGCTATGGATAAATAGCAGGATTGACTGGGTTCTATTGCCTTGGATGGCAACCAATCTACCGCAGAAAGAAAACTGAATTCAAAACCACATACTATGCAGTTAAGTAAAGGATCATTCACACTGACTCAATGATCCTGACTACAGTAGAGTCTTTTTTTGTTTTTTTTGAAATAGAGTATCATTCCCCCAATACATGCAAATTTATTGTCTATGATTATTAAGGATACTAACAATAATATGAAACTTGAAGAAATAATCCTAGAATAAAAAACACTATTGACATAGATTGTGAGAGAATAACAATGGAGACAAGTTAAAAATTATCCACACACATTTAAAAATTAATCAAGTGTCTGACTGCCTTTTAAAAAATGAATTAAGAAATCATTATGATAATAATGAAGATGGAAACTACAGAAAGTCTATAAAAAAAAAAAAAAGAAAAAAAAACCAAACACATTCCAATTGACATTTACTTACCAGATTTAAATTTTTCATAATACATCTCAAGAGAAAGATTTAACAACTGAACTAAACTGAAAAAGAAAGCAAAAAAGAAATTCACAAAACAAATTTCAAAAATATATATATATATATATATATATATATATATATATATATATATATATATATATATATTAGGTGACTAGATGAAAAAAAAAAAAAAAATTGTTCTTGATATGATCAAATTTTCTTGTCATAAATGCATAAAAAGAGAAATGAGAACAGAGAATAGATTTCTACTCTTCACCTCATCTTAACTACACGCTGAAAGAGAGAATGCAAGGGAGATAAGTCTTTACTTGAAATTTATCACATTAATAAATATAGACAAATGAAAAGGGCCAATTTGTATAATAGAATTAATATTCTATGCATAATTAAAAAAAATAAGCATTTTTAATCTTTGTCTATTGCAACAAAATATCCTCAATCTAAAATGATAAATCAACTGACCTGACGAGATTTAGTTTTCCTTCTTTGTACAGATTGTCAATTTGTCGCTAAAAAATATTAAAAAAAAAATTTTTTAAATGTAACAAGATTCTTGAAGATAAAGAAATCAGATGAGAGAGGCACAAAATTAATGAAATTCACAACCAACTGAATATAACACTTAAGGTACTATCATGCAATTTTGAAAACAAGGTAACTTATTAATAAAAAACACCTGATAAATAATATATTTTTCATTTGAAAGAAATATTGAAGAAAATTCCAATATAAAAAGTTATGCCTGCTATACAGAAGAACTGGAGATGTTTCTAAAGAGATGCTTACACATGGGAAAAAAAAAAAAAAAAAAAAAAAATCATTTACCTGTAGAAACAATGTAATGGAATATTTGCAAGCAAACTAAATCTTGACTTAAAATTTACAAGTGAAAAAAAAATTTGAAATTAGCAAATTTCAATAAAATTTATTCAAAACTTTACAAGATGCTGAAAAAAAAAAAAAAAAAAAAATGTCCTGTATGAGAAAATAAAAACTTCCACTAAAACGAAAATATTTTGTTGGGAAATTTTTTTTTTTTTTTTTTCAAATAATAGTTAAAAAATAAAAAAGTACATTATATGATATAATACTATCCAGATAATTAAATTTTTACAGTATAAATAAGAAATGTAACTATGTGGATTGTGTAGTAACAGACAAAAGGGTGACAGAAATCTAAAGGTACATAGAGAATATTATGAAGTATACAATAAATGAAAATTTTAAAGAGAATAAAAACTACAAAGTGATTGATACTAAGAATCAGAAAAGACAATTGGGATACATAATGTAGAAAGAGATCTGGGAGAATTTAACACACACAGGACATAGTGAAGGCAAGGGAAGCAGGTAGAGAAACAGCAAATAACATTTAACAAGTTTAAACAAAATGATAGCAGAACAGAAACTAAGGGGGATAGTAAAGAAAAAAAGTTGTGGAGAGCCATGATCACCTATGCTTTAAAAGAATACGACATTTAAGATAACAGATGTTGTGAAAGAAAAATAATTTTTTTAAAATATTTATCATCATATATTTAATTAAATTAATCATTAATTTTCAGTTAATGTTTTAAAATTATTAGTTTATTATAATACCTCCACTAATTGTTGAAAAAAAGCATACCATAATGAATAAAGGCCATAATAAACAATAAAAACAAAGTTTTATCATCAAAATGTTTGTTATTATTAAAAAGGAAAGACCAAAGTATCTTTTTAGTTATTTTTTTAAATTTTTTACTCCCTTCTAATGCATTCAAAATTGTGGTTAAAAATCTTTTTTTTTTTATGAATCAATGGTGTAACAGAGCTGGTTACAGAAATTTTTGCACCTTTTTCCAACAAAATAGCACAAATTGGAAATTCTTGCAAAAATCAAATAATTGTCAGATTTTAATGAAACTGTCAGGATTTATTCACAAATGAATGAATTTATTTTTGACATTATTTTTTAGAAAATCTTGGTAAAATTCTTTTTTTTTTTTTTTACATCGGTTAACCCGAAATAAATTTCTAAATTTGTTCTATTAGTTAAACACAAGACTCCTTGGAGAACATAAATCATTCATTTATTTTTTTTTTTTTTTCAAACAGTTACTTTGTTCCCAAAAATCTGCTCTGAATCATAAAATAAAAACTGCAATAAAACTATGACATTATTTAATTAGATAAACTTTGAATTGCTTTTATAAGTAAAATATATTAAGGACATTATAGTATAAAGAAAAAAATTTTCACTGAGTAATAATTTTTACAAGAATTTCATTTTTTTTTTTTTTTTAATTATAATAATTTATAAAGTTTCAAAAATCTTGTAAAAATTCTACAAAAATGCCTCTTAATTAGGTTATTAATTATTAAATTATTCAGTGAAGACTATGAAATGAAAATTGAAAAGTTTAATACAAAGCATCACACACCAAGATTTTAAAAATAATTTTGAGTTAATTTTTATGTGTATAAACATTCCCATTTTGAAAGTATGGGTGACCATACACCTTATCAGAAAATAAGGCTGATGATGATATTAAATTTAAAAATTCTTAAAATTAGATTATGGAGAACATTTGTAAGATTTTTAAGATTACTGGGTACTTAAAAACTATATAAAAATAGCATTCACCCGTCATTTTCTCAAATTATGTTTTAACAGATAAAGTATCCGTAGAACATGATCACACCTCGTCAATTGCTTGACAGCTGCTTCTGAAGCACTTGACAAATGATTTATAAGCCTTGACAAGCACTTAATCACCGCTACAGTTTGTTTTAAAAAATCTATTTCTCTGTTATTTTAAACTTAAAGTAAATAACATTTGTTTCAAATCAGATTAATTATACTTTAAATCAACTAATATTCATCAATTAAAGTCTCAGTCTTATTAAAAATAATAAAGAAAAATTCATTGCAATGACAGATGGCTAAAAAAAAAAGGGCACTATCAGCTATTTTTAGTCCCCAAAATATGAATTGAATCCAACCAAAAGAATTTGTTTGAAATACACTAGAGTATTTTGATTACTGGAAATAGTAAATTTAATCCTTTAGCTTTCAATTAAAGCTAAAATGAAAGCTTCAAGAAAAATTTGTCATTTATGAAAATTCATTTTAACCTTAAGTATACCAAAAAAGTGGAGGTACCTAATTTACTATTATACAATGTGGACATTTCTGAAATGTTCTTAAATAATAATGGTGAGTTTATAATTAAGAAATGTAAAGATTTGTCTATATTTCAGAGATAAGGTATGAGGTAACTATTTACATTGTCCCCAAGGAAACATAGCCCAGTGAGATAAAAGTGTTGGTTGATTGATTCAAAGAGTTGTGGGTTCAATCCCTGGCTTCAGCAAAGAGAACAAAAACTTGGAGAGTTATCAAGATAAATTAACTAAAACCAAGATAGCCAAAGGCGCAGTACATGGAATTAGAACAATTAACCCCTGTACACTAAATAACTGGTTTGGGTTGAATTTTCAACAAATATCACCCAATGAAGGCCAGAGCATAAAATTGCTGAAATGTCATGAATGTAACAGTAAACATGAAGACAATAGTACAAACAATGTAAAAAGGAATGTAAAGTTTAACAAAATCCAATGGACAATACATTTATTTTTTTTTTAAAAAAGAAAACCTTTTTTTAAATCTTGATATTTTGCAGTTGAAGTATGGAAGGATTGTTAAATATTTGTTTTATTACCTTCTTGATTAACTATGGTGTTTACTCACAAAGAAAACAGTTATTTTTAGGCTTCTATACTTAAAAAGAAGCTATTTAAATTATCACAATGTTAAAAAAAAAAAAAAAAAAAAAAAAAAAATTAAACACCATGGTGGCACCTAAGTAACAGATTCATAATGTTTAGTTATTAGAGGAAATGTTTGTTATATCAGGTAAAAGAAAAAAATCCCTTTGTCCTTTTGATCAAAGACTCACCTCTTGAATCTGGTGTTCCTGCACACGAAGCAGTAAATCTGGAATACGAGCATTGATCAGCTTAAGGTCTATCTTGTAATGACTGGCAAGGTTTTGCAAAATGGATTTAATAATTTCACATTCTTCATTTTGCGAGTCTATTGTCTTCCTAAATTTCAGCCAATCCTCTCTCACCTAGTAACACAAAAAAAAGAATAAAATAACAGTAAAGGATATTTTGATTAGGAAGTAGCAATTCACATTATAAAGGTCACTTAGCAGTATTATCATTTACAATCAATTGATTCAACAAAGTTTTTAAACATTAACACAAGGCAAGTATAATATTAAATGTTTTTTGTCATCATTTATTTTTACTATTTAGAAGATGCATTTCTTAAAATTCCTACATGAATTTTTGAAACTTTCACATGGTTAAAGTTATTATGTCAAACATTATTTGAGTTTGTATACAACAGATGAACTAATACAAAAAACAAGACTGACTTTTTGTTTATAAAATAAGCCCTGAAAAAATTCAGAGTAGAGTGAGGCTTGAAACAAAATGAAAAGACATCTTTAAATATTAATACATTCAAATATATGAAAATATGAGTGAACCTTAATTCAAACTTTTGATACATTACTTGCCAGAATAAAATTGAAATTTTGATGCTTACTTTTTCAAGTGACTCGTCCTTAACAAGTTTATCTCCATCCCATTTTTCAGCAGTTCTGAAAAATTAATTCATATATATATATATATATATATATATATATATATATATATATATATATATATATATATAGTGTCTCTAAAGGTAATCTTTACAATTGCAATTTGCAATATGGATATGATGAAAATCTTCCATAAAGAAATACAAGATGATGTCTAAAAATTGAGAAAATTTGTTTCAAAAAGAAAAACAACCTATGAGCCAGAAAATGACTTGTGTGTCATAACAGTTGTAGTTTTAAGCTATAACAAAATATCTGTAAAAATTAAGATTATATTCTTTTATACAAACACATAACAAATAAACATTTAATTTTTAGATGCTAAGAAAACAATGCTTAAAATTGTTAGCAATCAGTATCTGCAATGTAGAAAATAAAATGGAAGTGATGTTACTGGGGTAGAGAGGGGATTATTGTAGGACTTGGTGATGAGAGACAAGCAAAAATATTTCAGCTCTAATAACCATATATACATATGGCCTGCTTGGCTGATTTACATCCTTCTCTATCCAAAATGACAATCCTCTTTCTTTTTAGGAAACGATAAAACAAGTTTTGTCAAAATGTCACTTTTTTTATTTTCTCTTTAAAAAAAAAAAAAAAAAAAAAAAAAAAAAGAGGTTTGGCTGTTGTAACAGAGAATTTGGATTAACCCAATAAGAGATCCAGAGTTGGTTGTGTTTTGATGCAACCAGCATCAGGAGTTACATCCTCTTCTACAATTGGCTGTTGAGAGAGGACATTCTACTTACAGACAAAATTTTCATATGAATGACAACAGGCAGGTATTAGCCAATAGTCAGCGTGGGCCCAGGACTGAGAGAGAACACTAATATAACACCAGCTTTTTCTTCTCAGTTGTGAAGAGTGTTCTCCACATGCAGACAACCAAACAAGACAAACACAACTCTCCAACTTTCATCACATATCAGTTTGGTACTTGGATGTTGTTGAAGCTTATTAGAAAAAAAAAAAAAAAAAAACAATCCTAGGAAGACACAGACATAAGCAAATGATGTGTTTTAGAGATGTGCATGATCCCTGACAACAAGATTCAACAAGATTCTAGAAGACTGAGAAAAAAAACAGAGAATATATGGCTAAAATGATGTCATCAAAAGATGAATTAGACTGAACCAATCAGATATGATTAAAATACCTTAGTGTAACAAAATTAAGACAAGTTTTAGATTATGCATTTACATAAAAAAAAAAAAATCAAGCAAGACTGCATTGTGTTACAAATCCACAATGGAGATGTCCAAGATGCATAAACATTCAAAATATAAAAAACTACATCAGAAAGTATGTTTTCTTTTTTGGCAGTCAGATTTTGTTTCAGTTCAACCTGCAGCAAAATTGAATTGCACTGGCAACAATTTCATCTGCCAATTTTATTTTCATGATTCCAAAAAAGAAAATTTATGTAGTAGAAACAGCTTACTCTTTTTCCTCTGTATTTTGTTTCTCTTTGCGTTCGAATGCTCGTACTTTCTTGCATAACATTCTGTAGTTTTTCACCATATCTCTAAAGATTAAGAATGGAGATAGTAAATAACACAAGGGAGAAGGTATTAATGACATAGAAGTCAAACAGATAAATGCAAATAAAACTGACATTTTTAAAATTTCATTTTATAGATTACAGTAGAATTTCTTCTTAAATAAAAGATATCTTGTCAACAAAAAAGAAAAGATGACTTGACAGTCTAACATTAATATGAAAGTGTTATGCAATATGTTAGAAAGAAAAAATGTTTAATATCTTATTGATGGTTTTACTGTAATACAGACATTAGTTATGTAGCACAAGAAATATGTCACATTATTACTGATTAAAAGCAGATTTTAAAACCATTCTTACCCAACTTGTTCATGCCATTTGCTATGAACTTGTAAAGACTGTTTGACATTCTCTACATAAGATCGCATATGCCTAACAGTGGCACTTTTTAGGATCTTCACTTGAACCTCCGTTAAATGTGGAGCTTGGCTCTTCAGCACAGGACATCGCAGATAACTCTCTTTGGTCAATCCTAAGAATAAAACTTTGGAATATTAGATTACTACATCTAACTTTCTGTTTTCAATTCATAACGAGGAATATTTTAAATCTACAAAGCTATTTGTATAAAATACATTTAAATTAATAGAAAATTTTCAATTTGGATTAAAATTAATGTTTTACTTCTTGAGAATTTTTAATGGGTACCAATTTTGTTGACGTAGAAGAAATTTGACATTAACTAAAAAAATATTTAAATTGTTAATTTTTGTATTTTTCTTTGAGAAAAATACAAAAATCTTTGATACTATTGTACAAAAGCAAAACCAACAGACACATGTGCAGGTGAACAGTGGTTTGAAAACATTTTTCTTCACCTTTTGTGGTGGAATATAGTTTACAATTAAATATTATTTACAATCAGACAACTGTCCTCATCAAAACATTTTGATCATTGTGCCCTCCAGGTAACCTACAAGGAATTCCAAATTCCAATAAAGATGAGGACAATAGTCTGAATGTAAATGGTGTAAATAACTCTGCATTCCAGAAAGTCAGACAGAAGATGTTTTAATATATATATATATATATATATATAGATATATATATATATAGATATGTATGTATTTAGGCAGCAATCCTTCTTTCATGCAAGCTTTATTAAATATGACAGACAAGGTGCTTTAAGTTTTTTATAATTTCTCATGTGATCTTATAATTATTTTCTAGTAGACAAGAGAAAAAAAAAATTAGACTAATTATTTATTACAAACAATTTAAATCTGCCAATCTTATAGTTAAAAATAATTCACCTGTTAGATCAAAATTAAATAGAACAAATATTATTTATGAATTTAAACGTCCATTAAGGACCTGTGTTCCTGATCAATCAAAATTCGTAAACAATTATATTGGCCACACCACAACATGTTTAACAATATTCACGCTACATCTTTCTGACCATAGATCAATTAGGTTTCATTTAAATACTACTGGACCCTATTCGCAACATACTTGTCAATAATACAAATATAATAGCATCATCTACATGTAAAAGGCTAAAAATAATGGAAGGCTTATTAATAAAAACAAAAAAAAAAAAAAAAACACTCAAGAATATCAACTATGAACATGGACACAATATGTTGACTGTGTTTCGAAAATAAAACATTCTATAATATTAAATGCACACATAGCACAATCTATTTCCAGTTAAGAGTTAATATATTTCATCCGTGAAAATGACTAAATGTATAGCCAAAAGCACTAGGAAAAATATAATATTTGGACAGTTTTTGTATAATTTGTCTATTGAAAAGAAAAAATTATAAGATCATATGAGAAACTATATAAAAAGCTTAAAGCACCTTGTCTGTCATATTTAATGAAGCTTGCATGCATATATGTATATATACACACGCACACACACACACACAAGGGTTATGACTTTTTATAAAATAAGTGATTCCTGTATCATAATTCAAGGAACTTTTGTTAAAAAAATAATGAATGGTTTAGATCAGTTTATTTTTAAAAAATGTCACCCAACACAGAATTTCTAAAAATCATATATAATTATAGTAGTACTATGACTTTCTGGTTGCCTTCTAGAACTTGTTTTTGTAAGTTTGTAAGTTATGCTATATCTATGAATTGCTAAATGCATTAAAAATACATAAGTATTATCCAATTACATCATTAGCGAAATGAAAAATAAAACTTCTGAAATATTTTCATTTTTTCACCATTAATGTGTATATAGTAAAATCAAATTTCCAGTTTTTTTTTGGGGGGGGGGGCCTTTTTCAAGAGCTAAAACAAATTAATGCTCCTTTTATTACCTTTGAACAAACATTCATCAATTTATGACACAAGAACATAGGGTTACAAAAAAGTCATAACCCTTATATATATGGTCTGAAGATTGCATTTAAGCATGAAACAGACTGTCACCACTGGGTGTTGACTTCAATGTCCACTTTTATATTTACATACAATTTATCCCTCATATTGAGCACTTTAACTCATAAATATAGGATACCTTAAAACTATATATATTTATTGAAAAGTGAAATAATTATGAGTATTAATTTTAAATTTGACATGCGTCAACAAGTTCCATTTTGTACCAAGGATTTTTTTGTTATGGTCAAAATCAGTGAAAACTCACCACACTCTCTTTTTAGTGACTTCAACATGACATATTTGGACAATTGAAACAGAAATAATTGAAACCTGTAACCACCAGGAGAGAGAAACAATGATGGGTTGAGACGGGAAAAATTTGCTTCAGAATCTTCCTGCCAAGTATAGGAAAATAAATACATAAATAAAACCTAAAATTAGAAAAGCTTGAGAAAAAAAAAATTAATTATATTTAATATTATTTGAAGAGTTGGTCTGCATTCTAAGTTATAGAGATAGCTAAAGATATTATTTCATCCATATTCATTTGGAAATGAAGAACTTGAATGGAAAAGAACAATTATACATAAAATACAAATAGGAGGAATTATTGAAATATGGTATAATTTTAATAATTTCAAAACCTCATAGGTTTGGCTTAGTCTGGTTTTACAGCATATCAACCCCAATGGGTTATTTAATACCAACAAAATTTTTATAGCTGCTAATATTTCTTTTTTCAAAAATGTATTGCTGGTAATATTTTTTCCTTCAAAAATGTATAGCTGGTATTTTTTTTTTTTTTTTTTAAATGCATAGCTGGTAATTTTTTTTTTTTTTTCAAAAATGTATTGGTGGTAATAATTTTTTTTACAAAGAATTTCTGGTATTAAAACCTATTTTTACACTTTCATAGTGTTTTGACTCCAGTTTGTGGGTTAACTATCTGCCCATAGCTGGGACCCTAACAGGTGCTACCACCCTAGGCTAGGGTGGAGCTGGGAACACCAGCAATTAAGAGGAGTTTCCACGCTCCTCAAAACCTCCTGATCAGAGGCCTTGCTGTTGGACATAGTTTATCATCTTACCCAGGACAGAAAGCTTCATAGGATTAATAAACAGAAATCAAGGAACTTTCTTTTTTAATAAATAAAATAAATATGATCAGGTAATTTCTCAGTTTTTAAAATTAAAAAGATAATCTTGTATACTAAAAAATACCACCATAAAAAGTTACTATTTTGTCATTTTGAGAATGAATAACAAAAAAAGAAAATAGTTAGGAATAAGAGAATTACCAGAAACTGACCAAAAAGGAAATCAATTGTTAAGTTGAAACTGACAAAAAAAAAAAAAAATATCAAAGGGAGAAGTTTTAAGATGGCTTAAACATTTTTCAATACAAAAAAAGTTTTTAAATAAATTTTTAAATCTTTAAAAAAAAAATATTCAGAAAATCATTTATTTATAACAGAAATTGGAGAGAAAAAAAAATTGTGAATCAGTTTTATGTTACTACATTCTCTAATATTATTTATTACTTATTCAAGCATTTACTATAAACTATTAACAGAATGTTATAAATAACAGTATATTTTTTAAAAAAATGGAATGAGATGATGAAATTTTGAATAATAATTTCTACACGTCTTACATTTTCAGCCACTCAAACATTGCTTGTCATATTTTTCCTCTGAGAAAATAATCTTCCTAATTTCTTTTATTAAAGGAAAAACAGATCATATAATACACGAAAATGTCAAGATTGTTAATATAACTTGACCAGTCAAATAGATTTTATATCTCACCAGGGGGAAAAAAAATAAGTTTCTACAGAACTCAATGCGCAGAACCCATTTTAACTGTAAGTGAAACAGGTCAACTTATCAAAGCACAAGTTTACATTAGCTGAAGGCTATCAGTTCAATACTTGTGCTGGGTAGTAAATGTACATTTGAGCTATTTAACAACTTAAAGATTCACTAACCAAACCAATCAAGCCTTTGAAATGAAACTATTAACATCCAGTTTTCACTTTCTTTAACACTGACAAGAAAAAAAATCCAATACTTACAAGAGCAATTTTATTTAACCAACTACAAGTTTCTTTCCGGAAACTCTGCTCCTGTTTTTTGTCGAATACTGGCCAAATTCCTCTGAAAATACACATACAAACTAGGTATTTGTTGTGCCATAAATTGGAAAGGTTAACTCACATATAGTAAATAAAAAGTGGTTTATTCCAAAGAATAATATGGTACACTGTTAAAAAAAAGGTTAATGTAATAAAGAATTAATCATTAACTCCTGTCTATTTACCCCCCCCACACACACACACACACACGGCAAGTTTTTTTTAACATGGGCTCAGGCTCAGGCAAAAATTACCCATAGACCCCCCATATACACGTGGTCGGGTTTGTCTACCTCCCCAAATGAGAGACTGCTCTTCAGTATAGCTTCATCTGGGTTTCTCTCCACCTGGAAGCAGAGAGTTTGACAAGAGAGGAAAAGAAGAGAAAGCCACCTCTCCTCCTTCTCCTCATTAACTCCTCTTGCTCAATAAGAGAAAGTGCTATTTAAATAGTCTTAGACCAGTCTATCTTGTGGGAGTGTTCACCTACACTACAACAGTATTTGAAGTTTGTTACATCAATATTGATATGGGTCATGCAGTAATAAGCATCATTCTAGTTTGAATTGGTTAAAAATGAACAAATAAAAATTCTATTTTAAATGTCTTAATAAAACCTGGATTGGAGATAAGAATTAAGGTTTTTCTTGCATATAAAGTAAACATCACAATTTGCTGCATATCTACTTTTCTCCTAATTTCATGAAGTTATTTTCTTAGAATTTGAAAAGATATTTTACAACATTTATACAAATGACATTTATTACTGAATAACATACTTAAAATCATTTGAAATGCTGATGTCAATAATACAAAGATATCAAGAGTACTTACTCTTGATTCTTGGCATTCAAGGAAATTTCATCTGTCTATATTTCCGAGATAAGATATTGTAACTATTTACATCATTCAGAGTGTTGTCACCATCTTTATTGCTATATTCACAACATTTCGGCTGCTGTATACTCCAGCCTTTGTCAGGTAATATACATTGGAATTTCAAACCAAACCCTTTATTTAGTGGACTAAATAAAGAGTTTGAAATTCCAATGTATATCACCTGAAGAAAGCTAGAGCGTACAGCAGCCAAAACATCATGAATATGTCAATAAAGACGATGACAACAGTCCTAATGATGTAGTGTAAAAAATGAAATTTCATCATAAATATTTACCTTTAAGAATTTTACAGACATCTTAGAAAGAGGGTTTTTAGATAACACTTAAAACCATAAACAAACACCCCCCACCCCCGAAGACATCACAATTTCTTTAGCCATCCTAAATATCTTCATATCCCAATGGTTTTCTTTCACCCATGTTTAGGCCAAGAATAGAACATCAAGGATTTCCCCAGAGACTAAAGAAGATTGCTGAAAAGCAGGTATTAAGTCACAGCAGTATGAGGACAATAAACATTAATCTAATTAAAATTGTTTGGTGCTTAACAGGTACAGTAGCTAAAAAAGGTTAATTAACATTATTTGGTACTGAATGTGTAAATTAGTGAATTGTTGTTATTAACTTGAATTTTGCTTTTTGTGGTTATATCAAAACACATTTTCTTTACTATCAAGAGAGAGAATCTGAAAACAAAATTTTGTACCTGAATCGAGTTTTACATTCCTCTGGATCCAATTTATTAAGCAGAAAGTGTAGAACTGTTAAAGCTCCTTTATTGTTAGCCACCACAAATGTGTCTCTGAAAAATAGAAAAAGGAAAGAAAATAACTTTTATAAACAGTATGATATCCCTATTTTAGAAAATTTTCTCTTTTAGATCTGCACCAATCAATTTAGTCTCTAAACTGAAGTACACACATTCACACACACACACATATATATATATATATATATATATATATATATATATATATATAAAAAAGACATTTTGTGAGGATTAATTTTATTGATCAACTTTTCCAAATTACAAACAATTCCATCAGAAATTGTCCAAAGTTTATTTCAGAAGAAATATTATCTAAGTTGAATTTGCTTTTTGATCGAGTGTTAATATCTTTGAACATTATTTCTTCCAAAATGAACTCTGGACAATTTCTGATGGAATTTCCTCCTGATCTGAGAAGGATTATTCATATTTAGAAAAGTCAATCAATAACATTAATCAACACAAAATGTTGTCTTTTAAAAAAAAAATAATTATAAATTAAAATTCTATATTAAAAAATTGAAACCAACACTTAATAAAATTAATCATGAATACTGCACAAATGTTTTAAAATATTTACAGTAGATAGTTTTAAAATATCTAGGTTTTAACTAATAGTTTTAAATAGTTTTTAAAAAAATAGACAGACATCTGAATAACTTGACGATACTGCATGTGTATGCTTACATAGATGATGATAGAAATCCAATACAAAAGAGACTGGTTTGCAACTGAATAACAAAACAGCAGACATTCAAGTCAAATTTATTTCATATACTGGCATACACAATTAAACAAGAATCAATATAATATAATCTATCATTCACATTCAATTCTACCATGATTTTCTTGGTAATTGTATATTTTTTGCAAACAATGTGTATCCCCTTGACTTTTGTAATTGTAGAGAGTATCTGAATGCAGTAGCCACACTAAATCTCCTCCACAATGGTCTCTCAACAGCAGCCATCATCAATTCAAGTATAGTCATACCCATCCATTGTTTGACATTGGACAACCAGTTTTCACATTGACATCCTCTCCTACATCCACCTCCAACAGTGTCTTGCAATGGCTGTCATGCCTTGTAATGTGTCCAAACCACACCATTTTTCTCTATTTGACAGAAGAGGTTCCTGGTGGCCCACAAAACTTTCAACCCCTTCCCACAAACTTATTGTCTGTTCCCTTACAAATTACTGACACACAGAACTTCATATCAAGAATGAAATATTATTAGTGAAAAGGCAAACAAATATTAAATAAAAGACCATGACACTTGCATAATGAAACTAATAGTCTTTTGTAAACAAAAATGCAGTTCGAGTTTTGAAGTAAAAAAAAAATGGATTAAAAATATAGGAAAAGATTTACAGATGCAAAAATCACATGTTAGAAGTAATTTTCTTTAATACTTATAACATCCAGAAATTCTAAAATGGTTCACATAAGCAAATCATTCCAATGAATATTTGAACATAAGTTATGAACATAAAAGTTCATGACAATACAAAAACTTGAATCACATTTATGTTGGCTTTGTAAGTCTTTTGCTGCATGTGTTGTTATTTGAATACTTACTCATTGTAAATAACATTATCTTTTTTCTCATTGGCTTCTTTATCAAATCCAAGCAATAATAAATTAGTGAAAAATGACTGGCGCATTCTCTGGTACTGTTTTGCTTCTAATTGTATTTTCTTGCCAGCTGCAGTCTGCAAATATCAAGGACAATAATGATAAACAGAAAAGAATTTACCAATGATAGGAATGTAACACTCATTTAGCAAATCATTCAATTTCAAAACAATATGCAAAAATAAAGCTAAGTAAATCAAACACATCTATTGTTATAAATAAATTCATAAAATTGATTGCATTCTTCTCAAAACATCATGTCAGTTTTGATGCTAAAATATTCATCAATTTGTGCATTTTAAAGTCTTTTTAGTGGCTCTGAACCAAGTAGTCATTAACATCATATAATTTATAGTGTGTGCGTGTTTTGATGTTTTCTTTTTTAATCACTTCACCCCAAGCAAGACGATAATAGAACTAAGATGCAAGGGGATGCTGGGAGAGAAAGAGAAGGAAAAAGATTTTAGAAAGAACAGGAAACAAGGAATAAACCTCTACTTCTGTTCAAAAGACCAGGGAAGAATGTGAACCAGACAATTTCTTACTGTCTTAATGTCTCTTGGGCCTAAATTAAATTTCCCTATGAATAACAATTACATATCCTATGTATTTTATAACTGCTATTGTCATCAAATAGAACTACCTATATTCATATAGCAAAAGCATTTTAGTATCTGATCTTCTGAAGAGTTAATAAAAGCAATTTTTTACTATTTTTGTTAGTTCTTCATAATTGAGCTGATAATTTTATTTTTCCATTAATCTTTGTCAATTATTTCTTGATATTTTAAATAAATCTGTATTTTGTAAAATCTCAAGTAGAATTTCTCTTTAGTGTTAAACATTGGGAAAAAAAATCTATTATCATGATAATCTACTACAAAAGGATACACAACAACTGAAAGGAAATTTGCATACAAACGTAACAGGGTGAGGGTGATCCTCCACATGTGCTGAGGCATGTATAGAAAAACAAAATAAAATATATAAACAGAGAGACTTGTAGCAGCCAGTGAATTAACTGATAAATAATTTATAGTCTTATTTTGGGATATGAGACCAGGAGAAAACTAAAGAAAAATTGTCAATGACATCTGAATGAAGTTAATTGCCAAAGAAAAGTGTTAATTAGCTATAATAAATGAAATTGGCCAGGAATAGGCTACAGGCCATGGCAAAGTTTGAACCATTACAAAATAAAATAAAATGTAAATTATTTACAACTAAGTAAATCCCCAACCTCACTACACCTACTTTTACCTGGGTGGGTCGACATGAACCTGGATAACTTCTACAATTGTCACTAGAAGTTATCCAAAGGCTAGAATCATGTTTACTTAAATTCTAATCACTCAAAAAATTCTTACTTGCTTAGCCAGGAAATTTGACATGGATTCATGCATTTCTCAAGAGCATTAATTTAAAAAAAATAACGTAACAGAATAAGGCTGCATTTGAACTTTGATTCTACTTTAATCGTTTTTCTTTTTTTTTTTTAAATTGTTGTGAAAAAAAATTTGTAGCATATTTTGATTTTTTTCCGTTCTATTTTCTAAAGAATTTTTCTTTTTTTGTTTTTTCTAATATTATTTACATTCAAAATTCCTTTTTTCAGTCTTTTCATAGAAAATTTTACATTTTTTTTTGTTTAAAGATGTTTTATTTTTTAAAACCACCCATCAATTTAAAGAAAAAAATAGGTTAGTAAAGCAAAATTTAAAAAACAAAACATATTTTTTCATGTTTGTAAATAAATTGTTTTCGATTTCAGTAAAAAAAAAAAAAAATGTAAGATTAAATTCTCTTTTTTTTTTTTTTTAACTCGACAAGATTTTCTTTAAAAAAAAAAAATGTTCAAAATGACAAGAAATTCTTCAAAAATAATTTTTAAAAATACGAAAAAAAAAAAGAAAAAAAAAAAGAAATCAAACACAATTTATATTCTTAAAATAACTTATAATTTATTAAAATATTTCAAAAAGGGGAAAAGTGTTTTAATTTTTCTTTAAATTTAAAATTATCCCGCGGTTGTAACAATTTAAAAAAAACAGTTGTTGAGTCAACGTTTGAAAGTTTTTAACTTCTTCTAACATTTAACTGGAGTTATTTATAACGATTATTTATATTACGAGACAAAACAATTTCTTTAATTAAATTTGGTAAATTTTTCGGGTTTAAAAAGCGAAGAAAAAGGAAATTTGAAATGTTAACTTACTTTAGATTTCATTTTTTCACACAATCATTTGTTGACAAACTTATTTACAAACTAAACTAAACTTAGATTAGAATATAAACGATAAATAATATTTTAAAAATAGTAGCGAACAATAACTAAATTAAATAAGATTAATCAAATGATTATTTGTATATTTAGTCGATATTTCGACTATTAATTTATTTAAAAAAAACTACTTAAAATTTTTGACAGCTGTAACGAAAGGGGATGACACATCCATGATTGTTTTTATAACAAATATTTACTTACATTTGTAATTTCTTTGCGAGTTTGGGCATGAGTACCTGTGGTTTTCTTGGCGATATTCATAATTAGATATTAGTGAAAATATATATATATATATATATTTTTTTTTTTAAATCAAACACTGACTTTTTCACTTCTTGAGAAAAATTCGGAATGGCCGCCAATACAAATGCCCGGATGTAAACTTCCCTAACTGAACAATTTTTCTTTTTTTTTTTCTAAATATCATATAAAAAATTTTCTTCCTTTTTAATTTTTTTAAAATTTTTTGTTTGCATAACGACAAAATATTTTCTTTAATTGAATATTAAAGTTAATTAAAAAAAATTAAAACAGGTCGCACCTTTTTGCATTCAGTATTCGTTATTATTTTTTTTTTTTTTTTTTTACAGCTTCAGTAACATAGTTACAAAAACATGTTTGACTTGTAAAGTCTTTACAAAGACTGACACTTAAGTTAAAAAATGGTATCTGGTGAAGAAAACATTTTGTCTCATAATGAGTCTTCTACTTTAAAAAAAATACAAATAAATTATTGCAGTAAGATTAAGAAGAATAAATTTTAATTATAAGATTGAATAAACAAATTATTTCTTATAAACTTTTTAATAACTTAGTTTAGTACTTCTCTTATTTCTTTGAATTATGGTTTGTAATTTCAATTAAATTTAAAACTTAGTGTCTTAAGAATTAAATTAATATGTAAATATTATTAAAAAAATTAAATCTAAATAAACTTTATTTAGAATTGATTTTTTTTTTACGAAACTAAAGGTGCTGAGTTGGCAAACATAATAAACAAGCATGTCGTTGGCTGTGCACGTCCGGAGCTTTTTATTGAAACATTTACGAGGTAAGTGCAAATATTCTATGTTTACATAAATAACTGTTCAACTGTCATTCTTTCAATGATTTACACTGATTTCTGTTGTTGTTGTTTTAGTAATCAAATTTCTTTTACACTCAATTCACCTGTAATACACTTGTCAAGTACGATGAATAAATAATTTAAGATTATGTAATTTGTAGATGTTTCGTTAAATGAATTGCTATTCAAATTACTCTTTATGTAGATCCAATTCTTTTCTTGTATTAAAGAATATTTTTTTAGAAATTCAGAGAAAGACAAATTAAAAAACCTGATTAATAAATATCAATGTAATCGCGATGTGGTCAACGATTTTATTTACCTTCCCACAAGGGCAAATACGACACAATGTCGATTTATGTTGGTATATAGTCCATTTTAGCGTTTCAAACGACTTTTTATGTACCAGACAATTTATCCTTTAACAGCGAATGTAAATTTCTTGCATCAGAACCATCATTTTGATCTTTCGGGATGTTATTTAATGATTGTTGTTAAACAACAAGAAAGCTTCATAACAAAAATAAAATTATCACCAATAATAATTCACATCCTATAAAAAATAATGAAGAATCCGATATTGTAGATGAAATATAAGAAGTCAAAAAACGGACATTTCTTCTTGATTATATATATTTTTTTTATTGTAATTTCATTGGAATATCTGTACATTTTTTTCTTTGTGCAAAGCAAATTAATTCCAGTTTTTTACGAAATAAAAAAAAAGAATTAAATAATTTCTGTTTGAATTTTCGGAATGAGCAATTATTATTGCAGTTAGACTACTAAAAAGTCATCATCTTTGTAGCTAACGTTTCAGCTGTTATTCTTTCCAGCCATCTTCAGGTGCTTTTTAAAAGAATTTTTAGGAGAGAAGAAGAGAGAACGTCAAATCTTTTATCCTTAGGTGCGAAATTTGAAAGAAATTTACATTTATTAAATGTAAATGTCATAAAAAATAATAATAGCACAGAATACAAAATTTACAAAACATCCTTGTGCAAAATTTTCTTTTGTGCACCACACAATTATGCAAGATAACAAGTTCTAATTACAATTCTGCTGGGCTCATAAAAATAATTATAATTATCATCATGTTCACTTCAATTCATTCAATTGTCAAAAAGAGTCGAGTAGGTTGATGATTCACAACAAGTGTCACTGAGACATTTTTAAATTTTTATAAACTGAGTGTAAAAAATGAGATAAGTCTTGTATTTCATAAAAATTTAAAAATCAGGGTTAATACATGTAATTTTATTTCAAACTTTCACATTGGGCCAGCACTAGGGTCTCACCCCCACCCCAAAACTTTGACACAGGCACCCCAGCTCTCTACTACACATTGATTTGAAAGTTTCCCAACCTAAAGGTTACAAACACCTGAAGGAAAATTGAGAAGTAAGGGTAGCACTTTTTTTAAATTTCCAATAATCAGGGAATTATCCAATTTAAATAAAAATTTCAATACATATTCATTAATTAATAAATAGTTTTTTGTTTTGTTTTTTATTTAAAAAAAAATCTGAGAAAATGTTATTCTTTTTGTAATAACTACCAATGTTTTCATGACTAAATTTTACTTGAAAAAAAATGTTTAAATCACAAATTTTTACATTTCCATAAAGATTAATTGCCGATGCATATCTGCAAAAAAAGTTTTACAAAGATTCCAACACAACACAAACGAGATTATCTTAAAAATTTGTTTTAAAAACAGTATTTCAGTTTTCAGGAAAATTTTTCATGTGTTTTCATCTTGAATCATTTTTATTTTTTAAGCAATCATTTTCTCAGTTTTATCTTTCTAGAAATATAAAAAATAGTGACTAAAACTTTTATTTTAATTACTAGCCCTGGACTTCTGGTAAGTATTATTATGAGTAAAAAAAGAAAAAATCGGAAATCCTCCTTAGTGGATGATATCAGAATAAAAAATGATTTTACCAAGATATGTTACCCTCTTAATTGATTTAAAATAACTGTTCAAAAAGAAAATTACAATTTAAAAAAAATAAGCACTACTGAAATTAGTACTGGAATAGTTGCTACCTGGCTGTCTGCGTCAATAATTCAGGTGAATCATTGGGGATATTTCAACTGACCATTGGAAACCTCCTGCTTCCTGGCCATCTACTTCAATGATTCAGGAAAATCCTTGGAGATATTTCATCTCAAACAGGGCTGAGTCAGTGAGATGAAACTAACTTCAGTTGTGGATCAACCACAGAAAGCAGGATCTCACTGAAGTGTATCGCTCAGCATGACATCACAAAGATCAAAAGTGGATATCAAATCATGCACAGATATTACACTGCCGATCTTAGCCCCTGGGCCAAGAAAGTCTATCCTCCATCCAACCAGCAACCAACTTGCCAACCAGTGACCTCCCAGGTTACCAGACCAGTCTACCCAGATCTGATTACAATCCAGACATTCCTCCTGGAATAATCCTTTCCCCATTTTGTTATAAAAACTCACATTGTTTTGGTGTAATAAAACTGATGTGCCTTTGTCTCCTCATTGTATTAGCTGTTCACACCTTTCTTCAAACACAAACCAGCTTGTGGGGTCAACATCCTTATCGGCCCTGCAACACATCCAATGGCTGAAACATTTTTATAACAAATATAAGGATATTAATCTGAAAATAAATAATTAAATTATATTTTGCATTTTCGGGCAGTATTTTTCATTTTATCCCTGCTGCATAACTTCTAAAATAGAAAAAAGGAGATACATCTAATTTAAAGAAAAAAAAATTATTTATAAAATTTACAAACTTATGTTGAATTAAATTTTATTTATTACTTAGAGGAAAATAGTTGAAAGTTTTGCTTTTTGAACACTATTTTTTTCGAATGCATGATTTTTTATATCAAAAGAAGGACTCAAAATATGAGTCTTGTTCAAGAAATTTATATGAAATGTAACTTATATTGAAAAGGAGGTAAATCAGAGTTTCATATATAAAAATCATTTGAGATGCTAACATGGATAGTATATTGTGGCATTTTATACATATGAGTAAGGCAGGAGTCTCCAACTCAAGAACACAAAAGAAAGAAGAGTCACACTGATAGAAGCACATTTTCTTGCATTAAAATTAGTTTGCATCCCATTCACAGATGAGTGAGAAAAAAATGTTTGTAGGGTAACAGCTTTTCCAAAATTGGGTTGTGAAATTTCTTATAAAATTAAAAATGTTTGTTGTAAAGTACATCTTATCAGGTAGCTGACAAAGAATACATGATAGTTTTCGTCACTGGCCTGAAGAAGAACTAGAATAGACTCTGCTGGCCTTGAAATTGATTGACTGTTTGCAATTCATGGATAGGTCAAACTCAATAATCTTAATGCAAAAATATGGAATGGGGTAAAGGACAAATTTATTAAGATTTTTGTGAAAAGGTTTTTAAAAATTGTATCATTAGAGAAAAAGTGTTTTTACAATTTTAGTTTCAAATATTACTTGTTAAAATTTTTCTTTTTTTTCTCTTAATCGTTTCAGACAAAGCAAGGCAATAAAGCCACTAAGATGCAAATGGTTACTGAATGTTAAAGAGAGAGAGCTTCTAGAGTATTTCTTGTTTTAATAATTCATTTCCAACACTAAATTAAAGTCTACTTTGTGAAGCGGAGACGGAAATAAACATAAACACCAAATGACCAAAAATGGTTTCTGAGTCGAAGGATTGCACAGTGTTTCGGTTAATAAATTAATGCTTTGAAAATATTTAACATTTTCAACCAATGGGTCATGATTTCTTTGAAGGGTATTTAAGCAAAGTTTCCAGACTGACAAACCAGTAAAGAGAGACAGATGGCAACAGACAACAACAGTTCATGTCACTCAAATGAATCCCCTTACACATTCACCCATCTTCCTCACTAAGCTACTAGACACTTACACTTTCTCCCTCACCTCTTCTTTCTCACACATACTCACAAAGAAATTACATTTATTTCTTATCTTGGAAAACAACTACAAGGAAATCACTGTATCCTGACACTCACACACACTAAGGAAAATTTAGTTGTAAAAAAACATGAAAATAAAAATATCTCATATTTTTATATTTGAACACGTTGTTGTGGGCTGATTCAAATGCACAACTACTTAATAAAACATTTGAAATTATTTATTACTTGCCCAAATATCGTTAAAACAATATTGCATGTATTTTTCAAATTTTTATCTTTTCAGTAAATCTGTGATAAGAGATTATCCCTCCCCCCCACACACACACACTTTGTGTAATTTTTACCTGTTGGTTGATTGCAAAAGGTATTATCTAGAATGAGGCTTAAAAGATTTTCAGCTTATAGACTTCATTATTAACTTTGTATATCTTGTAAGCTAAACAATACAGGCAACTAAATCAAGTCTGTAGCCAAATTATGAAAAGCACATTTATTATATTATTCAGTGACAATTTCAAATTAAAAATCTCAGACTAATCTACCCTCATATATATATATATATATATATATATATATGTGTGTGTGTGTGTGTGAATTGGTATCAAGTATGAATCAGAAGACTACAATTGTAGGATAAAAGAGCAAATAAGAAACATTCATAAATTTAACTTTTTTTTGCCTTTGTTTAAGCTTCATCAGAAAATCTGATGAAGCTTAAATAAAAGTGAAAACATGTTAAATTTATAAATTATACATTAAACTTAATTAAATTATACATTAAACTTAATATCTATGTTTTTAAATAAAAACAAAACTTGTTAAATTTGTAAATGTTTCCTGTTTACTCCTTATCCTATCTTTATATATATATGACAAACTGGAAAAGTTTATTTGTTTGTAACACATTTCATCAGTTAGGATTTCATCAAACTGGGCTTTGTTGACATTGCCACGTCTACATATGCACATGAAATGAGAGATGCAGGTAGTTTCAAAATTGATGAAAGATGATGGAAAGAAAAAGAAAAAGAATACAAATGATTTGGCTAGATTGAGAAAAAAAATATTCTTTCAAAAGATTTTGAAACTACCTGCGTCTCACGTTTCATGCGCATGTGTAGACGTGGCAACGTCAACAAAGCCCAATTTGATGTAAAGCATCACAGATAAACTTTTCCAGTTTGTCATATTTTTCTAAATACTGTTGATATATAAATTATACAAAAGTATATATCATTTTTTTTATATATATATATATATATATATATATATATATTCGGTAAATGAATGCCAAGATGGGAAAAACTACTATGCACACACAATGTGGCGCTAAAAAAATGTTAAGGTGTTTCCAACCGCCCCCCTAAAAATCTTAAGTTTGGCCATTTGGACAGATTTTGAGAATTGAGTTAGGCTGAAAACTTTTCAGCACCCACTTTTGTGTAAGTGGGTGGTCGTTTGAGTAAGTCTGTAGCCTAATTATGGAAAAAACACTTTTTGGACCAAATATCTATTTTTTTTTTTTTTTTTTTTTAAATAATCTCCTTCATTGTCAACCAACTTAATTCAGTGATCAATATTAGTCACATGCACTGGACATTATACAGGTATACCTCACCCTACATCACTAATTGGTTCCAGAAGTCACAACTTAAGTTGAAAAATAACTTAAGTCAAAATAACCCCACTATAAAGCACAAATAAGCACTCCCCATTGCCTATTACAGTATTCTGAATAAAATAATTAATTTCTACTTTATCTTCCAACGATATAGCATTACACTTAGCATTTGCACTGGGATTTTTCTACAGAGTCATTGGCAAAAATGTATTCTGAATCACAATTGAAATGTAATTGAAAAAACGTCAACAGCAGAGCACAGATGTCTGAATTTGAAATAAGTGCTGGAACAGAAAAAACACATGAGTTCCACCTGTCGGCAGGAATTTGAAATATGAACATCTTCTGAACATACTTTATTATATTGTTTTGTTTTTGATGATTCTATGAGATATATATGAAAGATGGAGATAGTATGCATAATATTATTTTTAAATTTATTTAAAATATTAATTTATTTGAATATAATTTTATGTGTTTATCGTTATTTTAATGTTTTGACATTTCTAATATTTTAACAGTCAACGTAAACTCTTGTAAAACGACCTAAGGCAAGTTTTATTTTTCCATATAATATTTAAGAAAAACCAATGTATCTTCAAAAAATGACTTAACTTAAAACAACTTAAGCCAAGATATCACTGTACAGTCACAGCAAATTTCTGCTCATAGTCACTTATCGGGCCACAGGTGTAGTTAGCCACTTTTTTTATGTTATTTTCATCATTCAGCCAAAATAAATCTCTTTCTATATTCTTTTCTTTTCTAAGTCATAAAATTCATCTTTTTTTCTTTCTTTTTTCCCTAACTTTGATTGTTGGCTATTTCAGGTTCCCATGGCTGGATATCCACTGTGTCTGGCCAGCATTTAATTAGGAACCACTCTGATGATTCTTCCAGCAAGACACCACGAAAAAAAGCAAAAACTCCTGTTGGCAAACTTGATGACCCCTGGTCAGATCTCACAGTAGAAGAACAGCCAGTAATAGAATATGAACCTCTTGAGCGCTTCCCGGAAGATAAGAATCCAGTAACTGGAGAAATTGGTGGACCTCGAGGACCGGAACCAACAAGGTTTGGTGACTGGGAAAGAAAAGGACGTGTAACAGACTTTTAAATAAAGTTATTAAAAGTACATTCTAATACATATACATTACATTATTTATATTGCAGATATCATATGATATATCCAATATATATAATGTATGTTATTTATATTTATGTTGATAGATATATAATTACATAAGTATGATTATATATCTTTCTAGAGACTCAAATTTTTGTTGGGCTCTTCATTGTCTTATATGAATTAACAAGCTAATTATTTCTTGAGTTCTGTGCAAGTTTTCAGTTTCAGGGAATTTTGTTTACTTATAAAGAAAATATATAATTGAAACAAAATGAAGAATGTACTTTAAAAAATGTTTGCAAATACTTTTTTTTTTTCTGAAAATGAAAATAAAGAAACAATAACTACTTTTTGTTTTTTTCTTTTCTTTTTTTTTTTGCTTTATTTCACAGGTTTTTCTTGAAACATTGAGAAAAAATTTTATTATCAATAGCGTTTAAATCATTTCACCCTAAGCAAGGATTATTGAGTGTGAGAGAATATGAGAAAAAAATATTATTAAGGAGCAAGAACAATAAAAGAATTCAGAAAACATACAATAACAATTGATGTTGCATTTAAATTTCTGAAGATCAAAGTTGACTGGAAAGCAAAAAGCCAGAAAAGTTTCTACAAGTGAAAAATGCAAGAGAAGAAATTTTTAGCATAGAACTCACGGTTATGTCTAGCTATTTCAACTGTAAAATGAGGAGACCGAGCTACCAATCTCATATTTTTCTTAAGTTCATGAAGTCTAGTTACCAAAAAGGAAAACTCATCAGAAGAATTACCATGAAAATATAAAAAAGGCACAGGGAAGCTAAGTTATGGCAGTGGTAAAGTGACTGAAGCCGAGATGCCAAGTCAAGATCAGTTACATTGCAGATCCTCCTTTGGATTTTGTCAAGAACCTAAAGGCGAGTAGGAAGAGCACCTGTCCAGATATGACAACATATCATTCCCATGACCAGGTGTGGCCTCAGGTTTACTGCATACTTGACCATTTGCCTCCACATAGCTGGAGAGGTATTCATTCATGCAGAGTATGTCTTGGACAAGTACACCTAGCAGATCCCATTTCTGCCCAGGTTCAGCCACAGCCATTTTTCCCCTGACTTGAAGGCTCACTTTGGTCACAAACATGTCTCCATTGGGGGAACTTACAGACTTCAGCCAAGTAATGTTATACTCCACCCAGTAATGTTATATCGTCAACATACTGGCTGCATACATAGCTATGAAGCCCTGCCTTACCCCATTGTGCTAGATGGTCACTGACCGCACATGAATGTTCATTCACCCTTAGGCAGGTCTTGTTTTTAATCCTGGTAAGAAACAAGTTTAGTTACCAATGACCCAACCATGTTGCAGGTAGTGTACTGGGTTACACAGTATCAGTGGCACTCATAGAATGATCTGGCATAATATGATCCACGTGAATGTCTCTGATTTACTAACACCTCAACACAACTGAAGGATTGAATACTTTTCATTGGTGCAATTTTTTTCCCGATGGTGTATATGTGCCTGTCTTCATGTATGTGCATATGTGTAGAATGTCGCAGTTACTTGTCTTTTTTCATTGTTGTTTTTTTCTTTTTCTTTTTTTTTTCACTTTACACTCGCTTTTTATTGTTTTTTACCTTTTCTCTCTTTTTCCTAAATTGTAACTATTTTGACTTCTGATGTTATATATATATATATATATATATATATATATATGACTGGACATGCACCATACATTTTGTTCCTCACTGTTTTGTACAACTCTGGATTTTATGAACGTGGTAATTTTCAGGCATGGATTGAAAACTGACTGTTAAAAAATTTAAATATTAATATTTATAACCTACTGTTAAGAAGGTGACACAATTCATTTACTATAGATTAAATACAAAAAACAAATAGATTAAAAAGAATATACTTACATCCAATTACAAATAATATATATCTCATTCATCCTCCACATGCAGAGATGATCTTGATTTTTGAATCACCAAGCTGTGGGGGTGGGGGAGCAGTGCTATCCTGAAAAGGGCTGCTTCATTGCCCAGGTGACGGATGAATGTTCAGTGCTGTCTCGTTGACTGAAAGGCAACCATATGGCCTGGGCTGCCTGCATGTAGAGTTGTGACTACAACTGCCAGTACGTCCACACCTATCGCTTAGCAATGCATCCAGCACCACAGGACTTAAGAAGGGGATGTGATGGAGATGAAGTCATGACTTGTGTGTAAGTTAGATTTAAGTGAGGTAGAGTTACACAAGATTGTCAGCCTCACTCCCTCATCTCTGTTCATATGGGTCCACTGGCACAATGAAGTCAAGACAGTCAAAGATGGGCCAGGGATGCAGAGGACAGCCAAACATGTTGTTTCTGTCTCACTATGTCCTAATCATGCTCCACGATACATTGCTGGGACTGCCTTCTTGCCTGTTGAGGCAAACAAGTGGTTTCATCAGTGCAGTCCGCCAGGTCCAGTCTTCTATTTGTTAAATGGCCATCAATGGCTCACATGAGCCTACACTCTTTGATGTATTTTGTTTTTCATCAGGGTGTCTAGCCACCCACCTCACCAGAAGCAATGGTGGGAGTACCAGTTTAGTCACCAACAACTCGATCCTGGAGCAGGTAGTACTAGATTACAGGTTGCCAATAGCAGATCTTCTGACCTAAACGAACACAACATGTCCAAATTGTTTAAATATTAAATGTTTAAATAAAGTATATATATATATATATATATATACTAGCCAAATTATCTGCACCTTGCTGCATGTCACATTTTTTTGTAAGAAAATGATTGATTTTAAATCATTGTTATAATTTGTGGAGAAAAATGATGTATTTCAATATTACCCAATGATCTTACTGATGTGACCTCCATCTTCTGGCTTTCCCCTTCCATATTTTGAATAGGAATCATTTCCATCTAAATTTAATTTAAATCAAAGGGACAAAAATTTTCAGTAGGGGTGTTTGTACCCAGCAGGGACCCCCTTTGATCAAAATGAAATATACTTATCCAAATACTCTTGGTAATGTAGTTTCAGAATATATATGGTTATGGGGGGGTCTATTTCCAAAACCCTAGGAGTAGTTTGATAACAAAAAGAGGCTACAAGTTTTTTATATATATATATATATATATATATATATAATTTAAAATACAATAAAAAAAATAGTATATTGTAAAGAGAGGCTGTAAACAGCATGTTTAAGAAGGTGCAATCCAAAAAAAGCGCTCAGTACAAAATCCAGAAAATTTGAGTTGTAGAGCATGTAATTAGGAACAGCAAAATTAATTCATGCTACCCAGGTTTCAACAATTAGGTCTCCTCAGACAGGTGTGTGTGTGTGTGTGTATATATATATATATATATATATATATATATATATATATATAATGTATATTTTGGCAGCAACCTTTCTTTCAAACATCTTTCATTGAATGTAGGAGTTAAGAAATATAAAATTTGTCCATAATTTTTATTGTCCCAAGTGCTTTCAACCACTTCTATAGCCATTTTCAAGGGTATTTTTTCTCTGGTGTTGTTATTTTTTTCCTTATGTTTTGACTGTTACTTGTAAATTATGCTTATGTTGTTTTTGAAAAAGAAGTGTTCATTCCAAGCTCTCACATGCCCCGCACATGACTGGAATTCACCCAAGCATCTTTCTATTTTTTATTTTTAAAAAACTTCCATCACTCCATTTCAGCTATTGAATAATGTAAGGTTGATGGTAGGAAAGAATTGTTTGATATATAGGGTCTCTCGAATAGCAAGATGTTTCTGATATTGTGATATAGAATTCTTGTATTTTCAAGCAGAATTTTACTTATGAGTTTTTGTAGATTATGGATTAATAAATGTTTTTTATGGCACTAGAGTCAGATAAATGACACACAAGGTGTCTACTCGAGGTGGTAGTGTGTCCAGTATTTGATTTGTGACAAGAAACACAGTCTTTTACTGGGCAGTGAAATTGATACACTATATTGGTCATCACTAATTTACATTTAATGCAGTTATTTTGATTAGTGACCACAAGGTTTGTGGTCTTCCATTTCCTGTACTATATTATAAATTTTACATGATTTTCGGGAATTGTGGCTGAAATATGGTGCTTAATAATTCTTCATATAGTGAATTTGTCTTGTTTATAATTATTGTGAATCTGGTTGCAGTAAAATATGTAAGCATATATACAGGCTGTTATGGGTAAATTATCGCCATTTTATATTTGCTCCACCAGAAATTTAGAAATGGCATGCTGTACTGCTTAGCATTCATGCCAGTATATATATATATATATATTTCAAGAGTGCGATGGATAAATTGTCATGTAAATTATGCAAGCATGAAATTAACAGATATCTCATTTTAACATATATATTTACCAAAATTACACAAAAATATTTTGAAATACTAAAGAGTAAATTTATTCAATAAAATCGCCATTGGCTTTAACCATGGCCTCCAGATGACTTCAGAATCTCCTGCAACTCTTCTGGACGGTCTCCTGTTTAAGTTGGTGAATGCTGCCATCTTTGCTTTCAGTTAATCTTTGGTGATACAAGGAGTTTTGTTGGTCTCTCACTCACCTGTGCCCCACGCATAATAATCTAGGGGATTGCAGCCTGGAGAGTTAGGTGACCAGATGTAAGGAGTGATGTGTCACAGAAATTGTCTGACATTCATGACTGGGTTCTCCTGCATGTGTGGCATGGTGCAGATTTTTGTTGCTAGACATAGGGTCTTCCAGCAGCCACCCTCTTGACCCAGGGCAACACTACCTCCTCAAGACACATGATGTAGGCTTCTGTGTTGAGTCTGAGGCCCTGTGAGTAGTTAAATGGAGGCATAATGTTTCCATCACTAGTGATCCCTCCAAACACCTTTGTAATCACCATTAGACTCATCAAACTCTCCAAATCCTCTGCACTTTCCTCAGAGTGACACCAAACACTTGTATTGGAGCTTCTGGTGCAAATGACAAGCAGTACAGCATGCCATTTCAGAATTTCTGGCAGAGTGAATTGCATCCTGGTGCTCCTTTTCTTACAAATGGTGCCCAACTGATCCTACTGTATAGTCGACAAAATCAAAAACAAACAATATGCATGCTTGAAATTAAAAATATAAAATGACAACAATTTGCCCATCACACCCTGTATATATATTTGAGGACCTGAAAGTTTGAAGTTGTCTATGTTGACATCATATCTATATGTGTCACATCACAAATTGTCTCCCACAAAGAAATTAAGACATAAAAAATGCAAGCAGTATGTGAATAAGACTAATAGAAAGAAATTCTTATTTGTAACATCTCTAAGAGAGAGACAGGATAGTATGTTCGTCTGTTCCTATTTAGGATTCATGGAAACTGCTAGTGTCCTCCAAAATCAACCAAACTACAACTGAAAGATTACTTTGAAGTATTTAATAGACATGCATAATATTTTTAATGATGAGATATGAGTAAAGAAGGTCATGGCTGGGATGATTTAAGGACATGTTTTCCATATTCAATAATATTACATAATTGAATGAAACACTATACATCACTAATCATATGAACAATTAAGTGGACCTTATGCTAATGTGGCTTTGAATACATATATGAAGTAAAAGGAAAAAGTTGAATTTGTCACCATTTGTGCAGGTTATTCACTTATCAGTACATTTCAGGTGTTCAGCACTTTCATGTACATCTGATGGTGTTGCTAAAATTACATTGCTCACAAGGATCAGGCAATTTGAAACTAGAAGGTTTTCCCTTTGTTTCTTTTATTGACCAATTTAAATAAAATAACAGATTTTGATTGTGGAGCAGTGATTTGTGTTTTTTGACTCATTTTAAAAGGGGAGATCACTGGCCATTTAATGACCAACAAACATATCACCTCTGGCTGGATACAGAAGCTCTCAGCAACTTTTCATCAGATTTTCCAAGCCTTTTTTCTTCATTATGTGCCCTAGAAATATCAATTTTCACTTTCTGATTTTAAGAATAAGTATCATTTTTGTTTCCATTTTCCTTCAAACTTCCTCATTACTTACATGGTTCCTCATGTAGTCCATGGTATTCTCATCATCCTTCTGTAGAACCACATTTCTGTTGCCACAACTCTCTTCATCTGTGAGGAGATTGTCCTGCATTTACTTTCATATAAAAGAACTGATATTATATAAAAATTCAGTACTCTTTTCTTTGTTTCTATTACTGAGTCTCTTCTTCATCTGTAAAGAAATTGTCCAGCATTCATTGCCATATCTGAGAACTGATATTACATAATTTTTTTTTTGTTTCTAACAAAATTTTTCTGTTTCTTAATACTTTGCTTAGCTTTTGAAAGGCATCTTTCACTATTCCAATGTACCTTTGGATTTCGGGGTCACATTTTCCATCTTCTATTAAAATACTTCCTAGATATTAAAATTTTTTGACTTGCTTGATTCTGGTATCTCCAATTTGTAATTCACATCTTGCTGACAACTCACTTCTTTCAATTAATGTTTAATCTTTTCTTTTGCTTTCCTTTACTACGTCCTTTAGTTTCCTTTCTGTTATCTGCTATCAATACTGTGTCATCTGTATATCTTATATTGTTAAGATTGTGACTACCAATAATGAATCCCTGTAAAACCCATAAAGCATCTACAAGACTGCTTGGATTGCTCTATCCAGTGCTGTTATGATAATCTCTATACATTTTGGAGTCTCTCTGAAAATAAATAGGAGGTACTCATTTCAGAATATTCTTCATAGATATAATGTAAGTAAATAGACAGTTTTTTTCAATTTGACATTTAATCTACAAACGAAGGTCATTCAAAAAGTTCTAAGCCTCACACAGAAAGAAGAGCCTTAGCTGAACATTTTTGTTGTGGCAACACACCACCACCACTTATAAAACTAGAAAAACCAATTCAGATTTCTATCTTAATCTCTGTGCAGGTGAGGTCCATACAAAGGTGAGAGGTGTGCAACAAATCTAAAAATGGACAAAACAGAGGCCTGAGCAGTCATAAAGTATCTACAAAAGAAAGGTATGACACCCAAGGACATCCATGAGGATATGGGGCAGACACATACTTAGGACTCACCTTCCTATGCCAATGTGAATTCAAGCAGAGCAGAGACAGCACAGAAGATGACTCTCAGTCAAGTTGCCCAAAGACCTCAACCACTGATGTACAAATTGATGCTATTCACCATATAGTTTTGGACAACAGACTTCTTACTATCCAACAGATAGCTAAGTCCATCGGTATTAGTTATGGTTCAATTCATACTATTTTAATCGAGATCTTGGGGATGAGCAAGCTGTCTGCAAAATGGGTCCCAAGAATGCTGACACCAGAGCAGAAGCTGAAAAGGATTAACATTTCCAGAATACTTCTGATTCACTTCCAGGTTGACCCTGAGAATTGACTTGACAAATTAGTGTTATAAAATAAAATAAGACATATCTCAGCTGATTTACAGGCAAATACTCAAGATCAAGAGCCGGATGTGAACGGGAAAAACCCCGTCACAAAATGACCATTATCTTCATTTAAAAATGTTCCCGACACACGGGTTCCGGTCGAAAAATAAAATAATATTTAAAGTGTTCTATTTTTCGTCCAATAAAAATGCTTCCCTCCTAATTATACTCGCTTCATTTTTCGAGCCTGTTCAGCCATAAAAAAACGCTATAAAAGGGGTCACACAGAAGTTCAACAGGCAGTCACAGGTGGCCAGGGAACAGACCTCTCACGGTCAGGCCGAGCGGACAGCAGCTGTCAGCAGGGGAGCATCAACCACCGTCAACATGTGTGAACTACTATGAGAGATTGACCTAGATCCGAAGCCGGCTTATGAACTTTACCACAAGGTAGCTGTCCCAAACCCACACGTTCCTGTTGAAATAAACCACGTAAATCTATTTCTGCTGTTGTCATATTTCTTTCTTGCAACCATACGCTTGTCTATAACATTAGTAACTCATTATAAAAGCTGGGTTCACCACTCTGAACCTGAATCAAAGTTTCAAAACTAACAGTAGAAATGCTCTGGTTCTCCAACCCAAAGAAGTTCAAGCAGGCAATGTCTGTTAGCAAGGTGATGACTGTTTTTTTTTTTTATTTTGAAGGTACAATCATGATTTGTAAGGTTTTTACCAGATAAAAAATTCCTTTAAAACACATTTGGAATAAATTAAATGTTTCCTTTTCAGTAAAATGTTGGTTCTGTTTGAAAGATAATAAAACTAACCTATAAAAGAAGAAAATTTTTTTTTACATATTTCAATATGACTTTAAGTCATTTTGAAAGTGTTCTTATGCTCAATCATTCATACGGCTGGTTCCAACAATCATTTGAAGATTTTGGAATCAGTCTGTATAGGATTAAGGAAACCTTCTCTCTGACGGCAGAAAGAATTTGTAAAGTCCCTTAATCTCTTTGTTTGTTATTTTAGCGTGTTTCCCCCTTTTTTTGCTCTTCATTTTCGTTACTGTTCTTTTCGTTAATTAATTATCCAACGATTGTCACCTGATGAGATGTTGGTTGAAGGGCCTTAGAGACTAATAAAATTAAAATCAATAAATTCCTAGTTTTTAAAACTGTATATAAATTTTGTACCTCTAAACATTATATATATATATATATATATATATATATATATATATATATATATAATCGTTTAAATGTAGCCTTTGCCTCACGACCAAAGGCAAGAATTTATACAAATTTATTTATTTTGCTATTTCTTAATAAAATGAAGGGGGATAACTTTCTTTTTAACACTTGATAATTCTAGTGTTATCTCCCTTGGATAATTTATAATGTACAAAAGTAGAAAAATAATTTTTTTTAATGTCAATTTCTACTTAATTACGTAAAAATTACTTTGAAACCAATAATATGATTGGACTGAATATTGCAGATTGCGCTCGAAGTATTTTTGATCAACACCGTAAGTTGCTATAAACTCAAAGTACTGATTCGAAAACTCGTGTCATTAGCCTCATCAGGTCTAGATTTTCATATTGATATCAAAAAATGCCATCCAACTCTTTCAAAAAGCAGAAAACATTAGGAACATTTTAGATTTTAAAAGTATCAATGTTATTCTTAGCCAACCGGAAGTTATGTCAGCTGCAAATACCACAGAAATTTGAAATTTCATGTTATTACACACTTCACTGATGAAGGAAAATAAGTGAATATGTCTTGTTCAGTTTGATCTGCTGAAACTTTAGCATCCCTCTACCACTTTTTTATCAATGTTGATTTTTGTATGAATCTGTGCAAAAAGCGGATCACAGAGCTTACCAGCTTCATACATATTTTCAGAAAACCTCAACTTCTAATTGGTCAATAAACACACAAGTGGGTGTTGCAATCCACTCACATACAAATCCTTTTCCAGCGCGTGACCAAGTCAAATTTTCCCAACAAAAATTAGAAATGCTTCCAGGAGCCAATCATGTGATTACATTGATTATAAGTACCAAACACGAGTTTGTTCTTCCTTTAACTCTCTCTTTGTGATTATAAAAATGTAGCTGTTAAAGAAATTGCGTTTCAATCCCAGTTCGGGCAGACACTTGAAAACATATTCACACACGCACACACACACGTACGTACGAACCTTTTCAAACTTCATTATGAATACTACAAACTAACATATTATGAATATTCAACTACAAGTAAAGAAACTCAATTACGAACATTATGAACATTACAGAACATTAAAAGCATCAACATATATTCTCACAGTGAGACAAAAGAAAAATCAACCAGACACATCGTTGCCATGCTAAAGAAAATTAAGTTGGATATTACAGTATTTTTCCAATTCTTCACTAGCAAGAAATTACTTTAAGAAAAAGATTTTTCCTGAAGCTACAAACACATTTTCAACTCTTCAGGACATAATTCAAGAAACATTCTCACTCATTTCTATTTAACAAAATTTGCTCTTTGTGAACACTTTCTTTTAACAGCAAGACTTACCATAATTATTTTCAGAAGTATAAAAACTAAATTTTATTTAGTATCAAACAGAAACTTCTTGAAACATCAAGTAAATATTCAAAGTTCTATTTTACCAAACACATTCTCACAGTGAACATTTTGAGTGGCAGATAAAAACATTTCATTAGTAAAGACTTTAATTCCAGTTAAAGTGAAATAACCCCTATGCATGTACATCATTCAGACATATAAATATTCTTTGTTTGTTATAAAACCGTTTTGTGTTTCTTTTTATTGTTTCATATTTTATGGTATTTTGCGTTAAATATAAATTCGAGAGGTCATTTAATGCTAAAATTAAATTCTGTTAAGAGCAGCACCTCTACAAGTAGTAACCCCGCTACAAACCCTTGTTATGGAAGTTTGAATTTGTATGCCATATGGGGACCTTGTTTAAACTTCCACAAATTTATTGAGGAGTGAAAAATGGAAAATGAACAATGAGGATGTAGGGGTTTGAACGGCCTCGATTCAATCTGTACATTTTTTACTTTACAAATGTGTAAGCAAACGAAAAGCAAACAAGTGAAACAACACAAAAACTGCTTTTATAACAAACAATCTTCATTTTACTGTATGACATACAAAACAATCAAGTGTGTGATTTTTTATATAGTAAGAGTTGTAATTAATAGCAGGAGTTATTCACCTTTAACTGTTATTTGAATTAGCTAAGACTTTAAGGAAGAAAAATATTTTTATCTGGACTCACAGAAAAGATTGCAGTTCATGAAATAATATTAAGTTTCAATGGAAAGAATGTTCTTTGAGAAAAAGGTGTTGTAGGCAGAAATTAAGTGTAAGATGAGTTCAAAGAAATTTGTTGCTTGAGGGAAAATGTAATCTTCACTTGAATATCGAAAAGTTAAATTAACTTGCTGATTCTTATTGTTCACCAAAAAGAGAGTTGAATATAAGTGAATGAATTCTGGAAAGCTGAGAATATATTGAATTGTAACTTATAACTCCAGAGGATTTTGAAGTAATATTTCTCATTGATGAATATTGACAAGAGGCGAAAGTTGTAAAATTGAATAAGTTTCTGTATAAAAAGTGAATGAGTTCAGAGATGTTCGATGTTCATACATACGTGTATGTGTGTGTGTGTGTCATAGCGTCTACCCATCTGAGACAGATGTAAAACTCCTCACTGAATAACACAGTTGCGGTTCTGAGAAAAACAGAGGAAAGAGAGAAAAAGTTGAAAATGTGTCCTTGTATTTATTTACTTTCAAGTTATGTGGTAAGTTTGAAAAACATAGACAGATTTTTAGCAGAATTGTATTCTTCTTCAGGTCAGAAATTAGGTCGATACAATTTGGACGTAGCTGAAAACATAATATTAATATTAATTGACCAATGAAGGGTCAGAGAAATATTAAGCTTCTGTGATTTTTTTGCACAATTTTTTTTTTTAATTTTTAGGTGAAGGGAAAACAAAAGATACTCACTGTGTTACTGGCCCTAAAAACCTGCTGATATTTTTTTTCAATGGACTGTGATTGGACAATTCAAGGTGAACTGCCCCCTTTGAAGAGGAAGGGAGAACTGTGATTGGGCCTTAGCAGCAGTTGGAAGCAAGACTGCTTAGAAATAGGAGGTTTGTTTCTCACTCCTTGCTGAAAAGGCAGGCAGCATTTGCTCATAAGTAAAGGATGCATGAGTAACAAAGTTGCTGAAGGCAAGTTTCCCCTTCAGAGAAAGTTTTGAGAAGTCCTCTCCAAGAAGCCCCAGAAAAGAAAGAAGTCAATACATGGAGTTTGGAGCTAAAGCCATTTGAAAAGAAAAAGGAGGAGCAAAGACGTGCGTTTTCAAAAAGTGTTTTACCACGTGTTTAAGTAAGTTTTTATCTTCTATGGCCATAAAAGAAAGGTGTAATTTCCAGGTGGACAGGAGGAAAATAAAAGAAAGAAGAGAGTTTGGTCGCCAAGAAGAGAGAACTTTGTCTACACAAGAGAGAAAAGAAAAGAAGTTTGAACCTTGAAAGGACTGAAAGTGTACTGTAGAGCTAAGACACAAATGATTACAGGGTGTGAAGGAATTAGGAACAGAAAAATTAGTAATGAGTAGAAAGAGAAAAGAGTAATCAGAAGGAGAGTAGATAGCAATTGACATTGCATTTAATTTTTTGCAGATTGAAGTTGTCTGGAAAGCATGGCAATGGAATGGAGTTCCACATGCAAAACATGTGAGAAAAGAAACTGTTAGCATAGAACTTATGGCTATATCTAGTCAGCTCAAGTGTAAATTGATGTTGTCACTCTAGTAAGTCACAATTTATCCTTCCTCTCTTTTCATCTGCCTAACCGGTTACTTTTATAAACTCCACTTACCACCTTTTTTTATACGAGAGACATCTAATCTGATTTTTCATTTGTTTTATTTTATTTTAGTACTATTGTTTATTGCTTTAAATTTTCATTGTTTCTTCTTCATTTTGCCACCATGCACTTAGTAATGTGAAAACATATGTTCATAACATAATAACTTCTCATCCCAGAAATTCAGACAAAAGATTTAAATCATTTCTGATGTTAGCAAATGATATTACAAATCTATTTGACTTTTGCCTTTAATTAATGATCTTTGGAGAGCTGTCCAAAATTATGGGAAGAATATTATCACTACTAAAAACATATGTGTTAACAGGGTTATAAAATAATAAAATGAGTATGAGTTTTATTAATTATTTCTACTTTTAATTAATTTTATCAGTTTTACTTCTAACATCTCCATATGTTTGCATATATGGATAGACATGTTTGGCAGTCCTTCTGTTCTTGTGTGAGCATCTGGGGAACCCACTTGACAAAAATTGTGTGATATTATAATATTGCCAAACATATTTTCCACTCACTGAAGCCAACATTTAGCTCCATCCATAATTCCTGGGTCATAATCTGCCAATTTATTCAGAGAAATTGATTGAAGCCCTTTTCATTTTTTTTTCTGTTTGTATTTCTGGAATGAGGAGTTATCATTATTTACTTTATTTGCACTAGACTATTTTCCTCATCTTTATTGTTGTTATCAAAATGATAATAATAACAAAGATGACAATAATTTGAGTGTAATTAATGAAAATCTTCATTTGTTTTTTTTTTGTATTGACAGAGCTACCTAGAACATGGCTTGTTACACATATCACTGTAGAAATGCATTAACTACCACCTAACTGTGCTCGCATCCTCTGTTTGGTCTCCAAGCATTCAGTAAATATTGATGAATATCAACGGGTCCAATGTTTTCTTCATGGAGGAATTCAGTGATACACCTCTGCTTTATATGCACTTGCATGTCAACTATTGTTTTACCAGACTACTACACTGATGCTATTTGTAACAAGTAAAAAAATATTAGGGAAATATTTAACCCTTACGCCCACAAAAAAATGATGTGTCAAAAGGACAGTTATTCATTTAACACCACTTATTACTGTATACACTTTAGATTCCTTCAACAATGTTTATTTACAAGAATACAAAACTATGTGAACCAAGTTAGTACAATATAATATTTATTATTTACCATTTTATAAAGAAATAAATTTTTAAAATATTTTTCTTCAAAAATTTATAAAGTATCAAAATATGTAACCCAACTATAATGCAATTTTTATTATTTACCATTTTAAAAATAACTATGAAAACAAGTTTTTTTATTTGTAATTTGATAAAAAATTCAATGAAGTATAGAATAAGAAAATTTAAATAAACTTGATTTCTGCACAATACATTTTCTTCTCTGATTATTTTGCATAGCAGATTACTTGTTTTAATTTTATAAATTTTTATAAATTTATGAATAAAAAGAAAAATTTTATCATCTACACATTTATATATTTTATCCTCGATTGTGTTTTGAAAAGCGAGGAACGATAACTGGTTAGTCCATTCTATTGTTCTTTTTTTTTGTTATATTTTTTGATTCACCACTTTACAGTGAGTAATACTATTTTGGGGCAATGTTTAACCTTTGTACCTGCAAAAAAAATAGTGTGTCAAAAAGAAAGTTATTCCCTTGACATCATTATACTGTATATACATTTTAGTCCCCCCGTCAATATTTATTTACAAGATTATTAAAATATGTCAACCAGGTACAATGTGATATTTATTATTTATCTTTTATAAAAATTTATTTACCATTTTATAAAGTAATAAACTTGAACAGAAATTCTTTTTATTCAAATATCTATAAAAATTACAAAAGCAATAAACATTGTTGAGAGTCAAAACTGTATACAGTAATAACAGTAACAAGAGAATAACTGTTCTTTTGACACACTTTTCTTGCAGTACAAAGGTTAAATATTGACAAAATTAGATTATTAGCAGGAAGGTTCAATGTATACTACCATAACACCAGCATCCATCTCTGATGGCTTACCATAATAAAATAGCTGGAGGCATTACTTTCGAAGCGATCGTCATTTTTATGATTTCTCTTGCATTTGAATAATAAACCAAGTAATTGTCAATGAGTTTCTCTTCATTAAATTTAAAATCTAAATAAAATAATAGAAAGTCTGTTTATTTATGTCATTATACTGTATATAAAAAACAGTAGAGTTCAAATCAAGCCTAGCAAATGAGATCAACAATCTACAAAGGAAAACGTATCATTCTGAAATTTGACCATTATGTTTATCTCATTGTGTTAATTAAGATGTTTTCTTTTAATAATATTATTTTGTTATGTCCAGATTAATAGATAAAAAAAGACAGATGAGAATATGAATTCATATATACTGAAATATAATAAGCAATTGACTACAAGTAAATGAAACTCTATTTTACTAATAGTTAAAAACAAATCTAATTTAATATAATCAGTGTTTCTTATTCTGACACACAGAATGGCACAGCCACAGCAGTGATGACCAGACTAGAAAGGCTATGGAAAAGCAAAACCAGCTTCTATACCAAGTTCAAGTACTACAAATCATTGGTTGCATCCATCGTCCTCTACAGATGTGAGACTTCCAGTTGAGACAGGAAAAACAATCCAGGCATTCAAGAACAAATGTTTGAGAAAACTCCTCTGCATCTCCTGCACAAAACCAATGAACAAGGTCAAAAGTCACATGGGTCAACAGGAATCTCTCCTCACCATAAATTAGGCACTGGAAGATGTCATTGTTTGTCCATGTCACATGGCATAACGGCTTCTACAAGACCAATATACAAGGTACTGATGAAGGTGGACACAAGTGGAGACAGCAACACAAAAGCTGGTCAGGCATCAAAGAGTAGACAGACATGACAATACCAGCACTCCTGAGAACCATTGCCAAGAGATCATCTTGGAGGAGATTGTGTGTTTCTTTTGCTGTGGGGTGTATATACAAGATGGAAAATCTTGTCTAGGTCAAGGTCCCGAAACATAGATGCACTACAAGATTTAAAGTGAACCATGTGATCAAAGTCAACGGTCAGCAGTTGGTGGAAGTTGATGGAGTTTAATGTCACATAAAAGACATGCATCCCTCACCAAATTATACTCATCAAGAAATGACAGCAGCTTTGAGAAAAGTGTGAGGTTGATCCAGGTAGAAACAACAACACCTAGTAAATTTGTTCTCATTTAGTTTTTATCTAGTACTGTTCAGTAATTGCTGATTGAACATGCAATTACTTTGTCACCAAATTCACAATCCAACACTTTAATCCACTAGGCTATTGTCCAGTGGGACAATCCTGAGTGTAGAATTTGGAGACTTAAATCTACTCTACCTGCTGCTGAGACTGCTAATGCTGCTGTTTGTCATGCTTGACTGTATTCATTAACCTTTCTCTGTTCTTACCTGATTTTGCTACAGTAGTGTGCGGAAGGTGAGGCAGAGTGAGACAGTCCCAGGTATTCAAGTAAAATAAAAATTTAGTTTATAAAATGTAGCAGATTCTCAGTGATAATATTGTTAATATATTGTTAGTAACACAGTAACCATAAGTAATACAGCATTTAGAAAAATGCTGCATTATAAACAAACAATAATAAAATTAAAGAAAACATGTGTCTGCCTGTTAAATAAATCATTTGTATTTACAAACATAAGTCTGAAGAGTTAAAAAGAAGTAAAAATAGTTTTTAGTTGAGTTAATGTCTTTGGGTAGTCAATACACAAAAAAGTCTGTCGTTTAGAAAAGACTTTTAAACAGTTGTTCCAGAGAAAAAAGCTGGGTTTGAAAAAAGGTTGTTATCATTAGCAAAGATTCATTGACAGTTTTTAACTCTGCTTGCAGGCCTCAGACCTCAAGTGGAAAAGCCAGATTCAAGCCAAAAATGGAGTACTGTTGACATATATAGGCAGGTGCTGCCAGTCTTCACTTTCCACACCCAATAGAGTCCAAAACCGTCTCAGCATTCTTGTAGGCAACAAATTATTTTCCACTCTGCAATGTCTTACTCACAGATGAGATGTCACCAACCTCTCACTGTTCTATTGCTATTTCCATGGTGAGAGTTCAGATGAACTATGCTTCTTAGTTCAACCAGTTCTTAAGACCCGTCATGCCAGGCACATTGTAGTGAATTACCTTCATTTCTTATGGTGAAATGTAAGTTCCACTCAAGCCGCTTCTTCCCATGAACAACTGCCTTGTAGAACTGACTCCCAAGAGGTTGCTTCCCCAATCACTACAATCTTAACCTGTTCAAGCCTAGGGTTAACTATTATCTTCCATACATATCTACATATACATATAGGATCTGTAGAATCAGAGTTCTACATTTATTGTTTTAAATCTCAAATATGTGCAAGTTAAACACATAGAGGCTCCCACCTAAGTTTATAACAACTGATACATTCTGATTGGTTGAAAAATATCAATTAGATGTCATCAATTACGTCCGAAGGTACCGACCAAAATTTTGATCTCGAATTGACGCCACAAAATGTAAAAACATGTTCTCGGGCCCCAACGTAACCAAGAGAATTAAATTAAATACGAAACTTCGACGCGATTTAGTCAGTGAGCCCTTAAAATATTCAACTCATTCACTTGACTTCATTGGAAATCGACACATCAACAGTCAAAGTGAGACGAACCTTGTCACCCAATCCCAGGCTTAACGTTAATTACTTAAATTAACATAAACCCAGCTTACAAAAGAAGGCTCACTCCAACAATTTATTTTTCCCCACTACAAATGTCTCCGGTCAAAGAGCGACAACTCTGTAGAAATTACAGTGAGTTAAGATTAAGAACAATACTTTTTAATTTAATGCAAAAAAAAAGAACTGTTTAATTTTCCTCCAACAACAATAATACTTAAGCACATCTTCTTATTTTCATACATACAGTTCAACAACTTCAAATCTTTCAATATTACACACAATCAAGAACTCTCTAAAATGTTTTAACAACTTTAGCATATATTTTGTATTTGTTGTGTTTTATAAAATATTTATTGTTGAGCAAATTCTGCCTCCTTGATTATTTCTCTAGTCTAGTTGTTTTTGCTCAGTCGTAAAGTAAAAATGTACAGGTTGATTTAGGTCGTCAATACCGCCACACACTAACTCTCTACCTCGAGTGGCTCTTGGGCTTTGTACAGGATGAACACCATCAAAAAACAATGACATATTGAAGGCAAGGAGGAAACAGTAAAGTAATAAATGGATAGCTGAACATGAACTAGAAGGAGCAATAGTAAGTGGAGACAAACATTGGAACTCCAAAGGATAAGAAGTTGTGGAGAGCCACGATCGTCCATGTCTTCAAGGGACAGAGTACATAAAAGAATAATTCTATAAATGCAAGAAAACTGCTTTCATTAAAGTTTATTTCTAAGTTTTCTTTCCGATCTCAGATTTCTAAGAACATTTCACTTTTGTTAATCTTTTTTTTACTTCTTACTACAAAACATTTTTTAAAATAACTGTTTACTGTTTAATAATGTATATTGTTTAATCACTAATTTTCAAATCCTTTTTTTAAAACAGAAAATTGTTTAACTAACATGAATTACTTAGCTTTTTTATTTCCTTTTCTTAAAGTTAATTATTGGTAATCACTAGTAAATAACGTCTAACTCACACGACATTTTGAGATGTCACTCGAAGCCTTCTTTTTTTTTTCTTGCTCTTTCTTTGTTGTAAAACTTCTGAGTCATCGCGTTAATTAAATAAGATTTAGAGGACAACACGGTATGAAATTACGTAAGGAACATTAAGTGTGTATTCACCGCCTTATATAAATAGTTGTTTCCCTTACGTCAAATCTGCAGTCCATCGAATTGACTTTCTATAAACAAGTTGGACCCACTCCAATTCCAAAAGCGGGACAGGTGAAAAAAAAACTTCGTTTTCCTTAACCAAAAATGTTACGTTTACCTCAGATTGGACGAATTATTGCCGTTTTCAGGCCAAAAGCAACAAATAATTTATTAACATTTGGGTAAGTATCAGTCACCCTCCAGAAGAAAGGTTTCTAAAAGATAGATTTAGCAGCCGATGGAAGTCAGGTCAACAACTAGGACTTCTAATTCTCTTTTAAAAGAAAAGAAAAATTAATCCTTTAAAATTATCAGAATTGTCATTTTATTTAAAAGATTTAGTTATTTTGATTTTAAAAAAAGTCTTTTCTGGATTGATTTTTTTTTTTTTTTAATTTGTCTAAAAATTATTTTCTGGGTGAATAATCACTAGTATAAAAATTAAAAGTCTACTAAAAAAAATGGAGAAAATATCGAAGAATTTTTCAAAAATATAAAAATTGAAGTCTTCGATATTAATAGAAAAAAAATCTAATCTTTCTGTTTATCAAATTAAAAGTTCCAACAGTTTACTTACATTTTTATGTCATTTTGACGTGTTTTTTATTAGTGTTCTTTTTATTTACTTGTTTTTCGGGATTGAAATGAATGGAAAAAAATAATCAAAGCTAGTCAAAAAAATCTGGAAAAAAAGAAAACCTTTTAATAAAAATCGATCATTGATCACTGTTACCGACTTGTTCTGAAGTATTTATGATGAAGCCGTCACATGACAAAAAACAAAAGTATTTTTTTTTACCCCACCTTTTTGTTTCTTCCTCAAAGCAGAACCAAATGACAAAGTGTTTATAAAAATTTATTATTTTATTTTCCCGTATTTTATGACTGTTTTCTTCCTACCCCGCCCCTATTTTATTTTTTTTTCATTGACCACCGGAAACAAATTATCATGTTTGAACAAGTCTTATTTTCGCGATGTTAGAATTGGTAAAAAAAAAAAAAAAAATCTTTAATTTTTTTCTTTTTTTCTTTTTCGTTTTAAACAAAAAAAAAATAATGTTCTTGTCTACATTTATTTATTTCAGACTTCGGACAACAGCAGTTGCACAAAAAACACAATGGAGAGGAAAAGCTACACAATCCCCCAGGGTAAAAAAAAAAAAAAAAATTTCTCTTTCTCCCCCCTCTCCCGGCTACATTTCTCGTCAAGACGTAAAACGATCCATGTACCCCACAGCTTCCTTACTTTTTTTTATTTTTTATAATAAGGTGAAAAATACTTAATTAAGCTGTTTTTGCTGTCTTGCTTGGGTGGTCAGGCAGATTTTGTGACCGTTATTGCCTGAACATTTGGGTTTTTAAAGTTCAATATCCAATGACCAATGTCAGTGGCAAATTTTAACGAAAAAGTTTGAAATTTGAAAAAAATAATCTCCTTGTCCTGAATGAATGCTAAATGGTTAAATACGCGATAACCACAAACGAATTTCCTTTTAGTTTTTAGAAAGGTAAAAAAAAAAGTAAAATAGTTTGTTTATTCCCCCCCCCCCCAAGAAATTTTTTTAAAATATTTGGTAAGAAGTGAATTTTATTGCCAGAGAGTCACCGAAATAAATGGTGCCAAATTTGTGCAACTAGTGGTACTTTCTACCTTCTTAACCACCTGTTTATGACCTCTTGCGAACAAATTCAAAAAGGTGTGGGTTTTTTTTTTGTGGGGGTGGGGGCTCAAACAAAAATCAGTTAAAAAAAAAAAATAAACAAACTAGTCTTGGTTTCAAATTATTTTAATATTGGCAATTTAATACTTTTCGAAATAAGTTTTTTTGTTTTTTTTTTTTCAACTAAAAAAAATCATACTTTTACAACAATTTCATAAAAAAACTAGAAAAAAATGACTTTGTCTGAAAGTGTCATTTTTATTTATTTATTTTAAGGTGTGTCTAATAAAGGACAAAGGTCATTGCGATTAAAAAAAAAAATCATGTGAAACTCCTAACGAGGAGCGTCCGTCACAACAACGGTCTTTTCAAAAAAATTTGACAGCTCAAGATTCAGAAAATAAACTCGGAAAAAATCCCTAGTTAAAAACAAAAATTACCAATAAAATAAAACTAAAATGTTTTTAAATTCGAGAAATTTAAATTTAAAAGTAAAACTAAAATTAAAAATCTTCGTTATCAACTAACAAAAAAAAAAAAAACTATCATTGTTGAAAAATGACAATTCATTTCATTCATTGTCTTTAAAATAGAAAATTAAGAACAAACAAAACTAATGACTGAAAAATAAATTTAAACTCTACATTAATCGGACTATTGTCCTCATTTTTGTTGTCATCACAACGTTTCGGCCGTTGTACGCTCCGGCCTTCTTCAGGTGGTTGGAATATCGAACTGATACTGAGATCCATTAGACATAGCACGTGGAACTAGAACAGTCTACCCCAGCGAGCGAAATAAAGGGTTCAGTTCGACATTCCAACCACCTGAAGAAGGCTGGAGCGTACAATGGCCGAAACGTTGTGATAAATATGGCAACATAACAAAGATGAAGACAATAGTCCGAATAGTGTACACTGTGTACAATTACATAATAATACCTCATCTCAGAAATATAGACAGATACTGAATTTTTAAACTCATTTAATCTTTTATGTTAATCGATGAAAAAAAGTTTAATTAGAGATTTTTTTCAAAGACTGTAAAAAAGAAAAAAAAAAACTTCTTAAAACAAAGACAGTTGTATTGTTGTAATAAAATTATGTTACCACAGACGGAAAAATTATTAGGCGATATCCTTCTTTTGTTTGAATCAAGCTTTTTTTTTGTTTCAAAATTGTTTTTAGAATTTTTTGTTGTTTTTTTTTTTTTTTTTTTTTTGGGGGTATGACCCTCCTCGCCTTTTTTTTGGCACTTTTGAAAAAGTGAAAAACAAAAAAAATACGGTACAGTAAAAAGTAAAGAGTAAAAAAAAAAGGTTTTGATTTCGAATAAAAAGCACTAGTTCTGACTGACTATTCCCAAATTTAAAATTAAACCTAGTTAAACTGATTACATTAAAATTTAATGATTAAATTTGGTTAAAATGTGTTAATTTTTTTTCTATTATAATTTTTTTTTAAATATCATTGTCGCTATGTATTTTGTTACGTAATTTTACTTGGGTCGATCTAAAAACTAAAACTAAAGTTTATCGTATGAAAAAAAAATGAAGTCTACGAACGTAGTTTTTATTACCAACGATAAAGGTTTTTCTTTCTCTTTTTTTTTCTTTTTTTTACGTAATAATACAAACATGTTTTTTTTTGTTTTTTTTACCTGGTCTAGTATTTATTTACTTCTACTACCGAAGAAGGGCAAATGTGAGAAGAACTTATAATTCAATCACACTGGAATTTTACCTTTGGCAGTTTCTCTAATTCTAAACTTGTTTGTGTGCAATATGAGGAAGTGCTTTCTAGGCGACCAGTCCCCAGGAGCTAGTTTAAAGTCGTTTATGACAATAAACTTTATTGACAACAGTCTGAACAATGTAAATATTGTAAATAGTTACAATACCTCATCTCTGAAATATAAACAAATTTCAACAATTTCTTCATACATTCTGGATATGTGATATACACAAACTGGAAAAAAAACTTACAATCCAAAATAAAATGAATAGAACTTGTCAGTTGTGTTTAGTAAAAAAAATTGTATATTATTTAAACTATGTACATACAGACTATTTTCCTCATCTTTGTTGTTGTTATCACAATATTTCAGCCATTGTGCCCTTTGGCCTTCATCAGATGTATGTTGATCCAAGTAACCTACAGGGAATCCCAAACTGAACTCTTTATCTATAGGGATGGACTGTTCGCATTCCACTGCCCACATCTAGGGATATCTTGTTTTTTTTCTTGTTTTTAGTACTGCTCAGTGTATTTATGTTTTATATGTGAACACTGAGGTCAGCACTGAACAGCAACAGTCTTTTTCATGCTTGAATGCAATCCTCAGATTGAAGATTGTGTTTAAGCATGAAACAGACTGTCACCACTCAGTGTTGACCTCATTGTTCACTTTTATATTATATATGCTCTATCCCTGATATTGAGCACATTAACACATAAATATAGCATACCTTAAGATACACACACACACACACACATATATATATATATATATATATATATATATATATATATATATATATATATATATATATAACACTGATTTTGAAACACAAAGTAGGTTATAATGTTCCATGGCATGTGCCAAATCTTAACATTCTCATTTTTCTTTTAGACATATGGAGAGCATTAACATGGCATCTGCTAATCTGATAAAGGAAATGAAAATATATGCAATGATTATGGCACAATCTGACAAGCATTGTAACTTGCAGATAGCCAAAATCTTGAAAGTGGCCTAGACTTCATGTTCAAGGGGTCAGGAATGAGATGGAAGCCTCTGGTGGGGTCATGTCATCTTTGACCAGGACAAAAATATTCTAAGCAGTTAGATGTTATAAAAACAAGATAAAAACTGCTGTTCAGAATATATAAGTTTTGAAAAAAAAAAATGAAAGGTAATATAAAAAATTTTTAAAATGAAGAAGGGTAATTTTTTTTTAAATTTTAGAAATGAAGAAAGGTATTTTAAAGATTTACAAAATGAAGAAGAAAATATTTTGGAAAATCTGAATGTTGTGATTGTAAAAGAAAAATGCAGAATCTTAGCTGCACTGGCTAATGACCAGAAAACAGCTAAACCCCTTTTAATATCACAAAAAGAAATGTTATTTTTGGTGAATATGAGGTCTGTCTGAAAAGGGACTGGGTGTGATGTGTGAGCTCTGGATACCATCCAGGGAGTTCTTGCTCCAGGGCCAGACAATCATTCAGCAAGTCTATAAAGAGATCCTGCGACATTTGCTTCAGTCAGTATGTGAGAAGAGATGAGAGTTGTGGCATGACAAATCATGGCTCCTTCTTTACAATAATGCACCTGCTCACAACATGTTGAGCATCTGGCAATTTCTGGCTAAGAACTTCCTCCCTATTCACCTGATCAAGGGGACCTGTTTTGAAGGCATGGAAGCCAGCAAGAGGGTTGTAATGATGGAGCTGAGGGACAGCCATGAAGAATCCTCCTAGCAATGCATAAAAATGTGACAGAGAAGGATAGAAAAGTTCATTAGACTTTGAAGGGGAAACCATGTAGTTGTTTGGAATGGAAATAAATTGTTTGTGACACTAATCCTGTTACTTTTCAGACAGACCTTGTAAATACATGAAAAATCCTTTCTCAACTGTAATTTTTAGTGATGAATGAAAAATAAATTGGATTGCTGGATTAGAAGGTGGGCCCTTCATAGAAATGGTCAGTCGATAGGAAGCTAGAAGACAACAGTGGAATAATGTTTTGGGCCAGGATTTTTAGACATTAAAGTTATAGACGCCTTCAAAGTTCCTGACTCAAGAAAAATGAAACCTGTAGCTTAGTACATTAAAATGTTGGTTAAAACATATTTGGTTCCCTGAAAGAAACTGACAAGACAAAGGTGAATAAGACTGGAGATTAAGTATGGAAAAGGTTTAACATTTCTACAAGTTAACAAGTACATTGACAGATACTTAAAGAGGCCAGAGAGTACAATGGTCAATATGTTATGAATATAGCTACAAAGATGAACATGCTGATTTGAATGTAATCATTTTTTTGTCCTATATATTTTGGATTTGTTTATTTATGAATAAAAATCCATATTAAACTTTTGCATAATAAAATCTGACAGACGGAAACAATTTATTATTAATATTTTTAATAATGATAGATACAGATTGAAACTTTCATGATGTACAATAAGTATATTCTGAAATATATTTCTTGAAAAGTTTTACAAGGATTACTTGCTTGATGCAAATTCTTTTAAAATAATTGTGTAATAAAATTACACACACACACAATTTTTATTTCTATATTCATTTACTTACTGATATATAAATGCTCTATATTACACTTTTTTTAAAAAGAACTTTTTACTACACAAAAATAACAGCAATGTTTAACCTTTGTGTCTGTTTAAAAAAAAAAATGCTGTCAAAGGGTTGGTTACTTCCCTTGATACTGCCATTACTGTATACACTTTTGATTCCCTCAGTAATGTTTTATTTTTTAAAAAGCAATGATTAGAATTTTAATAAAACCTAAACATATGAAAGTGGATTTATACATTTTCTTGAGAATTGACAACAAAGATGTTAAACATTATTTAGTTATTAGATTTATTTATTTACAAAAATAATTTTATATTTACAAGATTATAAAAATATGTGAACCAGCTATAATAAAATACCATAAATACTTAAGTATAGTTGCACGATTTTAGTGCAAAAATTCATTAATTTATATATATATATATATATATATATATATATATATATATATATATATATATATATATATATGTGTTAATTGATATCATAGCCTAATTATTTAAGAAGAAAAGTATTTTAAATTTAATCTGTGTCCACAGGCTTGTTTTTCCCCATTAATCAAACATTAATTTTCAGAGCACATTTACTGATCCACTTGCACACACACACACACACACAAGGGGGGGGGTACTGAAAATTTCTTGACACAACCAAGAAGAGACACTTCATAAAAATGTTAATATTTCATCTGATTTTAGAAAGTTGGTTCAGTCCAAGGATTCTTAAGTATCTTCAGACTAATACAGACTAATTTCTAACCATTAACTCTGATCTAATATTGTTAGTCTCTGTAATCCTTGCTGTATATGCCTGCTTGGTAGCAGAAGTAGTTGGCTTATTTCTCACTGTAATCACAATGTTCAAAATTCCAAAGTGATTTTTAAACCAGACACAACTTCCCACACTTCAGTAAAGAGGTTGGTGACATACAATTACTCAACACCCCCCACCATTTACTTAGATTGTCAAGTTGAATCAATTCAATGCTACCAAAATTTTTCTCTTTACTTTTTTATAATTGCTTATACTTGCAGTTTCCAATTTGATTTCTCTTATTGGATATATTATTCTGTTAATCACTGTAAAGATCTAATCTGATAAATATATAAGTAATTGGATTGGAACCTGCAACCATCTTTAGACTGACTTGGCCATGAAGAGTATCACTGATCAAGCAAGGCTGAATGGTGCCTTTAAGCCTAAATCCCTTGTCCCAGTTTCTCAAAAATTCCTATCTGCTTTTAGATTTTTATCATTTTAAACATTACTAAATGCGATAAAAATTTGTTGGTTTATTAAACAAAGCAGGATTCATATATTTCTTTAATAAGATTTCTTGAATATTCAAGCCAGTAAATGAAACAAATATACTGTTTAAAATAAAAGGAGCTTTTGGGTATCCACTAAAAATAATGTTTAAAGTGATAAAAAATCTATTATTTCTTTAGAAATATATATATATATATATATATATATATATATATATATATATACACACACACACACACACACACAAACAATATAATAATAAATTATTTATTCCTACAGATAATATTCTAAAACCAACTTTGCTTCTGTGATAAAAATAAAATATGTTATAATTAAGAATTTAAAGAAATAAATTATCATAAAATATCATAAATTTACAAGCTTTACATATCTTCATAGCTAAAAGTAGTTGGCCAAAAAGATTTAAAGATATAATTCTGTTTGTGTTCTTCAACTGGTTCAATATTTACCTTTGTGTTCTGTTTCTTATATGTAAAATATCTTAAAGACCACTGGGAATTTGCACTTTGTAGCCATCTAGTTTTTTTTCTCTCCAGTAAATATCAACCCTTATCTAAATGTATTTCTTTTTACCCAAGGCTTTTCTTATCAGGACAATTAAGAATAGTGCAGGTGAGATTACATCTCATTCTGTTGCTAGATAACACAAAAATGATCAATATCAGTACATGAGGGCAGTAAATGAAAATAAATAAGTATTGTGTTTAATAAATAAATATAGCATCTACACAAATGTGTATCCACTAAAAATAACATTTAATAAATTAGGTCAGATGAATAAATGAAATATTTATTTCAATCTTTTATATATATATATATATATATATATATATATATGAATAAAGACTAAAACTTATCTTAGTCGATGCATTTTGCCTTCTGATGGATTTTATCAAGGCATCCACTGTGCCATGTGTCCTTGAGGTGGACAGTGGATAAATGCGTTAGTTAGATCCAGTGACAGGACCCAAAGAGTGTGAGTTCAATACCCGGTCAAGGCAGTGGAGAACTTTCACAGGGAAATTAACAGGAGATAACTGATAACTGACATCCATTAAACATGGCATGTGGAACTAGAACAGTCTACTCCAGTGAGCGAAATAAAGAGTTCACTTCGACATTCCAACCACCTGAAGAAGGCCAGAGCATACAACAGCCGAAACGTTGTAATAAATATGGCAACAATGATTAGGACAATAGTCTGAATAATGTAAATAATGTACATAATACCTCATCTCGGAAATAAAGACAGATACTGAAAGAAATATTTATTTTTCAACATAATCTCCTTCTTTGTCAATGCACTTAATTTGGTGGTGAATATTCATGATTCCACTACACTTTAAAAACTTACATTGCCTGCAGTTAACATACCTATACTTTTTCAAGATACTGTGAAATGTTGGTCCCTAGCATTTATGTTATAAAGTAACTAACACTTAATACAGTTTCCACAACAGTATAGATATATACTTGTGTACAGTACAACCTGTTTTCTGATATATTTTTATTGCATGCTAGAGGTGTCATTTAGCTTTGTCTATCCTGCAGAGTATCCAATCAAAATGGTAGTGTCCATTAGAAATTGCAATCAGCATCTTTATAGTTATTTATTTCCAATAAATGGCAATTTCATATTTTCCCCAAAATGGATCAGTACAGCCAGGCAACAGTGAAAATGCTAATAATATATCTCAAACATTATACAATGAAAATTCCAGGTCAAAATTCAGCTAATAACTATCAGGCTATAGATTTATTGATACACCTTTTGTGTTTTTTACTGTTTTATAGATAAATTTCCATGGTCAGTTTTAAAATGGCTTTCATGATTATTATTGGCTTTTGATGTGTGTTTTACTTGATTGCCTCTGGGAATAGCAAAATAAAAATACTATTCTAGAAAAAATGTTTTTTGTCTGTTCACTCAGAAAGGTTTTTGTCTGTAAAGCTCAACGAGCTAAACTTCTTTGGCAACAACCAATAAATCATACTTAAAATTGAAATTGACTTTTGATGTGTGTAGTACATTTAAATATGTTTTCCAGGGTAAGTCTTAAAAGTTTGAAAATGATTTTGGGAAAATGTCTTTGGACTTTGACATCAGTCCTTGATCTACTTCAAATAAAATGTTTTCTTTCTCTTTCTTTTTCTCTAGGAATCCCGATCATTTGCCATGAGCCTTTTCCGTGGGCAGGCGATAACCGATCAAATCTTCCCATATCCAGAAGGTGAATACAGTTCCCTTTTTCTATGGCACCAGAAATTTATTATAGATGGATTTATTTGAAACTATATCCTTATCTTGATTGGTTACATTTCAAATGTTTTATCCTCTGGCCATCTTCACATATATTCAGTAACATTCTGAGAATTTCAAACACTTTATTCAATTCATGATATGTATCAATTCTTAGCCAATTTTTCCTTTATACTGCTTATTTGACCAAAGTTACTATCTGACCAAGGAACTAAAGTAGACACACTTGACCATAATTTTTATCTATGAGGTTAATGTTCTAAAATGGAATTTTGAACTATTAAACCAGATGTCTGTTCTTTCATTTATGCTTATCAAGATAAATTTTTAAACTGAACCCTTTATTCAATCCACAGGAGTAGATTGTTCTCATTTTGCTATCCATGTCAGGAGTTATCTTGTGTCAGTTAATTTGTCCTTGCAATGTCTCTTATCTCTTCCATCAATTTTTGTTTCAAAAGTCCCATCCTCTGATTGAGTGGAAGCAACATCAGAAGAATAAATTAACTAAAACATATTAACTAATCCAAAATATTCTTTGGATAGTGGAATAACAATCCACATCTATCAATGGAATAAGAGGTTTGCTTCAAAATTCCCAGAATGTTATCAATCCCAACAGACACTTGAAGAAGACCAAAGAGTATAACTGCCAAAATTTTGTGACTATAATTACCAAGATGAGGACACTAGTCTGAGTATATTGGTGCATCATAATGATAATAAATTTTTAAAAGTAATAAATTTTCCTTATGTTCTTTTAATGTCTCATTGTTTTCTGTATTTGTTAGTGAGCCTTGAATCACCACCTCTCATACCAAACCTAATGGCTTTTGTTAACACTTAGCCAGAAATTCACTTTTGCCAAAAGTCCAGAAAGGACTTCAAGGCTCACTAACAAATACAGAAAACAAACAATCAGACATTAAAAGAACATAAGGAAAATTTATTCCTTTTATTTGCCTGAAGAAGGTCACGAGACCAGAAACTCGTGTAGCAGAAATCTGAAGAATAAAATTTGCATACTGAAACAAATCCATATTATAACCAAAAACACTTGCAGTTTCTCTCTTTTTTTTTAAATATACATTTTTCTCTTTGGAACAACATTTTCCCTATATATATATATATATATATATATATATATATATACGCACACACACACACGTGTGTGTGTGTGTGTGTACTTTAAAAAATATAGACATTTTATTTTTGTCTGAACTTCTAGAATGAACAGTTATCGTTATTTACACTATTTATATTCTGACTATTATCCTCATCTTTGTTGTTGTCACAGCATTTTAGCTATTGTACCCTCTGATTTTCCTCAGGTGTATATCAATCTGGGTAACCTACAGTGAATTCCAAACTGAACTCTTTTGCAGAGTGAGTGGGCATGTATGCAAGGCAAAACAACAGTAATATGGCAAAAAGTTTACAAACTAAGAATTGGGGTTGACCTGCAAGTGAGTTTGGATTAGTGAACATAGCATTCTGACTTCAAGACAAGACAGACTGGGACTGAATCAGATAAAACTAAGAACTGGCTTATATTATCGGCTAGGAAAAAAAATACCGGCATGCATTTATGTGCTTCTGTCGATAAATTGAGGAGGGGAATGTATTTTGCAGTCATTCCATCAAAGATTGGAACCAACACCTTTATTTGACCTACAGGGGTAGACTGTTCTTGTTTCACTACAGGACAGTGGCCTAGTGGATAAAAGCATTGGTTTGTGAATTTGGTGACATAGTGGATGTGAGTTCAATCCTGACTCAGGCAGTGTGTACTAGCAGTCAGTGGAAACTGAACAGTGCTAAATATAAGAAGAACAAAACAATACAGACATGAGCAGTGGAACAAGAACAGTCTATCCCCATTGATTAAATAAAGTGTTCAGTTCAGAATTCCCTGTAGGTTTACCCAGATCAATATACACCCAAGGAAGGCTGGTGGGCACAACGGCTGAAACGTAATAAAATAACAAAGATGAGGGCAATAGTCCCAATATAGGGTAGACATTTTATGTCTATTAATTTTAACCAACATTTTTCTAAAATACAAATAATCTTTTGCAAAACTGCCTGCTGAAGATGTACAAAATTTCCAAAATTCTGTAGAACCTGTTACTACATGGGCAAATGTTTTGTCAGTACTTCTAAGTTTATCAGTTAAATGTCTAAGATGTTAGAAACTCTTGTGATTACTTGAAATAGAATTTAAATTATATTCATCATCCTAATCTCCCAGAAAAATCTTCAACTCTACCTAAGCTGAATAGAAATCATAACTGATTAAGTGCTTCTTTCATGTATGATATTTTTATATTCTGTTTTTTTATTGTTGTCTGAGAAACTTTTGAATATTCAGTTTTATATGAAAGCATATGGAATTCTTTTATTTCAGTTTTAGACGAAGATCAAAAACAAACTTTGACGGAATTAGTGGATCCATGTGCCAAATTTTTTGAAGTAAGTTGCTTGCAGCACTTTCTTGTTTTTCTTGTCTTTTAAATAACTCTTTCTAGATCATCATTAACAATTCTGATGATTTTAGCTTCTGTGATATTTTCATTTCATAAAATTATTAATAAATGGAAAAATAAAAAAAAAAAAAAAAAATAAGGATCACATGAGGGGATGTTGAAAAGTTCTCAAACTGACCAAGGAAGATTTCTGTGGTGGTAACACAACGATTCAACTGATAATAGCAGATAGGAACAAAAAAAAAAAACGCAAGGAGGGTAACCGACAAAGTGTCACACGTCCAACCTTCTCACGAACAAAAAGCCCACTGATCAGAAACAAAAACGTGCATGCTTTATACAGCCGAGGACCGACCATGATTTGCATGCGAATGACGAGACGAGATTTCGCGTTAACTGTCTGAGACCGTCTGGCAGAAAACATGGGCGCCGCCATTTTGGTTCCTTTTACCGTTGAGCAAACCGGAGTTTGCACATCGCACAGATTCGCAGGCGTTTCCAAGGTAGGCCATTTTCACAATTTTCCCCACAATTTCCAAAGTTAAACCTGATGTTTGATCATTTGGTTAGATTTTAGGAAGTGGGATGGGCCTGGAAATTTTCAGCATCCTCTCGTAATAATATATCTTCATTTTTTTTCTTCTAATGCCATGTCCCTTCAAGTTGGAAATAATCATGGCTCTCCACAGATTTCACTTCTTTTTTTTATCATCTATAAATTGCCATGACTTCTTGAGAAAGATAGTGGAGTTGTTTCCTTTTGCCTTTCCTTATAGGTTGAAATTCCCAGTTTTCCTTCTCTTAGGTAGGCTGCCACTTAAGACTGGAGTGCTCAGTCTACACTGATATTTAGCTGATAACTGAGGAGGAAGAAGTGGATTCATGTCTTTCTCAGTGGTATTAGTATGAAAATGAATGCAACAGACGAGGCAGGAATTTAAAATCAACTTACTGATTTTACTTTAAGTATTATGCCACACACACAGACACACTCACACATGCATGCACATATATATATAAATCATAAATAGAGTATATCTGTAAAAGGACAATATGAAAAAAGACAAAAGGAAAACTTATCTTAGCCAATGCGTTTTGTCCTATGAGGGACTTTATCAAGGCAAATAAGTAAGATAAGTTTTCCTTTTGTCTTTTTTCATATATATATATAAACTAGCTTAAAAGCCACTCTATCAGGCAGCATTTAAGCTAGCTCTTGCAGAGAGCTCTTGATTGGGCCAAAGGCCCAACAATGACACTTCATGCATTGAGTACATATTAAATTTTATTAAACTTGAACAATATTTTTCAAACAACAGTTTTTATCAAAACAATGATATAATTTGTCTGTTTATTTCAAAGCTGCATGATAAACAACATTTATCGTTTTCCCACTCGAGATCAGTACAAATAGCTTGTTTCCATTCTCAACCCACAAACAACTAACGTAGAGCTGACCATGAGAAAAGCAAGGTTCCATCAGATGAAGTCCAGTTACTTTCAATGATTGTCCTTGAGACTTATTGATTGACATTGCATAACTCACTCTTATTGGAAACTGAAGTCTTTTGAACTCAAAAGGAAGATCTGGAGGAATTAAGGGGATTCTTGGTGTGACACTAGCTATGGTAATTGGCTAACTAATTAACCATAGAAATTAAAAACAGTAAAGACCTAAGGCGAGAAAGAGCTATATCGAAAGATAGACTGAGCGACATTAAAAAGAAGATTTTATTTTATTTACGAAGAAAGATACTTTTCACACGAGACAGAAAATCCGTAAGAAAAAGCGAGATAAGCGATTCTGTCAAAACTGATTAATGTCATGGTAAGGGAATGATGCGCCAAGGGAAACAAAATTCAGAAAGAAAAACAAAGCCAGCCGACACATGGCAGTCATAAAAACATTTTGGCTTGAGACCCACGATACAGGCAGATAGAATCGATATTAGTTATCTTTCAGAGATATCATTTAATTTTGATTCCTGGGTCCAACAAAGGGAAATCATCTGGTATGTGTTAGAATTCTAGCATGAGGAAGAAAATCATAGAGAAAATTATTATTATTACTTTTTCAAACTGTTGACATCAGACACAGTGTCATTGAAAATGGGCACTTGGTGATAAGAGGATTTTAAGGCATGAGAAAAATAAAGAATTTGATTCTCAGGTAAAATACGCACCACCCCCCCACCCCCCCACTGAGGGGATTGGTATGCGATACCAATATGAGAGAGGAAGAGTCTAGGAGGATAACTCTCCTCCAACCTTCCCTCACAAACAAGGGAGCAACCCCCGAAATGGAAAGTAATTAATCTTCCAAAAATGGGAAGTAATTAATTTTCCTGGCCTAAGAACATAGAGAATTTTTGTTGGGAATCGAGAATTATTGAGGAACCCAAACCATGTCAGCTCCCACAACGGGTTTTGGTCGGTGTCCATATAAACAAACGTTCCCGGGCAGTTTAGCAGTTGATTCGCAGTTCAGTTCCAGTCAGAGTGTTGCCTCGCAGAAGCTGACCGAGAAATTCTATGTCCTTTCGACTTCACTTCCTACCAAAAGCAAGTTATATTGACAAATGACTTAAGATACCAAAACTCGCTTAAGAAATGTAAAAGTGTCACGATATTGAGTCACCCCCGCTCCACGAGGATGTCATGTGGCACAAGGCCTTTTTGACGTGGACATTTCGAGCCCGTGGGCTCGGCCAAAAATATGCCCATTGAACCCGTATAAATGGGCTCAAGGCCAGGTTTACCTCCCCGAAGGAGACTCCTTCGGGTTCCTCCCGTCCGTAGGAAAAGAGTTCAACCGAGCAGTCGGTTCAAAAGTGTCACAAATCCATAGAAATGGGTTGGGAGAGAAACACACTCCTGTATATAATAGACGGGTAACAATAATTTGTTATTTCTCAACATATTTGAACCTCTTGAGTTTTGTTTTATTGCTTCTTTTACTTACGCTTGAGTGATATCACCTTCACCCCGGATTCAGCTTGCACTACAGCCCAACGCCTGATTGATTTTGTCTACCTAAGATCAAAGTCACAACATGGGTAGGTTAGACTTGAGATCAAAGTAGTTACTTCGGTAACCAGACGTTGGAAGTGAGCTGGGAACGACAAAGTTGGTATTAAATATTGAATGACCAGATCGACCAGGACACAGGCTGGTGGGAGCAACAGGGAGTCAACCCCAAACGCTGGTGGAAGAAACCTTATAGCTCTGCACCGCAACTGGGAGTTGACCACAGGCCGATAGCGCAGTGTCACATATTGGTGCTGTGACCACCAGTGGGTGTCACATTGGAATTAAAACTCTTTCCTCCTTTCCTGAACAAGTAAGGATCTCTGCTTCCAAGAGATGAGGAAGCATCTTCTTAACAATTAACCTTGTCCCATTACAAAGCTTTAGAGGATCCAGATTTCTCAATAGCATAACTGGTACATTTTCTAAAAAATTCTCTGTTGATTTTTCCAGTTTCTCTGTTTGGATTTGGCAGACCAAAATTGTTGAGATCTCTTTGAGCCAAGTTCATCACTTTGTTTTCAATTTTAAAGAGCTAAATTTGCAATCTGAGGATTCAATTCCAATCCTGAATGAGCAAGTCTCATTTGAAGATGAGATATTTAAAAGTTAGACAGTTGTGCCCTTTATTTGAAAAATTGACACACAGATTTTTGCATTTATTTTATATTTATTTATATATATATATATATATATATATATATATATATATATATATATATATATATATATATGTCCATGTATTTTCAATAATTTATAGAATATCCGATGGAATTTTGGGGATGAGGAATTATTATTTACACTAGTTACATTCGAACTGTTGTCCTCATCTTTATTGTTGTTATCAAAACATTTTGGGTGTTATGACATCCAGCCTTCATCAGATGTATGTTGATCTGGGTAACCTACAGGGAATTCTGAACTGAAACCTTTATTTAATATATGTCTTATTTTCAGTAATGCTTGCTTATTTCTTATTCGTTTTCACTGAGCAAGTACACACTGCCTGGACCAGGGATTGAACTCACAATTACTATGTCACCAAATTCAGAAACCAAAACATTAATCCACTAGGCTATTGTCTAGATATCTCTAGACATGAGCAGTGGAACAAGAACAGCCTACCCCTGTAGATTAAATAAAGAGTTCTGTTCAGAATTCCTTGTAGATTACCCAGATCAATATACACCTGATGATGGTTGGAGGGCACAATGGCTGAAATGTCATAACAACAACAAATCTAAATATATAGAATAAAATGAAATCTGCTAGCTATTAATATTAACAAATAATATATGTAAAATTATATAATTTAACATATATCAAATTTAGCAGAATTTCTACCAATAAAGTGCTCATTATAGACTAGAGGAATGATAATTATTAAATTAGATTTTAATGATTATGTCTTTATTCAGTAATAAAAATAAATTTTTTTCTTAATGACTGGAAAAGAAATGAAAATCGAATACATAAAACTTTTGTTCTCATTTCATTCATCCTGGGTATGATGATAAACTACATCTGGCTGCAAAACCTCTGACTGGGAGGTTTTGAGGAGTTTAGAACCATCTCTTAATTACTGTTGTTCCCAGGTCTGCCCTGACCCAGGGTCGAAGCACTTGGTAGGGTCTCAGATATGGTCAAATAGTGAACCCCCAAAGTGGTGGTCAAAATATAAAAATACATTAGAAAAAATTACCAGCAATACTTTATGGGGGGAGGGTGTAACAGAGCTCAAAAGAAAATTAAATTTGGGCATTAAATGACCCATAAAGGAGTTGATGTGCTATTAACCAAACCAATTCTCATTTCATCTTTTTTGCTGTTGACAACTTTTATGCAAATATTGAACATTTTGATGTTGATTTCCATCTTCTAAAAATGTTCAAGAAATCAATGCATAAAATTTATTAAAACAAGCTCTACAAATGATGTCTTTTCTCTTTGACAGGAAGTGAATGATGCAACTAAAAATGATCAGATTGAAAAAGTTGACGATGAAACATTACAAGGCCTTAAAGAGATGGGAGCTTTTGGACTGCAAGTTCCTCTGGATTTTGGTGAGTCATTCACACATACAATCTCATTTGTGTTGTTTGTTGCACTTTTCAGCCATTCTTGTATCTTTGTCTTTATCTTCAATAGTGTTTACACTTAAGCAATACAGATTTTATAAGTATGAAGATATATTATTTTTTTTACTTGTAAAACATTCCATTTTTAGATGGTTGCCCATTTGGTGCTAAGGGGACAGTAATAGTTATAGTAATATTACCCGTTTCCTCATAAGGAAACCTTTAGCATTCATTGATCAAGCAGTCAGTGCTACGCAAATTATGCTTTTCTTCACTACCTGGCCTTCAGGCTGGGATCAGAGTGTAGTATTTGTTTTCCTCATCTCCAATGGTAATATTAGCCATTTCTTTATAAGGAAACATTTGGCTTTCATTGACTGAGTCAATGCTAATATTGGTTGAAATTTATAATCTCTTTCTCTTAAAACAATTTTTCAGGCAAATTAGTTTCTCAAGCCCTTTAACTGTTATTGCTCTTTCCAGCATTGATGAAGTCTTACTTTCTAATTTTTTGTTTGAAGTAGTGTGGGGCCATTAGTTTCTCTTCAAGTTACAAATGTTATCCATTCTAGTTGTTGCTGCTGTTGAAAGTCCTCAAGTGGTGTGTTTATTGTTATTTGGTACAATTCTTTCTTTGTGATTCTGTAGCACCAGTCCACAAGGTTCAAAAAAGAATGATCTTCGCCAAGACACTCAGGATGCATTATTTTCTCTTTGAGTTACATGTGCTATCCATTTTAGCTGTTACTGCTGTTGAAAGTCCTCAAGTGATGTGGTTTCTGTTATTTGGTACAATTCTTTGTTTGTGATTCTGTAGCACCAGTCCATAAGATGCAAAGAAGGAGGATCCTCAAAGCCATTTTTAACCATTGATCTGTGAAAGCTATTGTGTATGGCTGACAGTTTAGATATTTCTGAACAAGTTGAGCACCATGTCTGACATCCATTTGGAAGTCTTAATTTGACAAAGCTATTTAAGAAGGTGACGCAAGTTTTTAGATTAATATTTTGATTTTGTGGTGTTGGGCCAAATTGGCAGTAGCACATCCTATTCTATGCTCAATTTCCTTATCTACTATCCTAAATTTTGTGTAACTAATTCATACACCAAGCTATTTCAGGTGTGTTTGGTATTTACTAATTCCACATTCTGAATTATATCAATCTTAATGAATCCAAAAACTGTTTAAATATATGTCGAGGCTTTCTTTTGTGTCACTCTCTTTATTTTCTTTTTACCTTCCTCCTTCCCTATTCTGGTAAATTTACTAACACTTCCACTGCTCTGAATGTATTTATGCATGCTTATAAAATTTAAATTGCCAACTGCCGACACACGTACACACACACACACACACATATATATATAAATATAAGGACAGTATTGGGGAAATTGTATGACTAAGTGTAAAAAGTTTACTTGTGATGCGTTTCAACCTTCAGGACTTCATCAGACTAAATTTGTTATGTTTGTAGGACTATACACATGCGCAACAGAGGGCTGCTGGGAATTTTAGAATTTTTTTAATCTAGCCGAATTCATTTAGAGTCTTTTTCTTTTTATCACTTTTGTAATTAGGTATTCCACACTGTGATATTAGATCTGCCAGGAATGGTGAAATGTTGTAAGAGGCAGGACGTAAATTTACTGTAGATGACTTTGTGATTAACGGACTCTGTAGACATTTACGTCATGATGAATTATTTTCTCCTTTGATCAGAGTAGCATTTTTTATGTCAAAATTGTGGTCAGTCTTGTTACAATGGGCAACCAATGCATTTGACATATTATTTTGTAAAATGTCCCTTTTGTGTTCATATAATTTTTTCTTTATATTCCTTGAAGTTTCTCCTACGTATTTTTTGTGGCATTTATTACAGGCAATGGAGTAAACTCCTCCTTCAGGATTTAGCTTATTGTTTCATTTAGTAGTGACTAAATCTTTTATTGTTTTGGATGTAGTAGTAACAAATTTTATGTTGAGTTTAGATTTTGATTGTAGATGTGATAAAATTAGTAGGCAAGATAATATTGTTTGTTTTTTGTTTTTTTTTTTATTCATTGGGGTTCTCAGGAGAGGTTGTTTTTTGTTTTGGAATATCTAATGGGCCTTTTGTTTTGCATTGAATATAAAATAATTAAGGTACTGAAGAAGTTTGAAAGTGTTTTCAGTGTATTTCTCCTCATTTCCAACATACACATGTGATTACCTAGAAGCATCTGCTGAAGAACTAAAAGTATTAGAAAAACTAACCACTAAAAAAAGCCAGAACTGCTCGAATGCAACTTCACAAAAAGTACTTTATAACAAAGCCAGAAATGGCTCAACTATACCATACTATCAAACAAATGAGTGACAATCAAAACAACAAACTGAGACAAAAACTCAACAACCTATGCATCAACAGCAAGTGGAAATATCTAATCTAATAGAAAATCTATTAGATATAAAACTTTCCAATACAGAATGAGAAGCCTTCAGCTTCAGTTTAAAATTTGCCACTGGAATCTACAAAGGAAACATAGTAGACACTTTAGTAAAAAATCATAACCAAATGGCTCTAAATTCACCAAAGGTTTCATTCAATGCATAATCACTGGAATTGTAACTTTACTCTTTGATTATAAATAAATTTAGTCTGGAAAGGTTGGTTTGGTTGATTTACAGCATGTCAATTTCTACTGAGTCATTCAGTGTTGCAATCTCTTTCTCTCTCTCTTGTGTATCAAAAATACTTTAAAAAATTTTGTAGAATGGTTCTTCACATCAAAACAAGGACAAAAGTTCATATAAACATATGTCCAAAAGGCCATCATTTTACCTCAACACAGCAACTCATAACAAATATTCAAAATGCTCTCAGCTTGTTTCTACACACACATCTGTTGGATCATTGACTGACAGACCCTTTCAAATACTCCCACATAGTGTTGAAATGGTTTTGCAGGCCTGCATAACATGATGATGAAGTGTCTCTGCATTATTAATGTCTGCTGCATAAACTAATTTTTTTTATGTGGCTCCACAGATAAAAATCCAAAGGATTGAGGTCGGGGCAACATGCTGGCCATGGAACTGGTCCTCTCCTACCTCTCCATTTTTCATGGTAGATGTCAGCCAGTGGATCACAAACAATATGACTAAAAGATGCTGGAGCCCCATCATGCATGAAACACATGCATCTTCGTATTAGCAGAGATACATCTTCTAGCAGGTCTGGAAGTGTGTTTGAAATAAAGTCCCTGTAGATAGTTTCTGTAAGACATGCTGGGAGAACATAATGGACCCACCAGTCACTGACAATTCCAGTTTACACATTAATCATTAACTGATGCTGGTATGTATTGTATCATGAGGATTCCAATTCACCCACCAATGTTGATTGTGTAAATTTGTTATTCCATCTCTTCCAAATGTTACCTCATCTGTAAACAAGACTGAAGAGACAAACAACAGATTGGCAGTTTGTACAATAAACTATCAGCAAAAGTTCTCCCACTGCTCATGTTGCAAATAATACGGATACAGGAGCTGCTCTTGAAATAGCCTCCACGCAGTACTATGAGATATATGAAATGCTAGGGCCACTTGTTATGTGCTGACACCTGGATCGTCTCCAACTGCCTGTCGAATGTGTTCTTCATGATCAGGCATACAAGCAGATCTCTGTCTTTCCTGAATCCATAGTTTGTGATGCCATGTCTTAGCAATGCGATGAGAAACATCAGCAAAGATTGGATGACTCTGTTGCCTTTCATCTGCAAATGTAATCTTATACAGCTGTGCAGCCTCATGTCCATTACCATTCAAGTGGGTATATGTAAGAATCATATCTGCCTTCTCACGATATGAATATCCTGCTATTGTTAAACAGAACACTTCTCTGTTAACTCACTACTACACACATTAAACATTGAAGGACAGACTAGCCACAAATGTACACAAATAACAAAGGTAACCAAGTCTATATGGCAACACAGTGCTGTGTGCCATAAACTTTTTTTAAACTTAATAACTCACAAACAAAGGATTTGCGGACATGTTTATATATAGACTTTTGTTTTTGTTTTGGTGTGAGGAACCATCCCCAAATTTTGTAAAGCTATTTTTGATACATCATCTGTGTGTGTGTGTGTGTGTGTGTGTATATATATATATATATATATATATATATATATATATATATATATATATATATATATATATAGCTGATTAATTTGTTTTGCACAGTTTATCAAGCCATTGCATGTTATTTAAAACCAGAAAATTATTTTTAGATTGTAATAATTTGATGGTGGTGGGGAGGGCAAAAGAGGTGGATTCATTTGCACATAAGTGAATATAATGAATGCAACTGAAATTGGAACTCTGCTCTCTAATTAACAATTTTGAGCCATTATCCATTACACCACCCACACATCCAAACTTACAGTATCTGGTATTTCCAAGTGGTCACCCATCTAGGTACTGATCATGCTTGACATTGCTTAACTTCGGTGATTATAGAAGAATCGGTGTTTCAAAGTCATATAGTCACAAGATTGAAGGGAAACTGACATCGTAAATGATACTATGTTTATAAAACACTGTACAATGATTAGTTAACACGCTATCTTAAAAAATTACAACATGAAATTGGTATTTTGTTAAGTCCTTACTGTTCTTACTAGGTTGTTACATGTGAGTTGGCATGGACACATGGCCAAGTAGTCAGAATGTTCACTTTCTGACTGTGAGATCTGAATTTGAATCTCACTGGAGTCAATTGCAAGCAGAAAGTCATAAGTCATCGTAACCGAGAGTTTGAGCATACTAGTTGATCATGCCAGATTATGCAGTCTCTCTGGAGAAACTGTAACTAAAGTCTGTTCCACATACTTGCAGTAAAACCCATAGGTGGGCTCTGTGGGTGTTGAATAAACACAAGTGTGCCTGAGTAGGTGTCTACAGAAGGGATTGTCTAGCCACTCTAGTAGACGTGTGTGCTCAGAAGTGAGTAGCCAGTTATTACATGTAAGTTTTTAAATATATTTCTTCCAAGTATTATTGATGTACACAGCTCTTATATAAAATTGGTATATGAGAAGTTGAGGATTATTTTTATCATATATAGGATTTGTTTAAAGTTCTATACAAAAGCTTGTTGTTATGGTGAAGATAATTTTCCCCCCAGGTGGCCTTGGATTAACAAACACAATGTATGCACGTTTGGTGGAAATTGTTGGTGCTCATGATTTGGGAGTTGGAATTACACTTGGTGCTCATCAGGTAAGGTTCAGAACTCTTGATACAAAAAAGAATTCTACACCCACTAAAATAGTTGTTTTCATTCTAACATTTGATAAGCGGATTTTGTAAAAGTTTTTTTTTTTTACTTGTATGTGTTACCATACATAACTATTAAATCCATGTCATATTTCTCTTCTTTTTTCTTTTTCTAAGATTTCAATTCTTTTTATAACATGCTCGCAAATCCAGTAACATTAAATATAACTTTCAATCCTGTTTGTTCTTCAGTTATTTAAGGACATGCAACGTTCTTACTACCTTGTATGTCCTTAAATCAATTAAACATGGAGCGTCTATATGTATAATTATTATTTCTTCTCATAGACATTCATACCAGAACTAATAACATTTTAAGTTTTAAGCTTGAAAAAGATTTTGTCATGATTTTTGTTGTTTTGTTGCATCTTAGAACCTTTTAACTTGCATGAACACAATGTTTTTCTTTTTTTTTTCCACTTTATTTTCAGTCCATTGGTTTTAAAGGAATTCTTCTCTTTGGAAACCAAGAACAGAAGAAAAAATATTTACCTTCATTGGCCATTGGAGAACAAATTGCTTGCTTTTGTCTGACAGAACCTTCCAGTGGCTCCGATGCAAGTGTAAGTCAAGTGTTTTTGTTATCAGCTCTCTTGAATTTTGTGATTTGTTGAAAAGTATTCAATTTTCCTAGATAAACATTGTCACTATTGATTTTCCTAGATAAGCATTGTCACCATTAATTTTCCTAGATAAGCATCATCACCATTAATTTTCCTAAATAAGCATCGTCACTATTAATTTTCCTAGTCCATCATACACTGTTGGAGAGACAGTTAATTAACTTATTCAAATTATCACAGTACTTTCTCTTTGAGTAAACAAGAGAAACATATCTACCATATATAAATCTACCCTTTACCCATGCTTTGATTACTGCTGTCACATATGGTCTGATATTCCTGCTATATATTTAGAGATTCTTGATAAATTCCAAAGTAGAATTTACAATGTTATTGGTCCTGATCTGGCATCTCTGCTTCAGTCCCTTTCCCACCATCATAACATAACTTCCCTGTGCCTTTCCTTTAAATATTTTCATAGTAATTGTTCTGATGAACTTTCCTCTTTGGTACCTAGACTTTATGAATTTAAGCACAGTACTAGATTGGTGGCAAGGTCTCATCATTATACAGCTGAAATGGCCACTAGATGTTACCGTAAGTTCTATGCTAATGGTTTCTTTTCTCATACTTCTTGCTTGTGAAACTTTCTTCTGGAATTTTGCTTTCTAGTAAAATTTATCTTCAAACATCTAAATGTAATGTCAATCATTATCTACTGTATTCTAAATTTCTCTTTTATTGTTCTTGCTACTTAATAATGTTTTTCTTATGTTCTTTCACATTCAGTAACCCTTTGTGTCTTACTGGCTTCATTGTCTTGCTTTGGGTGAAAGGATTACATATATATAAATGTGTGTCTGTGTGTATTTAGGTAGCAAACCTTCATTTATACATGTTCATTAAAGATGATAGAAAAGACACTGCAATTATAGACGTCCAAATTAAACTATTTCTTCCCAAAGTAAATAATAATGATAGTGAACACACAGTAAAAAATAACAAATATTTATTACAAAAGCCAAATGTACATCAGCTACAAACAAGATGAATCTTCACTTAGAAATATCATAAAGAAATACACTACTCCAATTGACCTGAACAAAAAAATCAAATTATCTATTACAAAAATCTTAAAACAGTTAACCTTATCCTCAAAAATAACAACACAACAGCAAAATCAAAATTACAACAAACAGACCTTATTTATGAATTTAAATGCCCCTTAAGGAACTGTGTTCCTGATCAAACTGAATTCATAAATAATTACATCCCACACTATTACTTGCCTATCCAGATGCCTTACATTACACCTATCTGACCACAACTCCATTAGAATTCATTCAAATACACAAACTTACCAGGCACCATCTAAAACATACTAGTAGAAAATACAAACATAATAACCTCATCCACAAGTTAAAAAAAAAAAAAAGATAAAAAGTAATGGAAGCCTTAATAATAAAAAAGAAAAAGCCAACGCTCAATAATATTAGCTACAAACATGACCACAATGTGCTAACTTTGTTTGGAAAATAAAACTCTATAACTTTAGAAATATAAACACAACCGATACACCCAATTAAAAAACAAAAATAAAATCATCCTTGATAATGGCTAAAATTATAGTCAAAAGTGCTTCAAATTACAGAACATTTTGACAGTTTCTACACACTCTGTGTCCAGAAAAAGAAAACACTTGTTCAAATACAAGAAAAATTAAATAAAAAGCTTAATCATAGTACCTTGTCTGTCATCTTTAATGATATATATATATATATATATATATATATATATATATATATATATATATATAACATAACATAACAGAAAATTACCTAATGAGTATAGACTATTTCAACTAACATCAATGCATCAGCTTTATTCAACTCAAATGGTGGACTGTATTCAGTGTCAGAACTAGAGATTTAATATTTAAAAAAAGACAGTAGTTGAGAAATCAATGCAGAATCAACCTATACCATAGCAGACAAGAGAAACTGTGTGGGTGGTCGTAAGGGGAGGGTGGATGTTGTCTAGCTTAAATGGAAATAAGCTACAAAATTCAACCCAGATATTATTAACCTTAACACCCTAAGTTGGGTTTATAAGGAAGATGAAGTGAAACCAAAGGAAGGCCAAAAGAAAGAAGATTTCTAAAATTAAATTATTAATTATATAACAAAAACATTGTTACCACTCACAATTGCCAAAATATGCTTACAAATAAAATATAATAAGATTAACAATAAATCATTTTTAGAAAGCTTATTTTAAGAAAAAATATTTTAAAATATTTAAAAAAAGGTATTTAAAAAAATATTTAAAAAATGATTAAAAAAATATATTAACTATTTAAAATTTTAAAGAAAGTATTCTTATAAAGAATACCAACCATACCAGAATATATATATATATATATATATATATATATATATATATATAAAACCTTTTAAAAAAAAAAAAGGATAAAGAAAAAGTAAACAAAGAGAAAGGAGTTCATAAAGTAGTGGAAGATTATAAGACAGGATTGATATGGAGAAGGTAAAATATAGAAATAAGTATAGTAATATGTATTACATTAGAAAGGTTAGATAATTAAAAAAAAAAATAAAGAAAAATCAAAAATATTACTACATTAGTTGAAATAAACTATAATCATGAAGTCATTTTTGTCATGTAATTTATCTTTTTGTGGATTAGTTTTAATATTTTATATTATTAGGATCCATTCAGATTATATACTAACAGATTTATTACCTGTACTTATATATATATGTGTGTGCATGAGATAAAATATAGTTTTAAGGTACATTAGATTTATCAGTAAAATGGCTCAATATCAGAGAGTGTATGTAAATATAAAAGTGGATACTGGTCAACACCGATGACTAATTGTCTGTTTCATGTTTGAACACACTCTTCAAGCCATGAAGATTGCAACCAAGCACAAAACAGATTGTTGCCACTCACTTTTGACCTCAGTGTCCACACACACACACATATATATATATATCTCCAATTAAAATAAACATCAAATTTAATCCAATTCTTTTAACAAAAGTGTTAATTGGAAGAATCACTGAGCATGATAAAATTTTATTTTCCAATATACAACTAACTTCAATTTTAGGTGAATTGAGTGGTCCATCATAAAATAGTTTTAGTTTTGATTTGATGAATTCTTCTTTTGTAACCACTGACTCAGTAAAAGAAAGCGACAGTACTGGATGATAAATTGCATGTAGAAAAATGTCCCACCCCAGCTCAGTGATTATTTGCTGCATTGCATTTACTAACTTTGAGAAAGGTGCTGTCCTTCTACAAAAAATCACCACTGACTTTTCTTACTCAGAGAGAAGAATTTCCTGTTCAAATGTCACTCAAACATGCCAATTACTTACTGTAATGTTTGCAGTAACAGATTATCCAAGTTCCAGCAATTCATACTAAAAAAAATGCTTTTTGAATCCCACCAAAGACAGAATTATTTCTGTCTGAATTTCTGGGAAGAATGGTTATTAATATTTACATTCAGATTTTTGTCCTCTTCTTCATTGTTTTTATCACAACAGCAAAAAGTGTTTCCAGTGGTACAGCTGGACACAAAGTACTTTCAGTTGGATACAAAGCGTTTCCAGCAGTTTGGTTGGACACAGAGTGCTTCCAGTAATAAGATTGGACCTCAAAGAACTCCAGGTGATACAGTTTGGTGTCAAGCACTTCATGTGGTATGCTTAGATATAAACTAAAACTATGGTAAGGAGTATACAATGACTATGAGAGCGTGTGTAGGGGGAACCGACTACAATCAAAATGATATAAAAGTGGCAAAAACTAATGCTTGCATTAAATGCTTATTTTCTTTATATTCTTTTCTAAAATGAGAAGTGGGGAGGAGGTGTCTTCTATCAGATACTGTAGTTTATCTTTCAACTTGTTACTTTTTTATTGCAATAAGCTGGTCATTTTACATCTTGCAACCATTAAATAACAAGGACTGGAAATGAAGCCATACCGTTCATTTGGATTTTAAATCCTCTGTCCTTGGAACCTGTTTAACTTTGCCTATCTGGTTATTATTTCTTACAAAGAAGACAGCATCTATGTCAGATTGACTGCCAATGGAATGGGATATAAGTTCAAATTTCATCAAGGTTACCTTCTTATTTCCAATCTATACTACTTAGCGACCGTGAAATGCTAGATGACATGAGTATTGAAATAAAATAGGAGGAGAAATACACTAGTCAATAATGTAAATGCATTTATCTAAGAAATTCAACCAACTTAAGACAAACTACTTCTTTTGCAGTCTATCCGGAGTCGAGCTGAATTATCTGAGGATGGATCACATTACATTTTGAATGGCAGCAAAATTTGGATCAGTAATGGAGGAATAGCAGACATATTCACAGTCTTTGCACAAGTAAGTTGGTTTTTCTTTAGGATTTTCGCTTTGTTGCATTTAGGATTGTACAGATACTGAACTCAGAAATGGTTTCTTTTTTTCTTTACTTTTTGTGATAATGTGGCTACAGGATTTTGACTGGATAAGCAAATATATTAGGTTGCTGTTCAAACATTTATTAGGTCTGCTGGGCAAAACTGAATACATAGTGGAAAAACGAGTTTATGTTTTAAACTTTTATATACACTTGCTTAAGTATACACACACACACACACACACACATATATATAAATGAATAAAGGCAAAAGGAAAACTTACCTGATGCGTTTCGTCCTCTGAAGGACTTTATCAGTCTTTATTCATATTGTCCTTTTGTAGATATACTCTGTGTGAAATTTTTACACACACACACACACACATATATATATAAAGCTCTCATTATTAATAATACCTGTGTTTATTTCCTTAAATTTTGTGTAGATTAAATTTATAACATATAATGAACACTGATTTTATTCAGTTTCTTTCTTTCTTTGTCTTTTTTCTGTCAAACTAAAAGCAAACATCTGTATAAAATGAACAAATGAATCCAGTCCTGATTCAAACATCTGATCTGGAGCTTCTGCTGTTTGAACATCTTGGTAAAATTTAGTACAGCATAACACACAGATACTACACTGATCCAAAGCTGAAGAATGACATTTTGATGTTAGGCTGAGTATACAAATACTGCACTGTTTCTAGGCAAAAGCTCTGATCCATATGTAAATAATCTGGTTATTTTTGACAGGTAGTATGTTACACAGAGCATTGCATTTAAAAACATGTCTTTTATTGAATGGATTTATAATGACTTGTGTTGTCTTCTTGTTAAAACAAATACTAAATTTGGCTAGAAACTGTAGACATCATTTGATGGATCTTTTAATATTGTGAAAGAAATTCCTTTTTTACAATACGTTTCATGACACTTTGTATTTGATATATTTTTACTATTGTGGTCAAGTCAAACCAGTTTAGTTTATTTTTTCTCTAACCCAAATTTATAAATCTTATTACTGAGTTTTAAACAAGTATTTTAAGTCTTTCCCTTTTTGATTAGTATTATTAAAATAAAGGATTTTATTCAATTCTGTAATTGTTTGTCAGAATTCATTGTATGTACAATTGTTTATATGATTTGGGAAAAATGAACAGTAGATATATTAAAAGGTTTTTTGGGGGGAGAAAATGAGAAGAGAGAACATCAAACGACGAGTATTTTGAATGGAGCAAACAAAAGGACACAAGATTCTTACACCAGTGTGAAACTTGTAATGAATTTACATTCATTAAAAGACATAAAAAAATAATAGTAATACAGAATACAAAATTTTACAAAACAAACTTTCACAAAATTCTACTTAGGCCAGATAACAAACTCTAAATACAATTCTGTTGGGCTCATAAAAACAATTTAATTATTATCAACAATGTTAACTAACTTTGATTCATTCAACTGTCAGAAGGCATTGAGAAAATTGACAATTCACAGGTGTCGCTAAGTTTCTATTTGCTTAGGCAATAGTTCAGTTTTACAAACTGAGAGGATATATATCTCATATTTTCATAAAATGTTCAAAATCATGGTTAATATCTCTAACTTAATGACAAATTTATAGAATTTTCTTTCTACATTCCTTTTTTTTTCTTTTGTTGCTTCCTTTTAGTTTTTCTTTGTTCACATTCCATAAACAGCTCATGAAAGCCTTTTGGCCCTTAAACCAACCAGACTTATTAAATAGCCACAAATAGACCCCAAAATTGAATCAAAGATTGAAAACTATTGGGCATAACTTACTTTCCCCATTGGTTAAAAAATCATAACCTTTATCTCTTTAAGCTACACCTGTTTGTAAACTTGAGCTTCTTTTTTTTTTTACAAATTTTTGAAAACTAAATTTTATACATGTATCGTCTTTTAAAAACCATCAGGCTTCATTTTAGCATTTCTTTTATAACATCAATTTGAGCCTCGCATATTAAAAAATTTACACATCAAATTTTATTCAAGACGTTTTTTACTAAACAGCTGGCTTCATTTTAAGAGTTTTTATTTAAAGAAATCGTGTTAGTAACTTCTATTAATAAATGTTTTTTTAAACACTCCACTTGAAAGAAAGTGTAATAAACAAACCTAATCTGTTGTATTATTTTTTTCATTTACCTTTCAATTATTTTTATATAATTTTACATTTCTTTTTTATTATATAAATATTTATAATATCTCTTGTACTTATGAAAATTTAAAAAAGAAATTGTTTTTTACTCTTTAAAAAAAGTATTTTATTTTTTTATTTTCAAGAGATGTTTTTTGTGCGTTTATTCTATTGATTCTGCTTGTTAATAATGAATGAATTATTTACAATTGCCCATGTTTATGATTCTTCTTGTCCCTCAGAACTTACAGTAGGATTCATTTCTGATACGGTATTTTATTTTCAGACACGAGTCCTTGATGACAAGCTGGGAACTGAGAGAGACAAGGTGACTGCTTTCATTGTGGAACGAAACTTTGGAGGAGTGAGTAGGTATGTCTCATCTTTAAGCCTTGCCAATATGAAAAAAAAAACAAATATATAAACAATTATGACTTTTTAATTACACATGCAGCATAGATATTAATGTCTCCATCTTTGTATTTCAATCTGTTTCTCTATACCTGTGTAATGGGAGAGGGCTATGGAAAAAAATTATTTTCCCATTTGTATTTCCTCAATTATGGGAATTATATACATGATATAATAACATTGTAGTTTACAGATGGAATGGTTGGAAGGAAAATAGAATGATAAACATGCTTTGTTCTCAGAGAGATTTTTATACTACTAAGGCATACTATATACTACTAAGACAATAATATATATATATATATATATAATGTTCCATGCAGAGATACATATCTACACAGTGAAGTAGAGTGTAAGGAGGTAAGGAGAAACACAAAGGAAGAGTCTTACATATAATATGGAGATACTCCTGTGTATGGAGAAGCTATGTTTAGGACTCCAAATTCAAATGAACTGGATTCATTTATGTCCCAGAAACAAGAAATGGCAGTTCCTATGTTTTTCCCAAATTGAGGACTGCCAGCTGGAGTTTCATTCTATATCTGGTAAAGATATATTCCCAAAGGGAAACAACACTATGGACTTGTAAGCTGCTGGGAGAGGCAGATTTAGCCTCTGCCTGGGGAGCTCTGGCTAAAAAAAGCAACTTTTTGGTTTGGCTACTGTAAATGACTGAATTTGACTGCCACTTTAGTCACTGTATAAAGTGATGTCATTAAGCGTTCGTTACATGACCCACATGACTTATCTCCACCAAAGAGAGATAAGTGCTTCCTCCACCTGCTTGCTTTCTCCCTATTCAGCCATCTTCATTTCTTTCTTTGTCTTTCACTAGCCATCCTAGTCTGTCCATTTGAGCTCTTGCAAATGAGTAGATGTGTAGGTGGTGTAATGGATAACATCTCAGAATAAGAAATCAGAGAGCCAGGTTCTAATTACAGTTGGGTTCATTACATTCACTTACACACAAATACCCTTGGCAAAGGTATGAATCCCCCTCACAGTTATGGGTTTAATAGTAAGATTTGTGTCTGGTAAAAATTATTAATACAATATTCACTCACAAAAAAGAATTATTTATATAATCTAAAATATACTTCAGCTTTAAATAACCTACAAAGAGTTGATAAATAATAAAAATTTGTAGAATCATGATCTTCAAAAATTTAAATGCAATGTCAGTCATCATCTTCCGCCTTTTGAATCATGTATGCTTAATGTCCTCAATAACTTTTTCTTTCACTCTCAGTAATTCCTTGTGTCTTAGTGGCTTTATCATCTTCCTTGGTTAAAAAAAAATCAATTGATCTTAAAAATGATTCTTTCTTCACCCATTATTTCTACCTTTGCCCAATTCATATCTATTTATCCATCTTTGCCTGCCAATCAGTCTGTCAACAACTTTTTGTATCTACCTGTAAACAATGTAAACAGGAAAGTCTTTCAAATTATTGCATTCTAGTTAAACAGTTCAAAGATTTGCTTGTGATTAACTTTTTAGGTCAAGCCTTGATAAACAGTTAATCTTATCTTTTTCTCTATTTTAACAGCAACATGATTGTAGCTTCGTTTTGTTAATATATCTTTAAAAAAAAAATGAATATTAATGTGAATAGACATTGAAATATTAACGATTACCTACATCTAATTATTGTTTGACGAATTAATATCATTTGGGGTTCATAATGTATTATTGAGCCCCTTCCATTAGATGTATAATAATCAGAGGTGACTCATTTGCATTATATTGATGTGTTGAAAGACAAATATGAAGGCATGCTGAAAAGTTCTCAACCTAACCTGCTTTCTAAAATCTGACCTAACTTTTTTTTTGTGGGAGGGGTGGGGAGTTATGGTTTCTTGATTGGGCTGAAGGATTTTCCATACTACCCTCCCAAACTACAAACAGAGAAAGTCAACTGATTTTTTTCCAAATTTCATCCATACGAAGCATATTCTGCTTCAAAATCTTTTGTTCAACAAATACAAAATTTGATGCAACATTTGATTGATGTGAGAAGACATTTTCAAATATGAAGCCTCCTAAACCTGCATATAGTCCATGTAAAATGATCAAATGATCATCAATTTTGACAATAGGAAGCACAAATTTTGAACCATACTTTGACTTGGTTTTATTCCAGAAAAAAACAATTTAATTTCTTTATCTTTAACCCTTTGCTTGTGAGGTGCATTATGAGTGCAGCACAGGACAGTTTGGATAATCCACATAAAATGCCCTGGACAGGTAAAGGGTTAACACAAACACAAAAAACTTGATGCTTATAATACAGAATGTGGAATATTATTTAATCAGATTTAAAATAAATGATTAAAAATTGATGTAATGGAATAACCAGTCACCCCCATGAATGATTACATTATAAATAGTAATTACCTATAAAAATCTACTGTCTACGAGAGACTTAGGGAGAGAGAGGAAGTGTAAGCGAGACAACGCAAGCACGTCCGACCTTCCAGTTAGTGACACTCACTACTAGATTGACCTGTGTGTATAACTGTACCGTATTTCATATTGTACTTTTTATGTACAATAAACCTTCTTCTTGTATCCACCTGGTGTTATGTGTTTATTCCCTTAACATGGAATATAACAAAATAGTATAATTTTATATATATATATATATATATATATATATATATATATATATACACCACGTTTCAGTAAAACCAACAGACAAGATACTGCAATTCAATTTATTCAATTTTTCTTGTTAGTGTGTGTGCATATATATATATATATTGTTGAATATGACAAACAAGGGAAATTTGATTTTTTTTTTTTTCCAAACATTATTGCATTTGGTAGGAATAAGCACTTGGGACAATGGACACTACAGGCAATTTTTGCAGTCTCACCAAACAGAAAAATGTCAGAATGTTGGAAAAACTAAGTAAAAAATTCATCAAATCTCCCTTGCCTGTCATATTCTTTTTAACTGTTTAAAAGAAAGGTTGCTGCCCAAATATACATTAATATATATATATATATATATATATATATAGATGTGTGCATTATATAATATACATATCTCTAGTTTTACTTTTAATTTATCTTGATTTGCTTGTCTGAAATGCACTTTTAATTTAGCCTATCCCTTGACTAGTGCCAGTCTGGATCTTTAATAGTTTGTAGCAATTGTGAGGTTGCTTGACATTATCCATTTTCACTCTAATAGACATGTGACAAGTTGTAATGGGTTAGTTGTTGCCAAAATCAGAGGGCAGCTCCCGAACTCATTCATTCAGAGAGGTGACTTTCACAATGGCATGAGAGCAAAGTAAAATAATACAAACTAACTCAGCCAGAATTTGAACTCAAATCACCAATCCCGTTTTCTCTACTGTTAACTTCCTTATACCCTATCTACTGTGAGGAAATTAAAACCTGGTAGGAAATACTTGAAAGTTTTCTGTATAAACTAACAGAAAAAAAAATAGGAAAATAGGAAACTGAAAGAATGAATATTTGCTGTTGCCATTTATAAATAAAGTTTATTGTTATTTGATATAACAGGAGAGCCATAGTAGAAAGATTTATTCTCCCATTTGTTTCTCCACACTATGGACATTATTATACCCAGGATATTATAACAACATAATTCACAGACATGATGGAATGGCTGAAAGGAAAAGGAATGACAAAAATGCTTTGTTCTCAGAGAGATTTTTTTTTATACTAAGACATATACAATACTATCTAAACATGTATGTTGATCATGAAGAATAATATATCACATATATCTACACAGTAAAGCAGAGTGTAAGGAGAAACAAAAAGGATAGATCTTACATATAATATGGAGATACTCCTATGTCTGGAGAAGCCATGTTTAGGACTCCAGATTCAAACAAGATGAATTCATTTACTAATTCCCAGTTGATGACATATTAGATATAGGGGAAACAGCAAGTCTTGGGTTTTCTGGCAGGGGTGGGGGTGACTAGCTAAAGAAAGCAACCTTTTCGTTTGACAGCTGTTTACAAACTGAAATTTACTACTTTCATCACTGCATGTGACATATCTCCACCAAAGGGAGATAATCGTCTTCTGTATTCTTACAATAGTATTGAATTGAAAGAACCAGTCTTTTACTTACAACTCGACACTGTCTTCATCTAAGAAATGGAAAAGTAAATTTTTTAAACCCATCACTACATAGCTCAGCCATTATTATCAAATTGTTATATGTGAAATCATAACCTTGCAAAAATTGCAAAATTTCTTTGATGTATTTTGATAAGTGGGGAAAAAAAAGGCACCATTTTTGGAATCTTAAATTATTCAACAGTGACTTGGAATTTTTTTCTACAAAACAAGAATTTTCAAATCATGATCTTTTTGTTTTTCTTCTCCCAGTGGCCTTCCAGAGAAAAAAATGGGAATTAAAGCATCCAATACAGCAGAAGTTTATTTCGACAATGTCCAAATCCCTAAAGAAAATATTCTGGGAGGTATTATAGCTTATATTTTAATTTTTTGATATTTTGTCATCAAAATTTTTTGTTTCATAGCCAAGGAAAAAAAATTCCAGAACGCCCAGAGTGTTAATCTTTGTTGTGGAGATAAGCTAAACATTTTAATTAATCCTATCAATTTAGCTTAATTAAATCTATATTTAAACCAGTGAATTTGTTATTTATATATTGTTTCTTTTTAAAATAAATTTTCTTGAAAATATATTAAATCCACTTTTTTAGATACACATTAATTAAATAATTCTCTTCTTTGCCAGTTTTTTGTAGCATTCAGTTATTTAACTTTTATATTTAAAAACTTTTCTTTAAAATCTTGCTTCAAATTTTTTATGAAACCAAAACGATATAAAAAATTCATGTTCTCAGGTTTATTCAAGAAAATCTTATATTTTCAATATATTTATTTTCAGTTTTTTCTTAAATTGAAACAGTGAGTTTTGATGTTTTTGGTTGGGTGTTAAGTCAATAATATCAATTATGAAGGAGATGCTGACCATTCAAACGTGATAAGGTTTTCTAAAGTTTTAACTTGAAAAATAGGAATGAGAATTTGATAATTCCTGGTTGAAAAATGTCAGTAGGAAAAATTTTAGTGTTTTACCCTTAAATTTTGATCAAAATATATTTTTTTTTCCATTGTGTATGCATTTTGTTATTTATTAAGCAAAAATCATCAACATTCTAATCAGTGGTATAAATACAAATCATCATCATCAACAGCATCAACAGGAAAAAAGGCTTTTCTCAAATCCTTTGCTGATGACTCTAACTCACCTCTTCCCTGTCATGTCTTACTAACAAAACTTTCTATCTCCTTTCTTAATTTTGTCCTAAGCAGAAAAATAGTCTCCATCTTCACTATTTTTTATTTTTTCTGAACATTACCATTGTTTTATTTCTGGTCATTTTAAAAACTAAATTTAGACTTTCCCTATTTAGTTAATTTAGCATTTCTTGTAATTCATCCAATGATTCTGTTATCAGTAAAAAGCCATCAGTTAATCATAGGAGATTCAAATATTTTCCATTTATGTTTACCTTCATTTATTCCTAGTTAATTTTCTAGAAAATACTTTAAATGCCTACTGTGCCAATGAAATTGTATTCCTTTGCCTCACTCTTTTTCTAGTCTTTATTAGATCTGTGCCTTTGCATTGTTAAATTATTTCACTTCTCTTATATATATTCTCAATAACTTTTATAAAATTTTCATTAATACTCTTTCTCATAGTGAATTAAAAGGCTGCTGAGTGTTCTACTGAATTAAATGCCTTTTCATGGTCAACAAGAGTTAAACAAATATAGACACATCAATTCCTAGTTAACCAAGATAAAAATGAATTAAATAATAATTATGGCTTAATATAAATAATACGTTTATTGCAAATAGTATTTGAGTCTAATATGTATGGACAAAGCTTAAAGCTTTTCTAATCTCTTCCCACTGACTTTACTGCTACTTCATCTTTACAATGCTTCCATTTACTCATATTTTACAGTAACAAACTAAATATTTTGGGTGGCAGAGGAAAAATGTTTGATAAAGCATCAAATTTAACTTTTTTTTTTTCTTTTTTTTTTCTTTTTTTTTGATAACCCAAAATTCATCTTAACAAATTTTGTCACTTGGGTTTTACAACAACAACAAAAACATCTTAAATGGCCACAATTAAACCAAGTATTAATGAGAGGATAAGGCTCTTAAATGGTAAATTTATGATAAGATATTAATACTGACCAAACTTTTTTTTTTTAAGAAATTGGTGATGGTTTTAAAGTTGCGATGAACATTTTAAACAATGGAAGATTTGGAATGGCAGCCTGTCTTTCAGGAACTATGAAAAGTTGTATTACAGCAGCAGTAAGTATATTAAATAAATATATTAAAGTATATTTAAGTAGCTACATCTTGATAAGTTATAACAAACTAAATAGAGGAAAAAAGGAAATTGAACATAGAATAGGCTTTGCCAGACAAAGTTTTGCTCAACACCACAAATTGTTACAAAACCAAAACATCAACCTGAAGACTTGAATCATGTTCTTAAATAGTCATGCTTGGCATCAAACAAGTTCAGAAATGTCTAAATTGTTAGCTGTATAGAACAGCTTTCTAAGATCAGTGGATAAAAAATGTTTAACACAAGTGAATCTTGAGGGTCTTAGCAAAGGTCATCCTTCTTTGAACATTGTGGACTGGCATACAGAATCACAAACAAAGAACTATACCAAATAACAGAAACCACATCATTTGAAGACTTTCAACAGCAGTAACAACTAAAATGAATATCACATGTAACTTGAAGAGAAAATAATGTCATAATCAAGATGTTAACATTCCACACTACTACAAACAAAAGGTTAGGAAGGAAACCCCCATGGAAAGAGCAATAACAGCTGCTGGACTTGAGAAACCTGTTCTCCTAAAAACATGTTTTAAAGAAAGATTTTATAAATTTCAGCCAAAAACAGTACTGGCTGCTTGGTATTTGTTTTCTTATAGTGATACAGCTAATATTATCATTACCATATATTAAAACTAGCAAAGTTCTGGTAAAAAATGACTATTTCTATATAAATCAACACTTCTACTTTGGATCAGAGTATCTGTGCTTTGCTTTAAATTAGTTTAATATCTGTGCAGTCTAAAAAAAAAAATATTACATAAAAATATATATTGATATATTGACTCTATTTGTATCAGTTTCCACAAATGCATTGTTTCTTTTGCCCCACAAATCTGTCTTTGCTATTCAATTTCAGATCATTGGGATACTTTCTTCTTCAATCAGGACTTTCCACATTTTCCTGCCCTTTGTGTCTTAAGAGTTACAAAATACATTGGGCTATACTTGCTGCAAAAAAATTTAAATAAAAGTATAGCACCTATATGTGATGTTCGTTACACACAGTCAATGCCAGAAATAATTCTTGTGGGTGATGAATTATTCTCCACCTTGCAACCCTTATCCCCCAGAAAAAACATTGCTAGCCTCTCACTACTCCATCACTAATAGTAATGGTAGAAGAGTTACATTCCTTATCCCCCACCCAACTCCAGACCTTCACAGCTGGGACCCATCATGCCACATTCATGGTGACCAACCCCCAATCTCTTCATGTTCCTTTGATATGGAGTTCTATTCAGACAACTTCTTCCCGAGAACTTTGTTTTTAATCATTTCATCACAAGCAAGGCAATAAATCCACTAAGATGCAAGAGGTTACTTAGTTTGAAATGATATGAGAAAAAGAAAACATTATTAATAGAAGAGAACAATAAAAGGACAAGAATTAAAACAAAAGATATCAATTGCCATTGCATTTAAATTTTAAATCACCTTCTCAGGCTATTGTTTTTTTGCTGACATAAAGTGGAAAGATTATATTTTGATCAATTGTTGGCACTCTGCTGCTAGCAAAGTTGGTTCACTGTGTCATGCTAGACAATTTTTCTTTCCAGAATCTATCTTACACTTAGAAGTTTACCATTCATACATGGATTTTGTTGTCAATATGCTTCTGCTATATATTTAGATTTTCTTGATAAAATCCAAAGAAGAATCTATCTTATATATTTATAAGTCTACCATTCATCCATGCATTGAATATTGCTGCCAAATCTGGTTTGGTGCTTCTGTTATATATTTGGAGATTCTTGATAAAATCCAAAGAAGAATCTGCAAGGCTACTTTATGGAACAGACTCCTGAGAGAATGCTTCCCTGTCAACTACAATCTTGGTTTCTTCAAATCTAAGGTCAACCAATAGCTATCCCAGATGTCTGATTCTCAACCGCCATGTCGCAGCACACTAGTGTGCCATGTAATTATTGTCACAGCATACATATGTGTGTGTGAGTAGTAATGGTACAGCATTAGTATTTTACTAAATAAGCTGCACAGTTAGTTGAATAAAACTATTGAAATAAGGTAAATTCATAATTGTGTGTGTATTCTTTTAAAATCTATGGTTTTTATTTCATAACATTTAAATGTATACCTTCAAAAATTTTGCTAAATGTGCCGTGATATTTTCATTTGCTCCTAGGTGTGCTGCTGATTAAAAAGAGTTATAGGAATGTTTTATTTTCCAAATATAGTTAGCATATTATGGCAATGTTCATAGTTGATGTTAACATGAATGAATATATATATATATATAGTGCACTTTGGAAGACTGTTAAAAGCCAAAATTTCTGGTTTTGCAATGGTTTGTTGATAAAGACATTTAAGGCAAGCAGGCTTTGCAGTAGAGTGCTCAATATCAAAGATAGTGATAGAGCATTAATAGAATCTGTTAAATAGTTTGACTCTGTTCCAAAGAGTGGTTGCATTTATGTAACCATGAAACTTTGAAGTAAACATAAGTGGAAAAACTTTTTCATTAATTATGTACATATATATATGTATGTATAATGACAGATTTTACAGGGTATCAACTTGCCTAATGGCAAATGAACCCCTGATTGAGTTCATCCTCCATATCAAGTAAAAACACAATAAAGAAACATCCAAACAGTTATTTTAGTAATGTAAAAGGAATAAGAACTTTATATAGACATCTGCACATTATCAGTTACTCTTAAGTCCAATGTGAGAAGAGATTTTCAAAACTAAAGATCATAAAGACAAGGTTAAGAAATTAATTGTCTGAGGAGAATTTCGAATCATATCTGTTGCTATCCATTGAAAAGGAATTGGTAGATGAATTGGATGAAGAAAGCAATTATTACTACAATCATCTTGTGAACACAAATGATTGCTCTTATTATAGTGAACTGCATTCAGTGCTCTGTTGTGCTTTTAAACTTTCAGTCAATGTGTAAATTATGCAGTAAAATATTTAAAAATATCAACCAATTATTTAAAAGTAAATAAAAAATTAAATTATAACATTCTGTATTTAGATTTCCTATATACTGCCAGTAATATATACAGTATATGGACACTGTAATTGCTAAGAAATACACATTTGTTTCCACAAAAATTTTAATTGTACCTTTTTCCATATGTATCTTTTGAAAATTTTATTTATTTGGTATGAAAATTAAATGATAGCATTGTAAAGACCCAGTCTACTACTGTATATGTGTGTACACATACACACACATAACATGCGTACAAATATAAACTTGTGTTGTTTTTTTCCCCCCTTTCAATTCAGGCTGCTCATGCTGGACAAAGAACTCAATTTGGTCGACGCCTTGAGAGTTTTGGATCCATCCAGGAAAAGATCGCAAGAATGTCTATGGTCCAGTATGTGACAGAGGTTAGCTTTTGTTTTTTAAATGATACTTTTGCTAAAAGTTTTTTTTTTTTTTTATTGCCTTTTCAAGATTTGACTCTCACAAATGAGCTTTAATTCATGTCACATTTTACACCTGTCAGTTTAATACTCTACCACCAAAAATTAAATCCCTTTTAAACTTTGCCATTCACATCATCTTCAATATTCTGCTGGAAATATATATTTCCATAATTTTCTATTGTAATTTTAATGTAATTTTAATTCTCATTTATTGCTGTATTTTGGATCACATTTTCTTTTTCTTTTCTTTTTAAACAAAATAGAGTCTATTTTTTTTATAATAGCAATTTTATTACAGCAGTTGGTTTTTGCTAAACATTTAGATCAGATTTTATGTTTTAATAATTCATTTTTCTCTTAAGCCATCTCTTTAATGTAAAACACTGAATCTCATATTGTGAATGGATAAATATTTAAATCAAATAACACTTTATCTTTTCTGTCTGAATTTCTGGGATCAAGAGTCATCTTTATTTACATGCTGATTATCATTCTCATCTTTGTTGTTGTTATCATAATGTTTCAGCCATTGTGGTAACATCAACAAAGATGAAGACAATAATTGACATATAAATAACACTTTTTCTATAACATTAAATCATTAACATTCCAAATATTGTTTGAAAAATTGGGCCTCTTCTTTGTGTCATGTGTGTCCCATCCCAGATCATGCTACAACAGATTTTACACTAATATTATGTAGAGAAGCCAAGTGCCGAGTTGACAGGGCAGGGAGATGACCTATTGGCCTTTTGATGCAGATCCACATGATTGGTCCATATGACAAATTAATATGAATATATAAGCCAATTACATGGATTTGCACCCAGAGGCCAGTAGGTCATCCCCCTGCACTGTCAACACAGCACCTGGCTTCTCTGCAGAATATGAGTGCGAAGTCTATTCTAGCAATAGTGTACTTGGTCCACATATATTGAAATATTTTCACAGGGGTACAAAATTTTATTACAGCAATAAAAAAAAATATTAAAAGAACATTCATAATGCTGTGGCCTTGTTAGGAGCAGAATTAAAGACACAAGAGGAATTGAGTTAAACAAATATATTAACAGAAACAATAATACAAACATACAAACAAGAGTGTTACAGCAAGAATGTTTGGTCTGACTGTCAGAGCTGACTGCTGGAAACTTCCCTCTTCAAAAGGCAGTACCTGCTCCTATTTATAGCTGGAAGAGTCCATGTGTGCGTGAGTAAATTACCATAATACATAATAAAAAATGAGTAACAGAGAAAATATATTACCATAAATACCATGGTAATACCAAAATATGATGATTAAATGCACATAAACCATTTATTGGTTCTCTCTCATCTGAACAAAAATCAAGGACAAAAATAAATGTACAACTCCAGACTAATGTTATATGCAAACAAAAAATATAATATTAAATTAAAAGAGTGGTTGGTGGGCTTAAAGGTAATTAACCTTTAAGCCCACCAACCACTCTTTTCTGTTTAGAGAGATGGTTGGTAGGCCTTAATGTATATTGATTCCAAAACCCTTCTGGTGATAATCAGTATTAGCCTTGAGGTAAGTGTGAGATTTGCTAAGCAAATTTCAGTTTGTGTAAGAAGTTATTTTTCCACCAATTTACATATTGTTTTTGTGCCCAACCTATCTTGAAATCAATCTGAAAAGATGTTCTGCCTACCCATCATATTCTGTAATTTACAAATTCAGATGTCAGTGTGATACTGTATAGGGAGAACAGATCAAAAGTTGGAGACGCGGATTAACTAACACATTCCAGCCAATATTTGCAAGGGAAAGGTGTACAATTTATATAGCTGTATTAATATATTAGGTTCAGTGATAGCTGAACATTTGATTAAAGACAAACAGTATGCTTGGTCTTATATTCCAGACATGTTCTCAGTGTTGAGTAAGGCTAATACCAATTATCATCTGAAGGTTTTTGAGTCAATCTACATTAAGTCCTACCAACCAACTCTCTGTAAAATCCAGAGTTGAATCAAATGTAATGTTATGCATGAGAGTTTCAGTTTTTTATTTCCATTAAAATGTACAACAAACAATATCTGTATGACTGATGTTATTAAACACATTTCAGTTGATCAATTCTTCAGCCTTAATTGCATGTCATATTTTGTGTGAAAAGAAGAAAACCTTTAAACTTAAAGGTTTTTAGTGCCCAGAGCTACTGAAGTAAGTTCATTCCCTCCCCTCCAGCTTGTATAATAATTGATCACATTTTATTTATAACATACTTTTTTTCTTGAGGAAAAAAAAGTTTGCGTTTTTTTTTTCAAGGAATATATGCCTGAAAAGGAAGGGAAAATGGATTAACCAAAATATGTTTACAAAGAATGGATTCAATTATGCAAACAATATTTGAAATGACTCTTTGTTCAAATCTCTCAATAGACGAATTGTCATTAAGTTTTGATGAAAAGAAAATGTAGGCAAAAATCAATAATAACAATGCTTCATCTATAAAATTTGGCAAACATAATATTAGGTGTAACAAGCAATATGACATGGAGTTAAAATAAGATAATGAAGAATGTAGTGAATAAATTTTAATAATGTTTACTGGTTAGTTTTTGTAGCTTAATTGGTAAGACATTGTCCCAGTAAGACAGGCTCCCAAGGATAAGGGATATGAGTTCAAATCTTGTTTGAAGTTAATTCTTTATTTTCAACCCATCCTTTTAGTTAAATGTTCACAGAATAACAAAATGATCTGTTTTCATGAAAAAAAAGCAACAAAAATAAAATGAAAAGAAAAACTAGTCAGAAATGAAAATATGAAATCTTATTTGTCATTTCAGTCTATGGCATACATGGTCTCAGCAAATATGGATCAAGGATCAACAGAATTTCAAATAGAAGCAGCCATTAGCAAGATTTATGCATCAGTAAGTAAACATTTTTTTTTTTTTTGATTCCACAATTAATTCTTTTTTTCTTTCAATCAAACTGAAAATGGTAGATTGATTCATTGAGTGATTTGTTTTTGTTTTTTGTTTTTTTGCAGGTTATTTAAAGCCAGAAAATATTTTGGGATTGTAAGAATTTGGGTGGGGAATAATAATGATTTACTGATATAATTCCTACTAATTAGCCCATAGCTGGTGGGGAGAATATAGATAATTGATGATTTTTTTGTGTATTTGGTTTTTTGCAAAGCTAAATTTACAATAATATAAACCTCTTTTTAGGCCGGTCTGTCCTGCTATTTACCCATAACTGGTCGGGGAGAAGAAGAGGATTCATACCTTTCCCAAGGTTATTAGCATATAAGTGAATGTAATGGATTCAATTGGAATTCAAACTTGGCTCTCCAATTCCTCAGTCTAAGCTGCTATCTATTACTCCATCATCCCTCATTTGATCACTGAAGTCAATGTTAAGCCTGGTCAGTGTCTTCAGATAGGGGATCACTGGGGAATGCCAAGTGTTATAAGCTACACAATAGGCCTGACAAGTTGATGACCGATTCAATTTCACTACTTACACTAACAGAAGACATCAATATGTTGAGATGCTTCTGGATTGACAGGTCACAAGACCTACCTGGAGTTGGGTGTGTGATAACCCTTTTTAGATAATAATTTGGTATGTGTGCGCACACACACACACACACACACATATTTGCAAATGTCATATAGAAAACTGATCCTGGGCTTATGGTCATATCACGTTGAAACACCAGTTCCCATACAATCACAGAGGTTAAGCAACATAGAACCTGGTCAGTACCTAAACAGATGTCCGCTTGAGAATATCACATACTGTATTTGGGTGGTATAATGGATCAGAATTGTTAATCATAGAACTGAGTTCCAACAATTCCAGTTGGGTTTGTTATATTCACTTACATGCAAATAACCTTAGGAAAGGTATGAATCCACTCCTTCCCCCCTAGCTATGGGTTAATTAGTAAAACATGTATCACTAAATTCTTATCTCAAAAAAAATTCTTAGAATCTAAAAATATTTTCTGGCTTTAAATAACCTACAAAGAGTTGATAAGACATAAAAAAACAAATCAATCAATCAAAACAGATCCTAAACTTAAAGGACCAAGTTATAACATTTCATCACCATTCTAATTATCTTGTTTGTTTTTTACTGCTAGGAAGCAGCTTGGTACTGTGCTGATGAAGCTGTTCAAATCTTGGGTGGATTGGGTTACATGAAGGTAAGTTTCTTTTTCTTTATCTATTAAATGTTTTATATTGGCTATATAAACATTATAATAATTTGAGATATCCAAACTCTGACTGGATGCTTTAGAGACTCTTGATAAAGCAAGAATTGTTAACTGCAACACACACTGGAGAGTTAAATTTCTGTAAATGTTGATACTTGTTAATATGCAAATTATTTAATGTGGTTTCACTGAAAACCACCTGCTGGTTGCAATAAAGGAGCCAGCCATATTGGAACAGTTGCTAATCTGAGAGCATCTAACACTTGTAATGAATGGAGAAACATGATTGATAAGTTATTGTAGGTTCTAACATAATCTATTGTTTTATCACTTGTTATTTTTATTGGATACCCATATTTGAGTAGACATTTTGTTTATTTAATAAACAGTATATTTGTTTTTGTCTGCTGGCTTGAATATCTAAGAAGTCTTCAGGCCGGTACACAAAAATAAATAAATATACTGTTTAATAAATAAATGGAGTGTCTCACTCAAATATAGCTCTACACTAAAAATAATATTTAAGTGATAAAATCTTCCAGGTTAAGGAATAAAAAATCCATAATTTGTGTTATAAAAAGACCAACACTAATTTGAACTCAGGATAAATAATTCAAACCATGAATTGACAGTGGTTATTTGAATAACAAGATCTAACATGTACAAATAAAAAAAGTAATGCAGGATTTTTTTTAATTACTAAAGTAGGATTTTGATCAGTGTTTGGGTTACTAAATTTTTGTGAAAGAATTAGTAATCAAGTTGCCTAGATTTTTTTTATGCTTGACTATAGTAAATAGAAAAAAAAACATTTCAATGTAATTATACTAATAGATTTGTAGAATTGTGGTGTTCCCAAAGGTAAAAATATGAAAAAAAAATTAAAATAAGACATTTGTTTTCCTTAAAAACCTATATCTCTTTCTCTCTCCCCTCTTCTCTTTCTCTCTCCCCTCTTCTCTTTCTCTCTCCCCTCTTCTCTTTCTCTCTCCCCTCTTCTCTTTCTACTTCCCTCTCAATTAAAGTGATGGGTATTCATAATGAACTACATCCGGCAACAAGGACTTTGATTAGGAGATTGGAGGTTTTGAAGAGTGTGGAACCGCCTTTTAATTGCTGTTGTTCCCAAGTCCACCTTAACCTGGGGTGGTAGTACCTGTTAGGGTCTCAGGTTTGGGCAAACAGTGAACCTCAAACAAAACACTATGAAAGTATAAACATACATTTTTATAGTAAAATTACCAGCAATACATTTTATTTGTAATTGAAGGCATTAAATAACCTATAGAAATTGATATGCCACTAAACAAAATCAACCCAACAACCAACTTGAAAGAACTTTCATGACATTAATCCATATAATATCCTAAAATTTCTTAAAGAAATCAAATTGTATTCCAAAATATAACTTCAACAAAACTACAACATAAAGCACACATGTCCCACCTCTATTAATTATGTACACAGAAACATATATATGCACAAAAAGCTGAGTATCATCTACCATGTACTCAGTTGTGAAAGTAGAATAACATATATCATATTTTTATTACTTCAAAGCTCCCAGGAAAATGTTAAATTTCAACATTAAAAGACCCATAAAGAGTTGATATACCATTAAAAAACAGAACAAACAAACAAATTCTCATATAAAAAGTGGAAGAAGAAAAGACTGAACAATTGCTTCAAAATGGAAGTTTTCTAGTCTGGTGTCAAGTTATTGTGTCTAGAAATCTACCAAATTAAGAAAGGCACCACAACATAACTTCCACTATAAAAGAAAAAGAAATGAACAATAAAAGAATTTTGACTAATTAAAAGAACAAAGAGACTTTTGATGTTAGCCAGAATCAAGCTTTGTACCAAATAGTCTTGAGCCTTTCAAAATTGTATATAAAGAGATAGCCGACAGACATCAGTAGAGGAAACAGCCAGAAACTGTCCCAAACGTGTTGCATGAAGAACTAAGCATTCATCTACTTAAGACATTTTTTCCACCCTATTTAAGGGCAGAGAAAACACAGCAGACTGAGGCCTCACATGTTTCCAAAGTAACCACACTCCCAACTACAATCAAAGTCTAACTTGTAAGCTAACAACTACCCAGCTGAACAAACTTTTGCCAACCCAGTTTACAAAAGACTCACTCCAATCATCCAATTAAATAAACATATATTATTTGTTTATATCTTTGATTCTGTTCCAAATTTTCCAATAAATATAACTAAGATTCTCTAGCGGTTCTCCACAGAATTTTTGAATAGAGTATAAAATACTGTATCTAGTAAATATTTGTTTAATTTTACATTTTTTTCCTTTCCTTTCCTTTATTTATTTTACTTCTTTTTTTAGTTGTTTAAGCCACACTAACTTGTATAGTTGCTTGAGATTTAGTTACATTTGAATACAGTTGCTTATAAACAAGTTGCTTATTTAAAAAAAAAATCATGTGAAAGTCATTTAACCAGAGTTAATTTAGATTTAGATTTTAGCCAGAGTTAATTTAGATTTAGATTTTACTAGTTTTAACATAATTTCAATTTGTGGATTATCTACACAAATTAATCCCTCAATAGCATAAATATTTATTCTGATAAGATTAAGCTCTCCTTCTCTAGGATAAAGATATCTTCATTTTTTTTTTTTTCATTCTCATAATTATCAATTGGTCTACAGTTTTGCCATCAAGAATATCTATATTTGGTCTACTATCATATCATCAGAATCAAGAATGATCTGCAAAGCCTCCTCAGTATTCATAGGCCTATACCTGATTTTAATGGTATTGAAATTTGATTATCTATTCATGAAAATTCTCAGAATAAATCACTAATTTTGAAGCAAGTTTCTATCATGTGAAAACCACAATGTTTTTTGTTATTTTAAGTTTATCAAGCCAATTGGTATTATTAAAGTTAATTGTAAGCAAATGCATGTTTTTGACTGTAAGATCTTAGTTGGGCCATCTGGAAAGGGTTAATGTTATGAAAGTTTTGTATTATTGAATAATTTAATGTCATCATTATTTTAAAACTGAAGTATGTAGTAAACTAAAATTCAAAATTGGATCATTTTTGTTTTGTTTGCTTTAAACATCAAATATTTTCTTAGCTATTTTTTTTTATCTGTGTCTTCTATAAAATGAATACTCAACAAGGATGACAAATCTTGTTAGAGTGTCCAATTCATTAAAAGTGAAGTCTTTGTATTACAAAAATGATCATAGTAACCCACATCAATAACAGATAAATTGAAATTATTTCATGAAGAGTAAAACAAAATGACACTTTATATGATCTTTTATAACTTAAGGCAAAAATCTTGATTCCTCAAAGAAAGAAAAAAATATTTACACCATTTATACTGTTCAGAGTTTTTCCCTCATCTTTAATGTTATATTCACAATGTTTTGGCCGTAGTACAGTCCGGCCTTCTTCAGGTGATATATGTTGGAATTTTGAATTGAACTGTTTATTTTGTCGACTTTTATCAACTGTTCCCAAGGCATATGGCCCAGTGGATAAAAATGTCAGCTGGAGTAATCCAGTGACTTGACCCAAAGAGTTGTGAGTTTAATACCAACAGCAGAGGTAAAAAAAAAAAAAAAAACTTGGAGTGTTGAGTTACTAAAGGGAGATAACTGAAACAGATATCTAGAAAGGCATGGTACGTGGAACTAGAAGAATCTAACCTGATGGATGAAATAAAAGTTTTGGTTTGAAATTCCAATTTATATCAGCTGAAGAAGGCCGGAGCATACAACGCCCTAAATGTTGTGAATATGAAAATAAAGATGAGAACAATAGTTCAAACAATGTAAATAGTGTACATAATACCTCATCTCAGAAATATAGACAGATATTGAAGAAAAAAAATGATAGAAAACGAGTTTCTTTATTTCTTAATGCAGTGATTGTTTTTTTAAAGATGGGTGAAATATTTTGCAAGACATGAGATTCTGTTCAAAGTTCTCAAACGTTTACTTAACACTCCATATTTATTAAAGTACAATAAAATTATTATGCTTTTATCTGTTTACAAATTTCTAGAAAACCTGTATAAGTCATAGTCTGAGATGAAATCATCTTTTTTTTTGTTGTTCTTTTCAGGACTTTGGATTGGAAAGAGTCGTGAGAGATTTGCGGATCTTCAGGATCTTTGAAGGGACCAATGATATTTTGCGTTTATTTGTAGCCTTAACAGGAATCCAGGTAAATAGACATTGTGGATGTTCCTTTTTTTATTTATATCAATTCTTCGATAGGAGAAATGAGCAGGAATCCATCCCATCATTTTGCATATAGTGGAACACTAAGACAAACTTGTTTTATTCATTTTTTTTTTTGTATTAAGAGTCACATTATCTTCTGTGTCATGAACCATGACAAATTTGAATATTTCTGCCATTAGTAATTTCAAGTTTATTTTTCATAACAAACAGTAACTGTATACTTTTTTTTGTGGCTTTTCAAAATCTTATCATGGGGGCCAATGCTGCACTTCTGCAACAACAATGTCATCTGTATGAAAGCACTAACTAGATAGATGTCATTTATGACAATCATACAGATGAGTTAAGACTGTGGTCAGTGGATGCATTAAACAACCCACCTATATTAGATGAAACTATAGTAGTGCTGATAACATATGGGCAATATTTTATTTGTATAGTAATATTGTTCAGATGTTACCATTGAAACTATGGCTTCTATCAGAGGTTCTCACTCAAGAGGAATTCATTCTCCTCCAGGGGAGAATTTCAGGGAAGAGAAGGAAAATATTTTACTTTTACTTGCTTTTTTATTTACAGAATGTTGCTTATTGAATTCCAATCAACCCTGGCCATTCTATTGGACTTTTTCCTTATTGAAGTCTGCTTCAGTTTATTTATTTAATAATTAGTTATGAATTAAAACAAATTACTGTACATGTATTCAAGTTTAAAAATCCATCAACATTTTCTGTTGCTATTAAATTTGTAAAACTCCTCTATAAAAATAATCCATGTAAATATATCTGTATTAATATGGAAAAGAATGAAGATTTTCAATAATATAGGCATATTATTTGGAATGCAAATTTTGAGTCAGGCAATCTTGGAAAGGTCGGGGTGGTGGGGAAAGACATTCTGAAATGTGCTGAAGTGGGTGCATTAGACCAAAAAGGTTGAGAACCATTTTGGTCTGTAGGATTGGAATGTTTTAATGCATCTAGTGCCCAGTTCTAACTTAACCTTTTCAGATTATCACCTGTTTGATTGGCTCAGGTGTCAGGTGCAACAATCTCAATGATGACTGCTATCAACATAGTAGCTTACTAATGCTAGTAACATATTCACAATGTTTTAATTCTTTTAATGCCTTGTCAGCTGTGGCTTCAGAATACACCAACTGCACCTCTGCAGAGGGTTGACTCCCCCCCCCCCATCCTCCAATGAGGCTATCTGTTTGCCATGGGTGGTGACCCGTAATGTCCGGGGGTGAGATTCTGGTGTTTGAGGGCTTCAGTAGCCAGTCGGTTCAAAGAGATCTAGACTTAGACATGGCTGTAAACACATCAGTTTGTACACTTATTTGGGAAGTGCAACAAATGGTTTAAAATGTGCGTAGAGTCTCACTCAAATATGAGTATATTGGTTTTTGAAGCCCTGACCTGACAAGGAAACTAGGTTTCCCCTTCAACTTGTCTCAATGCTGGGCTCCATGATGGGTAGGGAGCACAAGCAGTGAATTTTTTCTACATCAAATTATGAATAATCAAAATAAAAACCCAAATGATAATATCTTTCAGACCATGCTTCTGAAAAAGAATTAAAGTACTAAATTTCCAAAATTTCTTATGCTTGTGTCCCTAGATGAAAACTCCTGTAGAAAACTTTCCCCTTTCTTGATTGAAAAGGTTTCCATCCAGTAGGATTAACCCCAAAACGGTTAAGAAATTGAGAAATGGCAATTTGCGAGTAGAAGTGGAAAATAGGAAACACACAGAAAGTTTAATAATGATGAAGACTTTCCATAACATCAAAATAAAAATTTTCCCCCATGGAAGACTGAACACTTCAAAGGGAGTTATTAGAAGCAGAGAGTTGTGTTTGGTTACATCTGAGAAAATCACATCTGCCTTAGGAAGCTGGGGGGTGGGGGTCAGTAATTACCATAGAATCACAATAAAAAGGAAAAGATAAACCATAAGAACCGCCACGTATATCCTTACTTTTGTCACACCTCAAATCCCTAGAAAAATAAAAATCATCTGCAACTTTGAGCCAGTGGAACAATATATCCTTGCTTCATTAATATGCTTCAAGTGCTAAAAATTTGGGCACCATAGAGATAGCTGCAAGAGTAGCCCAACATGTGGAAAATGTGGCTAAATGGATCCTGACCACATGGAAGAAGAATGCCACTAAGATGTGCTAACTGCCATGAAAACCATCTAGCCTACTCTCAATCATGCAATACAGAGCCCTTATTGAAAAGCTCATACACTTGGAATCAAATGACAAGAGGAAGGAGTTCCAATTGTAAGGGTTCTTTTGGTGACCCTTTTCTGTGTCAGAGTTGACTCCATAGTTGAATCTCTGCTCCCAGGAGTGAGATGCTCCCTGTATGTCAATGACTTTCTAGTGATGTACAGCTCTTGACATGTGCATGCCATGGAGAGAGGCAGTTCCAGAAGTGCATCCATCAAGTGCACAGGTGGTCCATGGAAATGGGTTTTGTCTTTTCCAGAGTGAAAGCCAGGTGCCTGCATTTCTGCAAATTGGGGAAGTTGAATATCAACCCCTGTTTGAAGTTGGATGGAGCAGAGATCCCAGTTGTGGGGCAACACAGGTTTCTGGGCATCATGTTTGGTAGGAGATTAGCTTAGAATGTTTAAGAGTAAAATGTGTTAAAGTCCTCCAACTTGTGTGTGTGGTGGCCCATGCTGGATGGTAGGGGCGGATCAACAAATATTGGTTGAATTATACAGATCACTACTTTGCTCATGGCTAATTGCATTAGTTTCATGTGTGGAGCAGCCAGAAGCAGGGAGAGGGGTCATACCTGAAAGTACTCGGCGCAATCTATCATCAAGGCCTTGGACTGGTGCTTGGGGCTTTTGGGATGTCCCCAGTGGAGAGTTTGTATACAGAAGTTTGTGAGACACCTCTACATTTGGGGCACACTGTGCTGGCACTGCAGTGCTATGTCAAGGTAGAATCATGCCCACCTGGCCCAGTTTGCAGCAGTGCCTTTGGACAATTGCTGTGATGTGTTCCAACAGAACTAAAATACAGTGCAACCCTATGGTCTCAGGATGGGGTCCATTGCTGAAGAGTTGCACACCTCACTCTCAGGTATGCAGGGAGTGACTGCAGCCAGTTTTCCACAATGGACAATCAAGCAGCCCAAAGTCTTGTTAGATTTGGATAGGCTCCCTGAACAAAGGATACACACACACTCACATTCCAGGATGGGTTTCAGGGCATACTGGAGGATCACCCTAGCTATGCACTCATCTGAAAAGACGGGTAGAGGTGTCAGGGCAGGACGGGATGTGTAGCAGTGAGTCACGTATTACAGAGAGGTAGTGCCTCCCGAGGGGAAGTTCTTTTTTCACTGCGGAGGCATGTGCAGTGGAGCTGGCTGTCAGTAGTATTGCACAGAGCAGGCGAAAGGGCTTCCACTCATTATTGGGCTGTTGTGTAAGATGGGCACTGCTTGCGGGCATAGGCACATCAAGCTATGTTGGATACCTGGCCACGTTAAAGTAAAGGGTAGCAGTGAAGTAAACCTGGCAGCCAGGTTGGCTTTAGATATGGATATGGATTCAACAACCAGGGTCCCATACATTGACTTTAGTGGGATCATTAGCAACAGTGTTTGGGAAGAGTGGCAGCAGTGCTAGGATGATGACCCACAGGATGGGCTTTTCACCATTCAGCGATAAAGAATTATGGAGTAAATAGAAGTGTCAATGGGATCAATTTCTCTACAAACTGTATATCTGAGAGGACTACATCAGTGAAACCAAACTCTCAACAGGGGACCTCTTTGCAAGGTTATGTTAATGAAATCTGATTTACAAGTGGATATCTTGCAAGGAGTACATATTCTATTCATGCAAATCTATTGTAAAAAATCTTGTCAGCATTAAATCACCCATTGAGGTTGATATGCTGTAAATCAAACCAGAAATTCTTTCATAATAAAACTGTAACATTATTAAATATGATCATGTTACTTTCTCAACATTCCTTGTATTTTTTTATAATTCTCATTCTTCTGAAAGTATTCAACTGATTGTGTTGAAGTTGTCTTCTACCTTTTGTATTTTGAAGTATCATAATGCCAACTGATGGTTATCCACATCTGGGCTTTATTTCAAGAGACAAGTCATGATGACCCTTAAACCAATTTTTGGGCAGCATAGCCAGATATTGTTTCTTTTACTTGTCAAATTATATGACGACACATATGTAGGGTTGCCAGACATCCCTTATATACGGGATATGCCCCGTATTGGATAATTTTGTCCCCCCTGTTCTGTACTGACCTTTTAAGGACACCCCCAAATGTCCCATATTTAGTTCATTTTCAAATTTCATAATGAAAATATATTTTTGCTACCTTCTTACAGTTCTTGGTTATAACTCTATAAGTAATTATACTTTCTTTTCTCAGATTCTCTTGATGAAAATAAACCCAAATGTAATGAGGTAACTAATGTTGTTAAAAGTTTACATAAAACTGACGTATTTATTTCTCTATTGTCTGGATGGAATATTTTCAAATGAGTTCACTTTTACAGAATTTCTTTTTCTTAACTCGTATTAAATAATTTTCAAATGATTTTAATTTTATTCTCCTCATAACCCATCATTGCTTTATGTTTTTAACATATTTTATCTACTTTTATATAATATAGTGGTCTGGCTGTGTAGGCATATATAAATTTATTTACATTATATATATATTTTATATATATATATATATATATATATATATATATATATATATATATATATATATATATATATATATATATATTCAAATGTATCTAAGTTGTAACAGAGTTCAGAGCAGCATTAGATCTTAATGTTTATTCCAACTTAATTTCAATAAAAACAAAATAAATAAAAACATATTTTTTCCTCAGTTTAATTTTATAATTTTGAACTTCATATAGATTAAATTTAAAATTGGTAATTTTTAATTTTACAGTATAATTTAATATGTTTAGTTAGATTGAATTCTATTTTAGTCTAACCCTAACATTAAAGCATTAAATTATTATTATAATTTAAATTTGTTGTCAAGTTTTTTGAATTCTCATATACTTGTAGTTTGATTGGTCATTCCAGTTCATGTAACAGCGTTTCCTCTAGCGAGGGGTGTTTGATTGATTTGAACCTTTTAAAACCCTTTATTCTACATTCAACACCATCACTTGATAAAACAACAGAAATGTTGAAACAAAATAGCTATTTTTGTAGTGATTTTATAACATTTTTATGTTATAATTTTAGAATAAATGATTACACACACACACATATATTAGGTTGGTGCAAAAATAATGTTGTTTTTTGACATTTAACTTCAAAAGATCATAACTCCTTTCATAATAAACTTTATTAATTGAAATAAGAACCATTAGAATCAACACATTTTTGCCAATGAGAAACAAGTTTATTTATCCCATTAGCATAGAAATCTGGAGTTCTGGAAGCGATGAAGTCATTGAAGGCTGATTCGGCATCATCTCGGCTTTTGAAGCATTTTTTGCACAGGAAGTTGTCAAGATGCTTGAAAAAGTGATAATCGGTAGGCAAGAGGTCCGATGAATATGGCGGATGAGGCAGAGTCTCGTAGCCCAATTCGTTCAGCTTCTGCAGGGTCAGTTGTGCAACATGCGGGCGAGCGTTGTCATGGAGGAGAATTGGTCCCTTCATATTGACCAATCTCGGGCACATACATTAGAGCTTCTGGTGCATTTTGTCAATTTGTCGGCAGTACTTCTCCGCCGTAATGGTTTCGCCCGATTCAAGAAGCTGTGATGGATGAGACCGGCTGCAGACCACCAAACAGTCACCATAACCTTTTTTGGTGCAATTTCGGCCGGGAAGTGTTGTGGAGCTTCTCCGGACTCCAACCACTGTGCGAACGTCGCCGGTTGTCGAGAGGATCCACTTCTCATCACACGTCACAATCCGCCGAGAAATGGGTCATTTTTTGTTGCGTAGAAGGGCGTGAAGACACCTCAAACGGCGATTTTTTTTTGATTATCGTTCAATTCATGCGGCACCCGTTTATCCAACCTTTTTTTGACTTCCCCATTTGCTTTAAATGGCGAACGACTATTGAGTGGTCAACCTCGAGTTCAACAGTAACTTCTTGTGTGGTTTTGCGAGGATCGGCTTCAATTAAGGCTTTCAAATGTTCGTTATCAACTGCAGTCGGCCGGCTGCGACCGTCTTCATCTTCGAGGCTCTCGTCACCATTGCGAAATTTCTTGAACCACCGTTGTGCCACACGTTCATTAGTGGTTCCTGGGCCAAACGCATCATTGATATCACGAGCTGTCTTGGCAGCTTTTCGGCCTAGTTTGAACTGGAACAAGAAAATCGTGCGGATTTGAATTTTGTCCATGCTGTCGAAAAGCCTGCAAAAAAATGAATGAAGAGATTGAGAACGGTAACGAATAACACGATTCGATAGAGCGAATAACGCGCTTCAAAATGATATATAACATGGCTATATATATATATATCAATGAATTAATTCAGAAATCATATATAAATGTAACATATGTGAGAAAACGACATTATTTTTGCACCAACCTAGTATATATATATAGATATAGATTTTAAGAGTGTCCTCTATTTCTAATTTGGCAACCCTACACATATGTGAGATGATATGCAACTACTCTTTGAAACAAGATTCACTAACATTCCAAGATACAATAGATATCTGAGGACAGCTTGGAAGGTACATGGCCAAGATAACGTAAAAACAAAAAAAAAAATCTCTAAATATGCTAAATTCTGAACAACATCAATACAATTGTATATTTTTGTTCTTTTTTTAAATATGCTATATTGATATTTTTTTATTTTTTTTTTTTTTTTTTTTAGTATGCTGGTTCTCACTTGAAAGAATTGCAAAAAGCCCTAAAGAATCCAGCTGCTAATTTAGGCCTTCTTGTAGATGTTGGTGCTACACGGGCTAAAAGGTATAATCATTGGTTTTTCCCTTACAATCAAAGGTGATAATTTATTTTAAATGTTGCTTATGTAGGTATCTATAGATATATTCTAATATGTTTTTTTACCTATATTTCTATGTGCTAATTAATTTTTTTTTTTTTTTTTTATACTAATGTTCACCCAATACAAGGCCTAAGAACCACTTAAGATAGAGGGTTACTGTGTGAATTTATATTAGCATAGAAAAGAAGTGTTAGGAATATAGAGCCAAACTAGACATTAGAAGGAACTGGAAGACCAATTCTAAACTGGAAACAGGCAAAGAACCTCTACTCCTGTTCAAAAGGCCAGGGAGGAATGCTTGATATCATTCCATGCTATATATATATATATATATATATAGCTTGTCAAAACATTAAAGTCTATAATAATGATGTTTAAAATTATTACAATGTGAAATGTTAAGACAAAATAATGCTGACTGTTGTGTTCTCTTCATTTGTTAGATTTCTACCTTTTGTTATGATTATATTTCAGACACTTGCAAGGACTTTTCTTGTAGCGAGATATGTAAATAAATGCCTAATTAGCATAGTTAAGGCATAGAGACTGTATAAGTGCCCAAGTACCAATGGGAGAGGCAGAATACGATATGTGAGATTAACAACTATTGCTAGACTAAGAAAATGCAAAGGAAATCACATTTTGTAACACTTTTAATATAAATTGAAAGGTTAATCATAAAATGGTAATCCCAGACCCATTACATTGCATGGTGAATTGGTGCATGACACAATTCCAGCCTAAAGTGTATCAACCACAGTTGTCTAGTTTTTTTTTGGATACTAGAAAACAAAAATAGAAAGCACAATGATAAATTGGGTGTTTTAAGAAGAACAATTGATCAAGAGCAAGTATTGTCTGTTAAGATATGGCAGTGACAGCTAAGCTAGACTTCAACCAATCCTTGTAAGACAACCAAGTCAAACATAGTCTAGTTGTCTCCCCTTGTCTTACCTTTAAAGACTTAACCTTTTTGAGTGACGTGGAACTAAAATTATTGACATCCATCTTTAATTTCTCATGGATCAGAGACAAGCTATTGGTATTAGTTACAAAATTGAGTGATTAGTGTAGACTCCTCCTCTGTTAATCAATTTGGGGCTCTAATTAAGATTATTCATTTTGATAAGGACTTACTTTCATCCAATATTTTTTTTATTGCAATTTTATTCAGGCCCTCAATATACAGCAATGAGTAGACAGCACAGTATAAGAAAATGAGGCCAAGCTTTTGGCAAGATTTCAACTCTTGTGCCTCATGGAAGCCTGATGAACACAGCTGCTCTAAACATTTTGCTATAAGAACTTGCAAACGTCTTTTCAGAATGCCAAATCTAAATTATAAACTCATCACCCCATTCTGTAACCTCTTTGGCCATCATTTGTTTTAAACACTAGTTGTAATGGTAGCAGTAATTTTCTTTTCATAAGAGAAATCATTGTCAACCCTTATTCATTTTTGACTAGCATTTACTTTCAATGGTTGCTTTTATGCCAACTTTTACTCAAACCATCAATCTATGGCATAGTTAAGGCATAACAGTGTCTTGAAAGCTGTTGTATATATATATGTCAACAGCAGGCAACGTAAGTTTCATAATGATGGATAAGTTTTCTTGAAAATATGTGTCAACAGCAGGCAACGTAAGTTTCATAATGATGGATAAGTTTTCTTGAAAAAATGTGTCAACAGCAGGAAATGTAAATTTTGTAAAGATGCATATCTTGAAAATGTATATATGCATCATCAGCAGACAATGTAAGCTTCATAAAGATGCTTAAATATAAATACATCTTGAAAACATTGACTGCAGGCCATGTAAGTTTTGTCAAGACATATAAATATCTCCCTGGCAGTGGAAGGGTTAAGGACAGATCTAGCAAAGGATTTATAAGTTTTGCATAGAAATAATTACAAACTAATTACACAGATAATTATTATAAAAAATCCTTCAAAAATCATCCTGTATTTGATAGTTTTGGTTGGATAAACCTTTGGGGTAAAGGCTAACCATATCAGACTAACACGTAAACACCACCATCCACTGACAAACCCTCCAAAATGAAATATATAGGACTATACTGATTTAATTCAAATAAATAATTATGTAAATGATTTAACTTAAAAAAAATAATTGCACAAAAAATGTTATAATTACAATTTTAGTTTTTGGGTTTGTTTTTTTCATATTATACACAGATGAGTATTATACAGCAGGAAATACAGTATTTATTTTTATTTGTCTTATTGACAAGAGAGAATTGTATTAAGATGTTTTATGCAAAGGACATTTGACACCTATCTTTGCCAGGGTCGTTATATTTCAGGTAGAATGGGTGAGTTTGGAAATGGTTGTTGTCTTTGCTTCCTGGAAAGAAATGACATTCTAAATAGTAAAATCTCTTTATCTTTTTAGGATAGTTGGTTTGACAAGTGGTCCTTCTTTAAAAGAATATGTCCATCCAGATTTGACTGATTCTGCAGACAAGGTAAAATCAAAAGACAATCTTTTTAATTAAGAATCAAAAATAGTTAATCATACAATTAGAATAATCTACAACTATTATGAGACAGTAAAATCAAAAAGCAATATAACTTGGTAAATTTGTGTCACATCTAACCAAAAGTTTCTATAGTTAAATTGCTTAAGGCATCATTCATGAAAGATGAGCTTCTAAAATATAAATTGTGAGTCTATCACATTTCTGTTTAATTTATAATGAGAGAGAGAGAATGTCTGTTTGACATGAAAAGCAAGAATAAAATAAATACTGTTGAGTAAATATGCAGGAAAGCTGATGTCTTCATCTTATAAAATTTAATATTAGTCTTGATGTGCAATTCTCTGATAAGTGATTGTTTTGAACTGTTGGATTCATGGATTCATTGTGTTTCCTTAGAGGAAGAATGGTGTTGATTAGCTTTGGTGGCATTCTGAATTTTACACCTTCTACGTTTATAAAAGTTTGGAGAGATTGCAAAAAAATGGTTCTTTAGTGATGCACTTTGATTGGTCAAGAAATACATTTTTATGATGTTTTCTTTTTGGAAAGGATTTTTGGAAATTTCACATTGCAATTGCTTTCATTTTGTGAAAAGAGCTAATATAAATAATATTTATTTTGGTTTTGATTTACTTAATTTGGATTTGTTGACGAAAAAAGATTTTTCTATTTGTCTTGTGCAGACAGCCAAATGCATTACTTTATTTGGGGAAATTGTCGAATCTCTGCTGATTAAACATGGTAAAAAAATTGTTGGTAAGTAAAATTTTCTTATTTAAAGGATGCAATAAATAAATTGTTGTTTAAATTACACAAAAATGAAAATAACACTGACATCTCAGTTTAACAGATATATTTACCAAAATTACACAAAAATATCTTTAGAAATACTAGAGTTAATTTATTCAATAAAATCGCCATTGCCTTCAATCACGACGACTTCAGAATCTCCTGCAACTTTTCTGAACAGTCTCCTTGTTTAAGTTGGTGAATGCTGCCATAATCCTAGCCTTCAGTTCGTCTTCGGTGTTACAAGGAGTTTTGCTGGTCTCTCACTTAACTGTGCACCACACATAATAATCAAGGGGTTGCAATCTGGGAAGTTTGGTAGCCAGATATAAGGGGTGATGTGGTTTCAGAAATTGTTTGACAGCCATGACTGGGTTCTCCTGCTTGTGTGACATGGTGCAAAATCCTGTTGCCAGACATAGGGTCTTCCAGCAGCCACCCTCTTAACCTAGGGCCGCACTACTTCCTCAAGGCACTTGATGTGGGCCTCTGTGTTAAGACTGAGGCCCTGTGGGATGGTTGATATCACTAATGATCATCCCAAACACCTTCATAATCACCATTAAACTCCTCTAACGCTTTCCAAATGCTCTGCACAATCCAAACACTCTGAAATGTTTGTATTGGTGCGAATGCCAAGCAGTACAGAATGTTGTTTCCAAATTTCTAGCAGTGTGAATTGCATCATGGTACTCATTTTCTCACAGTCAGTGCACAACTGACCCTACTATACTGTGCAGTTGACAAAATCAAAAACAACGCATATGCGCAAAATTAAAAATATAAAACGGCGACAATTTACCCATCGCACTCTGTACATTCATGAACTTTATGTATGTACCTGACCATACAAAGTCCATCCAGAAAATATTCTGTTATTTTGAATCTCTCAAGAGCTAATTGTGCAGCTTTGATATAATCAGCAGCCAATCAAACAGGAACTTATTCTGCATGCATGAAGCACTTCCCCATGAGTAAAATACTGGCTTATGTTGTTCTTGTTCCACTATCTAGGCACATCTCATTCTTATTTAGTATTGTTCAGTTATTACGTGCTCTGTTTCCACGTATACACTACCCATTCCAGAGATTAAACTCACAATTACTATTGCCTGAAGGTTACCCAGATCAAGAAACACCTGATGAAAGCTGGATGGCATAATAGTTGAAACATTATCATAACAACAAGATGAGGACACTTGTCTGCATATAAATAATGATAACTCACCTTTTCAGAAATTCAGACAGAAACTCTCCCACAAGGTTACTCAGTCAACAATGAGATACCATTGAGTGCAGTTGTTACTCTGAAATCATTACAATGACCAATAGAATATATCAACAAAGATTTATGAAGGGCTTTTTTTTTTTTTGCAAAATATAACATCATCATGAAAGGCATGTGTAAATAAGTCTGTGAAGTCCCAAGGGTAGTAGTTTTAATAAGAGGAGTAAATTTTATATAAGGGTTTGAGAGCAGCATTACCCTAGGTAGGCTATTTTTTTGTTAGGTTCAAAATCCTTTATCTGAAATTCTTGGGACTGGAAGTGCTTCAGTTTTTAGATTTCTTTCAGATTTTGGAATACAGTCTATTTGATTTGTATATAGCATCTATAAAATGGGGCAACTTGGGAATGGAACCCAAGCATAAACACAATACTAGATTGGTGGCAATGTCTCATCATTTTACATTTGAAATGGCTAGATGGAACCATAAGTTCTATGTTAACAGTGTCTTTACTCACACTTCTTGCTTCCCAGTCAAATTTGTTTTCAAAAATTTAAATACAATGTCAGGCGTTATCTTCTCTCAATTTCTGTTCTTTTATTGTTCTCACTCTTTAATAATGATTTTCTTTTTTTATATTATTTTACACTCAGTAATCCCACCCCCCAGCATCTTAGTGGCTTTGTTGCCGTACTTTGAGTGAAATGATTAAAAAAAACTTATTTTCAACTTATAAGGTCTATCTGTTTCATTTTTAATTTTATTTTTTTCAATTTGGAAATAAGTTGTTGTACATCCAATAAAAATTCTGGTTGAACTGTCCAAGGCTCATGATTTTCTTCAAGTACTTTATTTAATTGAAGGTTAACACTAAAAATAAACTCTAATATTATTCCTAGTTTTATCATACGCAGTGTAAATATTTGTACACTTCACTGCAGAAATGATTTATACTGTGTATGTGGCGAATAAAAAGAAAACAGCAACCAGTGAGTAAATTCAAGCTCTCCCAGCTGGTATTCCAACCTCGAGTCGTTCCTTCTTGAGTTCTGTCTCAAAATCGCACTAACAGACTTTTCTAGCCGCCAACCATGAATGTCACTCCAAGAATCCCCCAACTGGGAAAAAATAGTTGCTTTTATATTTGTCCATATACCCATAATCTCTTGTGTCTTCATGTGATCCCATAATTCATTGCGTCCATGTCCCATAATGCATTGCATCTTTATTGCATAAAAATGCAATGCAAGTCCCCCCCTCATTCTTTTAAGTTATCTGGCCAAGGACGGATTACAGCAGAGCGATACGTGCTTTTTTCTCCCTCATTTCAACTGCAGTAGCTTTACATGCTAAGCAAATACAGGCTCTTTTTTGGCGGGGACAAGGCAAGTCACAACCAGTTGTGCTCATCCCAGGTTCTGTCTCATCATGTCTGCCACAGTGTAGTATAACCTAACAGCTCTTGGTCTCTTGAAAACTTGACTTTTGTACTGGCATTTTCCAGAATACAGTAAAGACAGCCGGTAAAAACACATTGATTTGGAAAATCTTTCAAAAATCAAATAATTGTCAGATTTTAATTAAATTTTAAGGACTGAATGATTTTTTTTTTTTTAGAAAATCTTGTTAAAAGTATTTTTTTTTTTTGTCTGTTACCCCCTACATAATTTTAGGAATTTCAGCCTTTCCATATTTATATTAAAAACAGGACTCCTTGGAGAATTTAAATTATCAATTTGTTTTTGTTGAGCAGGAACATTTACCAAAAATCTGTTCTGAATCAGAAAAAATGCAATAAAACTACAACATTATTTAATGTTATAGTTTTATTGCATTTTTTTTTTTTTTTTGTTAAGAAAGCTTTTAATTGTTTTTATAAATAAGATATATTAAGGACACCATTGTCTTAAGAAAAAGATTTTTTTGATGAATAATGAATTTTTACAATAATTGCTTTCATTTTATTTTTTAAAAGAATTTTAAATTTTATTTTATGTATATAAACATGCCCATTTTTGAAAGTATGGTCAACCGTACATGACATTATCAGATAAGAGTGATCACTATAATAAATTTAAACTCAACATTCCTAAAATTAGATTACAGAGAATCTTTTCCAACATTTTTAAGATTACTGAGTACTTAAAAATTATATAAAAACAGCACTCATGTCATTTTCTTACATTGTTTTACACATAAAGTCTCTGTAGAACAACAATAAACATGTCTTTTCATCATTTGTCAACATTCGTCAAACATGTAAACATGGCAACTGTCAGTTAAAAACACAGCTACTGTTTGTTTTAAAAAGGCATTTCTGTGTTATTTTAAACTTAAAGTAAATAATATTTGTTTCAAATCAGATTAATTATACTTTAAATCAGCTAATATTTCTCAAATAAACTTTCAGAAAAGTATATTTTATTTTTGGAAAAATTTTTAAAGAGAATTACATTGTGATGAAAGACAACTAAAAAAGGGCGCTAATCAGCTGTTTTATCAAAAAAAATATCTATTCCAATCAAAATAATTTCTGTTTGAAATATACCAGAGTATTTTGCTTAATGGAAATTTAATCCTTTAGCTTTAAATTAAAGCTAAAATGAAAGCTTCAGAAAGCTTTTTCATTTTTAAAAATCCATTTTAAACCTTAGGTATCACAAATTAGTGAAGGTACCTATAATACATTATGATTATACATCCTATTTCCCATAATATTTGACATATTTACATATACATTTCAACCACTAAATGTCAAAACTATTATGGGACAGGAATTAGTATTGTTATAAACCCAAATTACTATTGATTTAGGTATATTTGTATTAATGTTTTCTTTTCTCCAATAATGATTAAAGATATTTTAAAATTTTCTTTGCAGAGGAGCAGTTTATTTTAAACCGAATTGCAGATTCAGCCATTAACATTTATGCTATGGTCAGTACCCTGTCCCGAACATCTCGTTCACTTGAACAAAAGCTGCCTTCAGCTACTCATGAGACTCTACTGTGCAACGTTTTCTGTGAAGAGGTAATTATTTTTGTCTCATAATCATTTCTTCTGTCAGGAAATCTATTTACTAGTTACTGTAATAAATACATTGTGAGTTTAATGATGAACTACACATGTAGTCATTATATAATGAAAACAATAGAACCACATTTTGGTCATGGTATGGGCAAGTGTGTTACTCAAGGTATTACAAGATGAAACACTTTTTGGCATGCAACATTGATAATTGGGCAGGCACGAATAGGCTACACCTGTTCTCCAGTAAAATAAACAACTGTCAAAAATGAAACCAATGTATACCATATAAAGTAGAAGGCAAATGATTAATAACCGTGAAGTGATCTAAGGTGTTCAAGGGATGTGGTTTCTTCTTAGAGATTGTGTATTATCAATAGACAAAAACAATACTCTGTAATCACAAATAAACCCATGTGTGTATTTTGACATTTAACTAAACTTTTTACATTGGTCAATCAGTTTGTTTAAATGGAGTTCCAATGTTTTTATTGCAATCCTCTTTTGGATGCCATTAGAGTTGTGATCATTATTTATTCTGAACACTTGAAGTGGTCAGTTTGGTCATTGTTAGAGGGAAGTATAAACAAGGTTTGTACAGGTCCTGGAAACATTGAAAAGTCCTAGAAAAGACTCTGTCAGTTTTCCAGGACTCACAGAGTTTTTCCAGGGCCTGAAAAGTCTTGGGAAAAAAGCCCAAAAGCTTCTTGAAAAGTCCTGGAATTTTCTAAATTGGGCTGACCACACACCCCTTTTTTTCAATTCATGAAAGTTAAAATGCTAAATCTCAGAAATCTGGCTTTTTTACAAGCTAAAATTGTCCTTTAAGAGAAATGTTATTTTAGTCATCAGTAATATTTGGCACTTATAGCAAACGGTGGTTTGTCTCCTTGATTAGAACAAGATCATGACCTTGTAGTTACTTCTGTCTAGATGACAAGAAAGAATATGAATGCGTGTTTTTTTCTAGCTGCCACCCTCATTCAACAAGAGAAGAGGAAAAGCAAAGATAAAAAGCATCAGTGACAAATAAACATCTCCGTCAAAGATAAATTCACACTCATTGAATTTGTAGGAAAATAATAAATTATTTTACAGTAATAAAACACATTTTAGTAGAATTTCAAACAAAATTTAGTGTTCTTTAAAATTTGAACAATTGAAAAAATTTTATTCACATGTCAATTTCAAAAGTAAAAAGTCCTTTTGATCTCTATTCGGTGGTGGGTGAGTTCATGCTAAAAAAATAGATATTTTATGCGTTGCTTACACATAGATACACATTGACACAGAATGTCAATGTGTATCTATGTGTAAACTATGTTTGTATTTGTTGCCAGAAATAACAAGTTTGAGAATCAAATTTGATTCAAAGAAAGATGATAGAAAATGTGCCTTTGATTGTGTCTTAGGATAGAAAATAAAAAAATGTTATTTTAAAGTTTCCAGGATAATGATGACTTGTATCTCTAGCTTTTTGTTGTAAGCGTGAAAAAATGATGAAATATTTTTTTATTTGGCTTTTATTGCTTTTTTTAAAAGTTCAATTTGGCAACCCTGTCCCTTTACTTTTGTATTTCTGCCATAGATGGCTAGAAAATGAACAAACATGTGAATGACTCCTAGGTATTTGGCCAGATGTCATCAAATTTGTGAACTTAATTAAAAAAAAAAAAAACAGAAGAATGTCCCCAGGCCAAGTCCTTCTCTGCAGTACTGTCAAACATGAATGATTTTTTTATTTCCAGTGAAAATGCAGATTTTTGTGTGTTTTGAAATACATTGAACCATTTCTGATAAAATATCAGAGTGATAAATTGTTGCTTCCTTTCCTTGCAGACGATCTTTTTAGCATGATCATGAAATTGTTAAGATTTGTAAAGGAAGAGCATACTAAAAAGATAATTACATTTTCCAAATTGAATGAATTTGTAAGAATTTTGTCAAACCCAAACATGCATAAAGATGCTGCAAAGATTGAATGTGGATTTCTGGCAGATAGGGCTTTGCAAAATTTATCCAAAAAAGGAAATGTGTCAACAAAAGATCTGTTTGATTGCAGAATTGTGACAAAGACAATGTTCATCACCATCATTGAGAAACTTCTGGTAAAGTCTCCCCTCTTGTAAGATCACATTCATGGCTGAACCCTGGATCCATTTGTGAAAAAAAAATACCACAGAAGACAGTCTAAAAAATGTCTTCCCCCACATGATGGACAGAAAACAAGTCAGTAAGTCTGATTATGATGACATCATCAGTCAGTACAAAGAGTTTGGAGGAGGAGGAGGAGGAGGCTGCTGGAAATATTACTTTCAAGAATTTCAGCAAGCATGAGGACTGTCTGGAGACTTTGTTCTACTCTTCTTTGTCTAGCAACAAAGTATATAAAAAACTGTGGAAAATTGTTCACAAATTGCTGGGGCATGCCTCAGTAGAGAGAGGTTTCTCAGTCAATAAGGAAATTTCCACTGACAATATGAATCAGCAGACTCTGGCCACACAGTGCATTATTACAGACTATTTAGCCACAGTTGGAGGTGCTGGGAATGTTTGTATGACTAAGGCTCTTCTCTGCAGTGCTTCCAATGCCAAAACAGCATACAACCAATATCTGGAGGCTTAGAAGAAAAAAGGCAGGAAGAAGCAGCTGGACAAAAATGGAAATCCATCCTTATGGAAATTCGAAGAACTGAAGACCAAAAAACACAAGCCTGAAAGTTGTACACAAGATTTTCTCAAATCAGCTGACAGCTTTGTGAAGAAATCTGAGCAAATTCAGAACTTCACACTCTAATGCCATGCGAAGATCTTCAAAGGACAAATCCATAGAGATATCCAAATTGGAAGAAGAGCTGAATGCTAAACTAGATGAACTGAAAAAATGGTATCATCATCGTGTTCTGCACCATGAACAACAAAAGCCATGAGTAGTAAGGGTAGCTAAAATGTTGTAGTTTTTTTTGTGAAAATTTCTATTTGTAGTTTTGTTCATTAAAACCATTATACTTAACTTCCCAGGAAATGTGCAGCAATCAAGAAATTTTGTGACATTTACAAACCATGAATAGTCGAGATAGCTGAAATATGTAGCAGTAAAAATTAAAGTAATTCAAAATTTTCAAGTGTAGAAGAACTCCAAATTGTGCAGAATGCTGCACAAAATGTGTAACATAACCAGGTCTGTATTCATTTGTTAAATTTAGTCTTCAACACTTTGATTTCTTCATGGTTTTCAACTGATCCATGTGACATAAATTATTAGAACTAGATGTAACTTTTCTTTGAACATCTCATCTGTCAAACTATTAAAAGATAAATCACAAAGTTTATGTTTTTGAAATTGATGACCATTAATTTTATGTATGCTTATATGTATACACCAGTTTCAATCCTTGAAACTTTTTAAACATTGTCCTGGAAATGTCTTTGAAAAGTCCTGGAATTTTTTTTCCACAGATCTGTAGGAATCGTGTATAAAACCAGTGAAGAAGAAAACCTTACTCCTCACAAAATCTAACATCTCCCCAAAACAGAACAAAAAAAAACAGCACCTGAAATCCTTGTCCCTACAAATACCAGGTAGCTATGGACAGTTATCAAAACAGCATGGCTTTACATCTCTCAAAGAGTGTCTTCTGACTGTTTATGGAATCAATACTACATCAAGTCACTGCCCTTTCAGCAGCTAGAAGGGGTCCTATGCAATACTAAGCAACTATCCCATGATTTTTGGTGCATCAGTGTCTGTCTTTTCTAGATGTAGGCAATCATGGCTCTCTACAACTCCCTTTTCTTAATATCTGTAAATAGTGAATCTCTATGAATGTTCTTGGGGAAGGTATTGGAGTGGTTTCCTGTTATTTCCTTTCTGTTTTTGAATATCAGACTTGTCTTTTTTGTAGATTTGTTTCTCTACTACAGCTAGAGAACCTAGTCTTTCCTGCTATTTTATTCATAGGTGGAGTGGGAACAGGTGGAATCAAAATTTGTGCAATGACATCAAGTAGAATCTGAACTCAGTCTACAACTTCCATTTTCTGAAACAGCACCACCAACTGGCATATCCAATGGGACATATATGGGGGTGCTGTAAAATTCTTGGGAAAACCCAAAAGGATTTGATGTTTGGTCAGATTTGGGAAGTATGTCAGACCAGGAACTTTTCATCACCTTAAGAAAATATTTGTCATAGGAGACAGTGACATTTTTTTTTTATTTCCCCCTCCCCTGTTTTTAAAATCACATTCAGTCTAAAGAGCAGAGTGTAATGGTACTAGCAAATTAGTATGCATAATTTGCATAAGTAGAACTGAACATTCAATATAAGTGGTTACTGAGAATAACCACTAGCAAGTACGAGCTTAGCAGCTGACTAGTGCTAACTTGAACTTCACAACACAGAGATTATTGAATGTTTCATGAAGTCATTAATTTTTATTTATTTGGAATCATGTACAATTTGTTATTTTTATATTTTTTTTTTCCATTTTTTTTTAATCCTTCAGGCCCATGACCAAGTGAGAGAGTATTTGAAAATTACCAAAGACCAACAAAAATTAAAGAATTTTCAGAAAATGTCTATGATCTCACGTGATATTGTGGAATATGGATCAACAGCAGCAACACATCCACTTGGATTTTGATTGGATTCAATATTAGCCTCACTTCTTTTCCACTTGCAGATTATCATAAATCATTTAACATAAAAACATAACTGAATACAGATTCGATATATTTTTAATTTTTATAAACTTTAGTTTATACAATGAAAAGATTTCTTAAAGATGAACAATCAAATTGTAAAAAAAAAAAAAATATTGAAAAGATTTCTGAATTATGTCCGCAAAATTTATTGGGTCCTCGGCAAAGTATAACATTCCTATGCACACAAAAAAAAAAACAGAGTTTTTCTCTTGACACCACCATTACTGTATACTCCCCCCTTAGCAATTTTGATTCTTTTAAAAAAGCTATTTTTAGAATTTTAATAAAACTAGATTTATACATTCTTTTTTCTCTCAAGAACTAACAACAAAATTATGAAACACTATTCTTGTAAATAAACAGTCTAATAAATAAATAGTGTTTAACATTTTTGTTGTCAATTCTTAAGGAAAAAGAAGTATAAATTCAGATTATGCACTTTATTTCAGTGAATTTATGCAGCAAGAGCAAATGAAAGAAATGCCCCCAAAAATCCATTTTTCAAAATTTATAATTGCACTTATTCATATTTATGTTTCTTTAAATTTTCTTCTTCAGACACTTTTATAAATTTATGAATAAAAAAAATGTCTTTATAGTTATTTCTTTATAATGGGGTAAATAATAAATATTGCATTGTAGTTGTCTCACATATTTTTATAAAAAAATGTTATTATATTTTTATAAAATAGTGCTTAATTCTGTTTATTTTCAAGAGAAAAGCAAATGCATAAATCCCATTTCATATGTTTGGTGGGGTTCATTAAAATTCTAAAAAATTACCAAGGGAGTATACACATTAATGGCAGTGTCAAGGAGAAAAAACATTTTTCTTTTCTTTCTTTCATTTTTTTTTTTGTGTGTGTGTTTGTGTGTATATAAATGTTCAATTTTGCCAGGTTCTCAAATCTGTAAATTCTTTAACAATGGATGGAAGTTATTTGAAACATTTCTGGTGAACTATGAAGACTTTGAGATGCCTGTAAAAAAATCTAAACAATATTTAAAATTCTATTGAGGAGGGGCACAGAAATTAAGGACTAATAAGATATCATTAAAACTTCTTTCTGGGCATACAAAATTTTATAGACCTGAGAATTGATTAAAAAAAATCATTAGAAGCTCATGAAAATCTTTTGTAAAATGCATGAAAATTTGATTAAAAAATCTGACACTTATGAAGATCCATTAAAAAATGGAAAATTTAAAATATTATTAAACTGAGTACATTTTTATTGCCAATAAATTGGATGGATTTTATGTCTTAACGAGGCTTTCCGTTCAAGACAGTATTTTTATATTTTTATATTAAGAATTTAATTCTCAGAAAGTTTGTTTTTTTTTTTTTTTTTTAAAACTTCAACTATATACAGAGTTTGCCCCCAAAATATATACAACTTCAGGAAAGGAAAAATACTAAATTTATTCAGACATTGCAAGATCAATACACGTTATCTTAGTTGAATAAGAGCCATGAGAGTAATGCCATATGTTGAGAAAATATCGTATTATGGTGTTATTGTAATTTAATAAAACTATGAAAGACAAGTTTTTTCTTTTCTGAAGTGTTTATACTTCATATTGTATTTTCTAAATTTGTTCTCTTTTAATGTTCAATCTGTTACAATATGAGTGAATCTAAATTTTTTTTTTTTTTTTTTTTTTTTGGATAGACATTTTATAATTATTTGCATCAGAAAGTTAAAATTTGTTAATTTAAAATGTTTAAATTATATTTTTGTTATATAAATGCCATTTTATCATTTTTTCATGAAAGCAAGATGTAAACTGGGCAATGCTTAATTTTACTAAACATTTTCAAAGGAATTTTTATTTTCTGCTTCCAATCACAAGTGAATCAGTAGAACCACAAACTGATTTTTTAACAATTTTTTAAGGTTTGTAAATTACTTAATAATAATTCTTTTGTTCTTATCTGCAACACTCCAAGATGAAAGGTTTTAATTAGATCAATCATTCTTGTAAGTACAGAAAAAATTACCCAAAACACAATTTAGTGCAAAACTGGAAATATATCCTGAGTACTGAGTAAATAATGATTTTAACCTAAATCATTAACTGTTATTTGTTAAAATATTTTTTAACCTTTGCCAAATTGGATTTATTTCTAAATTTTATCCATGCCTGCTACTCATGGTGTATCACAAAATAAGTCATACATTTTGACTCATACTGCCATTACACAAACATCACAATGTTACTTAGACTAATTCAATAGCATATGCTCCTCTACAGCCAGCTGGTATTTTTAGTTTGGGCTTTAAACTTGTGTTTGGCTGGACGGAACTGGCAACTTCAGGTAATAGTAACTGATTTTCCTCCAATTATTTTTTGCCAAAAATTCTTTTCTTTTTTTTTTTTTTTTTTGATGAATTTTCAAAGTACAAAAAAATAAAATATTTCACTTGTTTGCCTCAATATTGTTGTTCTAATGTACAGCATTTTAGTTAATGAAATCGAATTGAGTTAGTCTTCTGCAAGACATTAAAAAGTGAATATATATATATATATATATATATATATATATATATATATATATATAATTTGATTAAAGTTTTTCTAATATCAGAATAAAAAGAAAGTTATTTCCCTTGATACGAAAAAGGGTTTAAAAATTCTTTTGTTATATAAAATACTATAGAAGTTTTTTCAAAAAATTAAACAAAATCTTGGACTTTTTTTGGTTTGTCTAAATGGTAAATGTATAGACAATAAAATATCATGTCATCCAGGGAAGTTAAACATTAACATCCACAACCAGAGTATTTGTTTTTGAGTATTGTATCTTTCTGGATCTCGGCTCTTCAATCGGAAACAACTAAAAATATTTGAGAAAATCCTTAAGTCTTCTCATCCTTGCCAAGTAGCATTTCCAAAGATAAAAAAAACAACAAATTGATGTCATTTGAGGAAGTGGGTCAGACCAAGAACGTTATCAGCATCTATTTCATATAATGTCTGTTTATGAAACGTGTAATCTGAACACGCACACACAAGAATGAAATTCAGACTGCAATATAAATGGCATTTTTACATTCCCAAAAGACACCTTTAATTTCTTCTGTCCAAATTCAGGATAAAGGTTTTAAAGTATTTATCAAAAACCAACTGACATTGATTTCCAACTGATGAAGCTGTAATTAGTCCCTTCCCCAATGTAGATGTCTATATACGTTTTTTTAGCAAAAGTCTTTTTCAGATACGGACAAATAAATATGTCAAAAATATAATGTTCAAAAACCAGCTAGAAACATGTTTGTACATCAATCTTGATTCTTTTTATGCCCTTCTGAGCATGAAACAAGTTCAATTGTCAATTCTGACATTTACTAGAGGTGTTAGCTACTGCTTGGGTACTTCAAGAGTTCTTAGTTATTAGATTAAAGACAAAAAAATTCATCTGAAAATAAAATGTTCTTCCCAAAATAATTGGTGGAGAAAGAGGTTAATGATCTTTTGAGAAAAGCATTTTGCTTTCAGCAAATGACAGTCACTTCTTGAAAAGTTTACATTTTTGATTATTTGCTTTCTGATACATAAATTTAAAGTTTTCTTCTGCTTGAAATAACAAGAAAGAAATTACAATAGGAATTTTTTAACAAACGGCAGCATTTGACAAGTGATAACCAAACATGTCTCTGCTTTGTTGGGCACTCTTTATTCTCTCTTCCAATTTCTTTTTATTTCTCTGGCTAATTAAAGAGTTTTAATCACAAAGTATTAAATAAATTTCTCTGTAGAATTTCAATGAGAAGAAACAACCCAAAAATAAAAAGAAATTCCATTAAAGCAATACAAAGTTAAAAATGTCTTCTACATGATTCTATTCTAAAAAATTAACCTCCAAAAATTGAAGCTTAATTTTAATATGTTGCACCATTTGCTGATACACTATTCATGGAGATTTTGGTTAAATTTTGCTAATTTGAACTACCTGTGTAACAGAATAAATCAGCATTGAGGATCGGCAAATGGCCAGTCCAAAGTTGCTCATATGATTATGTTAGGCTGTGTAATGCTTTTTGGTCTGCCTGCAAGTAGATCTTTGTTTTGCATAAATATAACAGTGACAAAATTCAACTTGATTGGCTCCTTCAACTGTCTTCATACAGATGACAAAACATTTTGACTTATTCATAGAAATCTGTAAACAAAAGTTGCAATTATTACATTAACCCTGTTTTTGTTCCAAAGGGCACACGACAATATTATGCTGAATACGAGGTTTCAAACTATTTCTCATTGTCTAAAATTGAGCTACATCTTCTTATCTTTTGTTTATTACTAATACAGTGTAACCCGGATATAAGAGATTTTCTCTGGTCCCAAATTAGAGCCATACTTACCTAAACAAAATAGAACAAAACCGGATATAAGAGACTTCTTCTCCAGTCCCGACAACTCTCTTATATCCGGGTTACACTGTACAATGATTAAACCCTAGAACATTGGATTAGTAAAGTTCAGTTGGTTAATCCTATTGAATTATTGTCAGTCGTTTTACAAGGTAACAATCTGGGTCAGCCAATTAGTATTGTACACAAAACATGTTTGATTTTGAGTCTCTGAGTAGCCATGGAAACTAAAAAAGAATTTCTATTAAGAAGTTTATGTATACATTGGTGACTATGAGAAAGATATGTTTATATGATTAATTTGTATTTTTGTTTGGTTAAGTCATGACAAATATTTCAGGATTTTGTCAGGGCGTGAACACAGGAAAATAAGTTGTTCCAAATAACAAGCAAAGCGAGACAAGTAAACTAACCACTTGAATCGTTGGGAATGTAGATGTGCTGTTACAGCTGGTAGACAAACCTTTTTGAAAGTGAGATTTTCTTTGCTAGAAGCAAATTGGTTGCTAAAATATCCACTGTTTTATAGGTCTGTAACTGACCCAGGCATATCAAACAGAGATCGAACACATAGCACCAAGTTCAATCATTGCACACATTAATTATTTGGTAGAGAGACATGTGAAGTCAATTCTGGTGTTTGTACTGTTTTCTTGGTTATTAATCAGTTGGATTTTCTTTTTTGTTAATTATACAAATTATTTCTTTGATTTGATTTCCTTGTTTGTGTAGTTATTGTTTGTTTTTTTTCTTTTTCTCTTTCATGTGTTAATCAAGATCCCAGGTATAGTCATACAAACATAAATATGTGTGTATGTAATATATATATATATATATATATATACACACACACACACACACACACACATAGCTGTATACATCTGTCTGTACATACATATATAGGCAAGTTTTTTTGTTGAAGCAGGACTGGGATTAATCTTGCACAAAGCACAGTGAGTCCTGCCTGACATGATTTGTCATAATGATTTGAGGCCCAGTTTTACAAGGCTAGATGCTCTTTCTACTCACAGTAGTCCAAGTACACTTTTTATCAAGACACCATTTCTCAGAAGGTGGCTATTCAATATTCCTATGTGAATCTCATCCACCCTTTGATAGGTCTTGTTTTTTGTCCTGTGGGGTGGCATGCCACCCTCCTCACCAACAGCAGAGGGCTGGTTTAGACACCGACCACCCATCTCTACAGCAGATTGTATTGGGTCCCATGTTACCAGTAGCAGGCCTAAGCCTAACCTGACCATATATACACACATATTGCATGCATGACTATACAAGAGCAAAGGTACTGTTATGTTGACAGTGGCAGATGTTGGTGCTATGGCTGCTGCAGATGAACCTTCCTGTTGATAGTCCATATTTTTTTTGTCTTGTTGCAGATAGCTGATGTGTAGCTGTCTGCTAACATGAAGCAGAGGTGTATCATTAAATTAAACCATTCAGAAAAAATTGTTCCTATTATCATTCAGCAATACTTGCTGAATGTTTATGGAGACCAAACAAAGGATATGAGCACAGGCAACATATGTGTGTGACACAGTGTTGTAATTTTCTGTGTAAATAAATATAATAAAGCATTACTTTTGGAGCACCAATTTTGTGTGTGTATATATATATATATATATATATATATATATATATATATATATATATATATATATATATATATATATAAGCCCACAGTCCAGAAATGCTTTTTAATGTCTTACATAACTTTTTTCTATTTCCATTCAAAAGAACAACAGGCTACATAAAATCTGTCCAAGAGTTTGCAATCAAGTGCTTTCAGCTGTTCATCAGGGTTTCCCAACCTTTTTTGGCATTATTGTCCACTTTCACATGGAAAAGTTTTCCAACTCCCACCTGTCTATTAAATTTTACAAAGTCTGCCATTGATGGATAATTTGTTTTCATGTGCATTTTTCCTGCCTTCATAAATTCAAGATGGCCAATATGATAAAAAAAAGTAAAAACAATAAAAATTATCCTGCAGTCAGTTTTTAATTTTAATGTCAAAATTGTTCTTGGTTTTTCCTTATCTGATTTATATATAAAGAAAAAGATAATGTTATTTCATCTGAAGAACCATTTTTAATGTTAATGACTGTTCTTAAAATTACAGAAAATATCAAAATATTTTTTATTTGCAGAAATATTTCTATCTTGCCAGGTATTCCCATTTAGTCTCCTGTTTTATTTTTTGTAGTTTTTTTTTTTAATCCCAGTTCTTTGCGTATCTCTTTTTGAATATTTTCAGGGGGGTGGGGGAGCATATGTCGAAATACTTTTTTGATACTCAAAATTTTCAATGGCTCATGATTTTCTGTTCAAGTGTTTATCATCCATCCAACAGTTGAAATCACCCACTGGTGGGTGATTTTTGCCCAAGTTGACAATGTCATTCAGCAGATGACATACATTCTGCTCAGAGAAGTATTTCATTTGCATCAATCAGTTTTGAAATAACTTCAAAGTTCTATAAGATTTGATTGAAGAAAATATTCAGTTTTAATGTCTTTATTCTAATAATAAATGTTTCACTCTTATAAAAACAGAAAAGGTTGAGTAAAAAAAAATATTGACTACAGTTTTTATTTAATCAAGTATATATTAATAAATGAACTGATTAACCTTTGGCACCCTGCAATATTCACAAGTATTACTTTTTCTACTGCATAGGTCTGTTGCTGATTTTACTCAAGATAATTTTTTTTGTAGGATATGAAAATACAACCATAAAATTTAAACACCATTTTTCAGTAATAAGAGAAACCTACATTGGCAGGACAAACGTTTTGCCTGATTAAAAAAAAAAAAAAAAAAAAAGCTGACTTCAAAGTGCTAAAAGTTAAGCATGTGTCCACACACGCACACACACAAAAGTGTTTTTCTTTGTTCTGGAAATAGAAATTATATTTTTGTTTGATTAAGCTAAAAATATCACCTACCCAACAATAAAATAATCTCAGCTAATATATAAAAAGTCTTTAAGAAGATTCTTGTTACTTTATATAATTAGTAATTTTCATTAATATTTCTCACAATTTTTAATATGCTTTAAAGCTTTTCATTACAATAATAGTCTTTCATTTAATTTTATAACATCTGTCATCATTGCTACTGCCAAACCAATTTCATTGAGTCTTCCATTTTGTTTTCCTTCAAGGACTTTAGTGACAAAGTTTCTTAATTAAAAAAAAAAAAAAACTACAATTTTTTCAATTAAGAATGACACTTCATTTAGATGCTGTCCTTTACTTGATTATTACTTTCTTATAAATTGTTCTGTAAACAATCACCAAAATGTAACCAGTTGTTTAATAAAATTATTTTTATTTTTTGGATGTGATTGAAAATTGATCCATCATGTTTTGTTTTATAAACAATTTTGGATCGTTTTCATGTTTACTTTCTGTAAAATAATGAAAGATTATTATTGCTGTATGAGGCCGTAAAATGTGTGAGATGTTAAAAGTTACTTCCATCTAACCACAATCCTTTCTGATTTTTCGAGTTTTTAACTGGCAGCAAATTTGAAAATCTACTGTTTTCTTTTTTTTTTTTCTTTATTGCTGCTGAACTTTTGAAAGGTTGATTTATTGAAAAATAAAAAAAAATTGTTTCATTTGTTTGTTGAGTGTTTTTTAACTCTCTAATATATATATATATATATATATATATATATATATATATATATATATATATATATATATATATATATATATATATATCTCTATACCTCATTACACTATATTATTAATAATTTATAACCTTTCCCCTCTAAGATCTCCTGCCCAACTCTCTTTCCATTAATCCTTTGCATCCTTTTATCTGTACATTTTAAAGTTATTTTTAAACCCCTTTTATTCTTCTTTTAATTTTAAACTAATATTTCATTCTTCATATAACCCAAAATTAATGTCATAAGGTTAATATTTGGGTTTAATTTTATAAAACTTCTTCCCTTTAAAACAGATACCTTCCACCTTCCCCTGAGCCCTGTCTTGTCTGACTGAAACATTGAAATAGACAAATTCTGTATTAGTTTTTTGACAGTTTTCTTTTCTTTTGTTAGCTTTCACAGTTAAATTTCTATTTCTGACATGAACTCAGTTCACACTGGGGTTGATGAGACAGACAACTGCTGTTTTCATCTGCCAAAATAGGTTATTCCCCATATGAGGTGATTTTGGATTTTATATATATATATATATATATATATATATAAAACAAAAATGTTAAAAATCACTACACAATGTTATATATATATATATATATAAAACAAAAATGTTAAAAATCACTACACAATGTTATATATATATATATATATAAAACAAAAATGTTAAAAATCACTACACAATGTTATATATATATATATATATATATATATAAAACAAAAATGTTAAAAATCACTACACAATGTTATATATATATATATAAAACAAAAATGTTAAAAATCACTACACAATGTTATATATCATGCAATAGTTGTGCATTAAATTTTTAAAGTGGAGAAAGACACTTCATTGGGTGAATCCCACTCTAAGCAAGATCAGCATTTACTCAAAATGAAGAACCAATCAGCATCATCGGATTAAAGTTTTCTTCCTCCACATTGGATACCTTAATGAAGGCTATGGGGTTCAACACTCCTAGTCAGCTTATCACATGAGGACACTAACCCAAGTATTTCTACAATCCATACCATGTTGATATGTGTGTATATATATATATATATATATATATATATATATAAACAGACAACGAATGTCTATTATGTTTGATCATGAGCTGTTCTAAACTCTGTATATTTGCTTTAATTTCAGAAGAAAATAAAGACAAAATTGTTCAACATTTGTTTAAATGTCCGTATAACAACTCTGAAAATGGTTCATGTGAGCCAATAGCTTAGATCAAGGAACAGCATAATAAAAATATCCAAATGTTGGACAATCTTTGTCTTTATTTTCTTCCAAAATTAAATCAAAAGAGTTTAGAATGGCTCATGATCAAACATAAAAGACATTTGTTGTCTGTTATGTTTAACAATATAGGTTTGAATAATTATCTGCTGCCCCAATGCTATGTATATGTGTATACTGGTTCCATGTAGCTTGGGAAGTATGTGTGTGTGTATGTACTGATTCCTTGTGGTGGGATGGTGTGTATTTGCGTATGTGTGTGCATGTGTGTATATGTACAAATGAGTTTACTAATTCCTCATAGTAAGACAGTATATGTATGGAGGGGGAATATATGCACACATATATACACGCATACTGACAGAAACACGCGAAAATGGAAACAGATTCAAGAACACATAGGGGTTAGTAAAATATTAAAAGATAAAATGCCGATAAGTAATTCATCATTTCTCTTGGACTAACCTTAATTGTTTTATGACCCTTCACGCAGAACTCTTCATTGCCAATTCAAGAAAGAAATTCGGATTACTAACAAAAACAGAAAATGTCTCATATCGAGAATATTTAACATTGAAAAACATAAGGAAAAAATTAATTATTTTTAATAATATGTGGAAATCTCCGCTTTTACCTGAAGACGGTTGTGAGACCAGAAACACGTGTCGTAAAATTATGGAAAACAAAGCATAATATTTTTTTCTAAATAAATCCACATTACAACCAAAAACGTTTGCGACACCTCTCTTCTCATCTTTTTAATATATATATATATATATATATATATATATATATATATATAGTTTTGGGGCAGCAGATCATTATTCAAACCTATATTGTTAAACATAACAGACAACAAATGTCTTTTATGTTTGATCATGAGCCATTCTAAACTCTTTTGATTTAATTTTGGAAGAAAATTTGCTTGAAAATGTAACATTACTGGGGACTTTAATTTAATTCTATAATTGTATTTAAAGTTTTTGAAACATGGTAATTCTTGTGTAACGATGGAACCATATTTTAAATAAGTAAATTTATAATATTTATGCTCTGTAGATTTGCATTGAGCACTGTTTTGTAAAAAATATTAATAAGAACACCAGATTATATATCCTAAAGCTCTTTCTCTTTATTATAATATATATATATATATATATATATATGACGTCCCTGAACACAGCCTTCGCTCGCTTCTCGCTGCTTCGTTCGGGTGTCGCCGCTCCAAACGTGACATCCGCCTGTCGCGTCAGTCGTGTTGTCTCGTCCTGTGACGACCAACTGGCTTGGTATCGGTCGCAGCACCCAAATGTGACGTTCTAACCTTTTGGTGATTCGGATGGGAATCTGGTTAGATTCGATATCAGCCTCGTCGTTCCCAATTAAACTTCCAACGCCTGGTTACCAAAGTAACTATGTTGACCTCCAGTCCCGCCTACCCACGTTGTGAATCGATCTTAGGCAGACGAAATCAATCAGTCGTTGGGGCATAATGCAAGTTGGGTCCAAGCGGGGTGGTATCGCACAAATACGTATAAAAGAAATAAAATGATAACTCAAAAGTTCAAGGTATCAAAGAAAAGGATAACAAACTTTATGTCTAGTTGTTGGATACATAGGACTGCGTCTATCTCCCGACCGTTCTATGGATTGTGACACGTTGTTTTCCGTTAGGCGAGTTTAACACTTCAAGTTGTTTGCTCTTTAAGAAATTGGTTTTTTTTTTTGGTGTGTCTTGGGCGAAAAGTCGAAAAAAACTTATTTTGGTGGTCTGGATCTAAGTCGCTCTTCAAAATAATTGTTCTTGGATTGAAGATGAGTCCGAAAATTGCGCGAATCTTGGTCAGCCGATCGAGGCTTGCTTCAACTGAGCACTGGAGACTGACTCTGGGAACTGTCTCCCGAACTCAACTCTAGAACTCTCTGCTGGAACTGATTTCTGCTCGCTGCGACTTTGCTTATATGGACGCCGACCAAAACCGGGGTGGGTTTGTCGGCGCCGGGGGGTTCCTCGATAATTCTAAATACCTATCCACTTCTTTTATTTTTGGTTAGGAATTTTCCACTTCTTTCTATTTTTTTGGGAGCCCTCTCTTACTCCCACCTTCTCACCATACTTCAGAGGGGTGTCAACTGTCCTCCCCACTTCTTCGTAGCGGCCTCTCATACCCATCCTCTAAATGGGCGGTGGCAGCTTCCTCCTTGCGTCACGTGATCACCACTCGGCCAATGATGTCCAGCCTGGGCGTGTACGATCCCGCGGGCTTTGTTTCAGGGAAAAAAAATATCTTGCTTAAAAAAAAAATTATCTTTTTCTTTTCCTTTTCTTTCTTTTAATCGCAGTTCTCATTTTCTCTGGCCGCAAATAGAACAATGCGATCGGTGGTGGTCATAACTCTTGTTCTCACCTGGACTTCGTCAGTCAGATTATCGCTAATTATCAGAATGGGTGGTCTATTTGACACAACACAATCGTCCGTCGCCTCAAAAAAAAAACATTTCCATGGTTTCAGTCATTCTTTGGTGCACATTTCTGATAACATAGTTTTATTATCGCAGCTAAAGATGTCTTGTCAAAAGAAAACGATCAGTCGCCACCTCGTGTGCGGCTTTGACACAATTTTTCATATCTATCCAAAGCCCTGTAGTTCACCTGCTTTTGGTCAATTATCAAAATAACATTTTCAATTGGATTTTTCTTTGGCTAGTCGGTCTGTGGTTTGCCAATCAGATGTTTTCCCGCATTAGCGGCTTGTTTATGTATCCCCGATAACACAAGCTCGTCGCCAGAACACATCTGATTCCCTTATCCACTTAGAATTTTTCTGCCATTGTAATGACAGTTTTTGCCATTTGCTACTTATCAAAATATCCTTATCCATTGTCTCTTAGTCGTGTGTGTCCTACTTATCATCCACGTTTGGGTCTCGCCTCTCTTTTCCTTTCTTTCCTTCCTCTCTTTCCTTTCTTTTCTTTTTGCCTTGGTAAATGGTGCCACATATATATATATATATATATATATATATATATATATATATATAAATAATAGAAATTTCTATTATAAACCTATCCTTGATCCAGGTTTAATGCCATGGATGGAGCAGCTTCATGGAAGAAGACGTTGCTCTTGGGGCTGGTTCCAGTGGGTCATTTATATTTGGATGAGTATCACCACTGGAATAAGGAGTAGCTGTGCTATATTGAGTCTCAGTAGTTTCCTCTTAGTTACCGAGGCCCACTGGTGTTGTATCATAATGGTCCAGGTTTGATTCTTGGTAGTCGCTGCACACTGCTGATGAGTCCCGAAAATGTGCTTTCTGCATTCTATTGAGAATTCTTGTTCTAGACTAAATGAATTATTATGTGGAATATATATATATATATATATATAATGATATGCTTTTAAGGTATGCTATATTTATGAGTTAAAGTGCTCAATATCAGGGATAGAGTGTATATAAATATAAAAGTGAACACTGAGGTCAACACCCAGTTGCAACAGTCTGTTTCATGTCTAAACATACTTTTCAAGCTATATATATATATATATATATATATATATATATACACATGTGGGTATGTGCGTGTGTGTGAAAGTTTAAAGTCGCTAAGACACGATGGTGTTACAGGGTCTGAAAGAATTAGGAACAGAAATATTAATAATGAGCGGGAAGAGAAAAGAGTAATCAAGAGGACAGTAGATAGCGATTGACATTGCATTTAATTTTTTACAGATTAAAGTTGGCTAGAAATCATGGAATCGAAGAGGGGGGTCCACGATCGAGAAGTGTGAGAAAAGAAACTGTTAGTATAGAACTTACGGCTAAATTTAGCCAGCTCAACTGTAAGGTAATAGGCTCCACGCATAACTTTCGCTATATAAAAAAACTGAAAAAGAAGGGAACGCCAGTAAATAAAATAATTTGGTCCTGTAGATGACCGTGGCGATGAAGATATAAAGAACACACATAGGTTAAAATTTCCTGCTAGCCGGCCCAGCTACATGACAATGTTGGACTTTAATTAAGTCCAAAGAAAACAAACAAGACCGATAATTATATACAAACAAATATATGTATTAAGAACAAGTACAAGTTACAAGCACATGGACAGTTACATTGAGTGTGTATGGTGTGTGTGTATTGTGGTGAGTGTTCGTACGTACGTGTATTGTTCTTAGCGTGTTCCCAGAATTTGGGAAACGTTGTATCTGTGAGAGCTCACATATGCGAGGTGGTATAAGGCCCAAGGCCTGAGGAAAAAAAAAGAGCTCGAGGCAAAGGGTCACCCAGTATTTATAGCCAGGGGAGAGAGACCCCTGGTGAAAAGTTAAGGAACTAAAGGAGGAGCTAACTCCGACAGTCCAATCAAAAAAATTAACGCAAAGAGACTTTTGTTGTTAGCCGAAAGCAAGCTTTATACCAGTAATCTGGGAACCTTGTCAAAAAGGATATAAGCAGACAGTCGTAAAAGTAGAGAAACCAGTCAAGCTTGTCGCTTGAAGAAGTTAAGCGATCATCTGAAAAGATATTTTCCGACCATCTTAGGGCCGAGAAAATACGGCAGATTGATGTCGCACTTATTTCCAAGAGAGGATGAAACAAACCCCTCGCCAATATATGTATAATATATAATTTTCTAATAAAATAACCTCACTATACAATTCATTCATAAATGAATATATACTGAAAATTTCGTTTGTATCGGATAATGTCCTGATTTTTGGTAAATATTTTAAAACAGGCGCTAGTGAATTTTTGCTTTTATTTCAGAAAAAACGCGTCCATTTTGGTGATTGCTAATTTAAACGGACTTCCAAATATATATTAACTTTAAGTTCCCTACAGACTTTCATACAGCTTTGGTAACGCCATCTAGCGGTCGTTAGTAGAATTTCTTTGACAGACAAGTTGGATAATCACATAAAGGAAAAGGGGATTTATAATCTGATATTCTCAAAAGGAAGCAACAATGCAGTAAGAAGGAATGCTATTATTTAAATAAACCACATGCATCGAGAGAATCGTAAGGTCTTTTTTTTATTTCACGACACTTTGGTGGAATAGCATAATATCTATAGTAGCCTCTGCATTATAGCGAACACAAAATTCATTACGATTTCAATAATTATTGAAAAAGCTGTAGTTTAAAATTTGTGATGGCTTATTTAAATATGATTCTGTGATGTAAATATAAACTCTATAATATCCATAGTACTGTAGACTCTCCCACAACAAAACCAGCCTTACCTCTTTGTAAGAAATACACTCTTCCTATCTAGCAAGCCAAATTCTACCTTCAGACAATATAACAAGTATTCATTGGTCTATCACCACCAATCTGGCTTGCTGATTGGTCAGTTCCGACCAATCAAACCGCCTGCACGCGACCAAGCTGTTTTCCCGTTCTTATGCTGGGAGCCACTCAGTGATTATATAAACAGAAAACGTGTGAACCTTAGGAGCAGTAATTACCAAGTTTCAAGATGTAACATTCACCGACTCCCGTCTTAGTCATTGCTGACCAGACGTTAAAGACAATTACCAACTTTATGCAGTCAGTAACACGCATTCAGAGAACTTTCCAAAATACTCCACGTCACTACGAATCACAATTTTGCCGCGCAAAAAGATACATCGCTGACTCATACTCGATCAAGAGTCAATCAACTCTGTGTACATCATTTCTCAACTTTGCTTATCTAAAGTGAATCAAATTCACTACTTATTAAGTAAACTCTACGAACGAACGACCTTAGAAAAATATTACAGTTAAAGGTAGATCACTCTTAAAAAACTCTTTCTATAAGACACTTAATATCAACAATGGCAAATATCGACACAAATAAAAAATACTTCAAATGAACGAACAATTACGAAGAGAGACATTCAGAAATCTGAAGAAACCGCATACACATTTCGCCTACACAACATACATCAATTATTCTGTCTGTATATTGTATATAAATGTTGTATTGATTTCTAATTGAATATGTCTCGTTTTTCAATTGCATTTTAAATTTCATTTATTTATTTGTTTGGGATGCAGAAAGTCACTCAAATTCCTTCTGATTCTTTCTAACATAATTAACAAACTCTGCACGTCCCCAACAGTACTATTAAGTAAATGCCAATTTTATTAACAATGTTTCTGAAGCTGTTGATAAATATTATAAGCAAACTTGTTTCCTAAAATCCTTCTTCGCCCGTACAAACGTTTTTATATTGACAAGAATGATTTATAGCAAGAACATTTTCAGTATTTAAGCAGCATTATTGCACCTGAGTAATATATGTCGTTATCAGACAACGCCTTGATGCAGGTAGGTGGGCGGTGATAAAATGATGAAGGGTGACACTGAACAGATTGTGAAAAGAGCACGCAGTTCTTGGCAAAGTTTTACATGTTTTTCTGAGAGAAAAAATGGTACCACTGTCAGATAATAACATGAAACATCGACGATGTACCTTTGGAAAGGAGAATCTAGATTTGGACTTTGATATTGCGGTGAATTGCTTTTATTCTTTTAAATATATTATCTGCAGTTGTAAGCTTTCCAAAAAGTTTTAAATGTTCTTTTAATTTTTGTATATATTTAACAATTTATATTGTTGCACGGGCTGCTACTGATTGTAGTCGTCCATGTTTTGACAGTCGAATTAAGGCGTTTACTACTAATCCCAGGGAAAGTGTTGTTTCGGCCGAGAGCAGATGGAAGAAAGAAAGAACAAATGATCCTTCGCATGCTTCAAACGAAGTATAAAACTTGTAGAATTAGATTTCTACGTTCTCTGTTTTAAACCTGTCAAAAGAGGATCACAGTTAAGTATTCTCAGTTTGCGCTGAACCCATTAAAATCGGCTCCAGAGTTCAGTACGAAATAATGCTTTCTGATTGGTTCATAAATAATAATGTCATGTTTCTGCCTACGTCCGTACGATTGACCTCGAGTTGACCTGTTCAGAGTTCAAAACGCAAAAAAAATGTAAACGTTCTCAAGCCCCAAAGTGATCAAGAAAATTCGTAAATATGAAACTTCGACACGACTTAGTCCTTAAAATAATCAACTCGTCACACGAATCCACGAAACCCAACTTCCTCGCTAAAAAGTTAATTTTTTATTGACATCAACCCGGCTTGTGGAATTCAATTTGTTTTCAACATCAACTCATCTAGTGACCAATTCAACCAAGACGAAATTCAGAAACCAACTCATTCAAAATCTTAACAACATAAAGGAAATCGTAACTATATCAGTCGAAGCGAGACAACTCTACAGTAAGTCAAGCAATCTATTTCATTCAATTTCACCATCAACATAAACTATTTAATTCCTTACCAGATCTATAGCATAACACTTTTTATATTACCCTTGATCACACAACAAAGAACTCTAAAGTGTTTTAAATAACTTTATTATACCGTGTGTACTTGTTGTTATATAAAAATATTTTCTGTTAAAACAAATATCTGCCTATTTGATTATTTCTCTTGTTGTTGTTGTCTTTTTTGTTGCATTTGATTTAGTAAAAATAGTAGAGGGTCAGTTTAATTTGTATTTTGTCACCGATACAGATTGGCGAAACCACTACAAACTACATCATCGAGCAAATTTGAATATAATTTAAGAACAACAGTTTTGGAACTCCAATTTACTCAAACGGAAACAAATTGTAAGGGTTGCTTACCGTTAACAAAAACGCGCAAGCGCAAAACAACAAATAGAGATAAGAAGACGTAACTGAGATTAGCAAAAGGCTTTTTTATTTCCTGTGATTTGCAAGGTTCGATTGTTTGCTCGTTCGAGATATTGTACACTAGCAGTAGAGCCCGGCGTTGCCCGGGGATATAACAGTAAGAGATAGATCAAGTATCGACCATCATAAAGACTGAAAAATAAAATTGACAAAGATTATTGTTTAAGGTTGACGGACACGCATGTCTTAATTAGTTTTTTTTGTTTTGTTTTGTTTTTGTTTTTTTACGAATTGGTCAAAACCAAACTCAAACAAAAACATTGTTTTCAATCGTTATGAGTCTACCGATTGAATAGAATTTTATTATAAACAATTGTCTTGTAAATGGAATTTTTAAAGCATTCTGAATGTAAAAATAAAGAAAAAAGTGTGCAAGACAATAAGAAACACTACCTACCAAAAAAAAAAGTGAAGTTTTGTTGAAATCGGTTGAAAAATGTAGGAAATCCGATCCCATATATAAACGAACACACACACACACACACACACACAACCTGGGTTTTATAAGTATAACTCGATATGAGTTGTCCCCCTTTCATTCCGCGAAAGCGATATCTCTTAATCGTGTTTTCAAATTGATTTCGTGCAAAAACAATTGTTTTTCCAATTTTTGGTGCTGTCAGAACCACCGCAAGGTAATTTTACGTAGTCCTGTGAAGTTTTGTTGAAATCGGTTGAAAAATGTAGGAAATCCAATCCAATATATAAACGTACAGACACACACACACAACCTGGGTTTTATAATAAGTATGATGAGAGATTGAGAGTTCGATCGGGATGTAACACAAGTTAAAATAGCCGAGATTTAGTCTCTGCAATTGCCACTGATTTCGTCGCTGTTGCTGAAAGCGCCTTGGTACGTTCCTCTGTGTGTTTGATGTGAATTTTCCGAGCGGCTTTTTGTCTATATATTCTTACATAGACCGGAGAAACGAAAGCCAAAAATTTAATATTTATTGTTTGTGTTCACATTGATTGAGAAGAGTCACGTTGTGTGCTTACTACGCCGTCCGCGTGGGAATGACATCAAGTCTGTGTTCACGTGTCTATTTTTAGATTTGATTAAATTGGAGTTATAGAGAAGATCTGAAAATGTATATTTATTTACTTGCTTTTGTGTATTTTTGAAAATACAGAAAAATAAATAACTAAATGTCCCAACAATATAAACCAGAGCACAAATAGGATATGGCCGCTGTTGCAGCGTTCTTCGTTGAATGCCACTCTTAATTTGGTCCGCCTCCGTTGGTCCGTCTCCGGCGAGCCGACTCTGCATCCCCATAGTATTTTATGTACACTTCTGATAAAATTTCATAAGAAAGTGTTATGGGATCTTACCCATAATAACATAATGGACTAGCCCATACGTAATAAATACTGCGCCTCAAGAGGAAGCAGGGAGTTCAGTCTGAAGTCTGGAGTGAGTTCCGTCAGGAGTCAGTCAGTCAGTCAGAGCGTGCGAGTCAGTTCGCACTAACACTTTCTACTTCTCTTCCATATACGTGTTCTTCTTATTTGGTTCTACCTTGGACCATCACCGTGGTACAAGGAACCGGACCACAACAGTGGCGACGAGGAAACCAACTCTCTACGCGGAGAACATACCTTTTTTTTGCTATCCGTCGGGCATAACAAGTGGCGACGAAGATTCGAACTCTCACGTGAAGAACAAACAACAAAATCATCTCTCGTCAACATGTGACGACGAAGAAACCCCTAAAAAGGAAATACGAACTCTATACACGGAGGACTTATTTTTTTGCATAACAAGTGGCAATCTGGAAAAAACATTTTTTTTTTGCTATCCGTCGTACGTAACAGTGGACGACGATTAAATTCTAAAAAAAAAAAAGAAAAATTTTCTTTTCTTGATATCAAATTTCACTGACAACAAAGGAAATTTTTTTGCGAGCACAGGCTATAAAATATCAGGTTACACAAAAAAATACGTTAACATGGAAGATTTTAAGTCAACCATTATGGAACTTATCAAAATCCAGTTTGAACAACAACAAAGGTACGAACAAAAACATCTAGAAATGCAAGAATTATTGATACGTGCAATGGCAAATAAGGAGCAAAAACCCCAGAACGAATCAGTTCTCTCTCAAGACGCTATTTGGAGTAATATCGAAGATTTCAAGTACGCACCCGACGAAGATAAAACTTTTGCAAATTACTTCCGAAGGTATGAAGATCTATATGATTTTGACTGCAAAGATTGGTCTGACGCACGTAAAGTACGCCTTTGTTAAGAAAATTAGGCACAGGCGAATATACCAAATTCGTTGATTATATCCTTCCCAGAAAAACAAGCGAGTTAACGTTCAAAGAATCTATAAAATTGCTAACGGAACTTTTCAGTCCATAATACTTCACTAAAAAAAAAAAGAAAATAATGCATGAACCTTACAAAAAGAGGATAGCGAAGATTGCGTAACTTTCGCATCCATTGTTAATAAATATAATGACGACATCAAATTATCGAACTCAGCGCTGAAAAAAATGATTAATTTACGTCCAAGGTCTGGTTTCAAAAAAGACGCAGAAATGAGACGTTTTATTAAATTGGAAAATGAACAAGATCTGAAAATTCAAAAACTAGCGGAAGACTGCCAGAGATGCGTCAGCGTAAAAAGACTCTAAAGACATAGAACAAGCTGGCAAAGTGTTTTAGAGTAGTTTTTCTGGTGGAGGAACTATTTAAACAGTCGGTCCTAAAAGGGTCCGACGTACAAAACGTTAGAACTTGAAATAATAGTTAATGACGCAGCAATCTAGTTGGGTTTTTTGGCCGATATCGACTGACTCATCACCAGAGCTCCCTGGCAACTTTTACTACTACTTATTATATTGGAAGAGTCTATTACAATAGAATAGGTATGTTCTAATAACATCCCCCCTAAACTTTACTCCGTAGTATTTTGTGTTTTTTTATTTTTTTTTTCATTTTTTCAGAAAATATGAAGAAAAAAAACTTTTTTTAGTTCGTAGCGTATTTCTTTTTTTTGATCCACTTTTAAATGCCTTTTTTTTTTTCTTTGGCTCGTCGGCATCCTCAGGAAAATTATTTACAAAGGTTGTTAGATCAAACGTATTGAAAATCACCTCCATCGGCGTTGTTTTTTTTTCTATGAGCGCTGTCAACCACGTCTGAAAAACGTCGTCTGATCTAGTTACTGCACGTGAATTTTTGTTCACCAAGTACATCATATCCCAATCCGTTTTGTATTTTTTTTATATATATATATCTCCATAGCGTTACCAAAACAACCTTCCGCTTTTGCGCTTCTTAAAGATGGACTCATAGTTTCTGTAGGTTCTTCTTGTTGACTTAAATCATTTAATAACACTGCATGTCCATGGCTGCGGGTAACTCGTTCCTCAGTTTTTCTCGGTGTCGATTTCATCTTTATTTCCCTGTCTTGTTTTTCACATATATCGTCGGTTTACCCATTCAACTTTTTTTTTAAATACTGCCGGTTTTCTCTAATCTGTCCGTTCTTTATCTATCTGTTCAATTGAAGCAAACAGCACATTCCTTTTTCGTAATTTTGCAATCTTGGTACACCTTCCCAAACCTGGAGAAAAACAGTAAGAAATGTTTCCTTAAACTAATTTTGGGGCTTCACAGTTTAAATTTTTCAACCCTGTAACAGAAAGAATTTATCGGTAGATCCCATAATTGAAATTCTGTTATCAATTCGTACCAAATAAGTTCGTGGTATTTTTATGACAAATAGTTTAGCTTTTCGCGTTTTTTTTTTTAACGTGACGTTTGTAACAAATTCTCCAATAAATTGTATTTTTTTCTCCGTCAATGACTTCACGATTTTATTTGTTTTCATTAAAGTTGGTTTCCAACTTCTTCCACGTACGCAAATTTATGATAGATAGGTCGGAACCAGTGTCGAGTTGCATTTTTATTTTTTTTTATTACTTATTTCGACGGTAACAAATTTATGGTTATTCCATCGTTCACTTCGTCGGACTTTAATTTTCTTATTTTATTGTCTTTTTATTTTTTGACCTGCAGTGCGAGTTTTATGCCCCAGATTTCACAGTTGAAACATTTTTTATTCCTAAAATTGCAATATCTGTACCAGTGAAGTTCACCGCAAGCAAAACATGGCTTCCAAAGTTTTTGTTTATTTTTCTCTGGTATTTCACTTTTGTTTGATAATCCGCAATTTTAGAATTTTTTTTTCAAAGACTCTATAAAATTTTGTAGCGTATTTTCCTTACATGCGAAACGCCAGACTGTTCCATCTTTTTCGAATCTTTCTTTACGCTAACATATCTTGTATCTTCATAAAACTCTGTATGGAAAGACTTTGTTGGTTTTCAAAAAGGATAATACCATTTTCCTCAATTCTGCATCCATTTCGGATACCAGCCCTTGAACAAACTTAAATTGTCGGCGCTTAACTCTGCTAGCAATTCTTCAAATGCTTGTTCACATTTGCGTATGTTATATAGTCTTGTTCATCCTCTTTCATCAGATTCAAACATTTCCACCTCTTGTGAAACAAAGATGTCTTTTTACTAAATAATTCACTAATATATTTAAAATGGTAAATGTCAACTCGACAGTTTTTTTCGGTAAAATGTAGTTTACCAATTTGTTATGCCAGAGTTCCTAACTTGCTTAAAAAAAGCCTAACCTTCTTTCCTTCAGACATTGTGGCACTCCTCGTTATCACGTCCGTATATTTTTTAAAATACTCTTCAAAAGTTATCTCTTCATCCGGACTGTACGTGAATATTTCAAAAAATTGTATTCTCTGGTAATAGAAATTTTTCTTTCTCAGTTATTTCCAGAATTTTGTTTTGAAACCCTTATGCATTTGTTCCATTTCTCGTTGAAACTGCATCTGTCTATTAAAAGTTTCCTCCTGTAGTTGCATCTGGAATGCTTTCTGTTGCTCTAATATTGTCATTTGTGGTTCCGTCTGGAACTTAAAAATTCCTGGAATATATTTTTGCATTCCTCCATCTTCGCAAAAAGTTTACACAATGCTTAAATATTGTAGCGGGGGGTCCAAAACGAATTTGCAATTCGTGACCTATTTGAGCAAACTGTCTTATCGAGAAAAAAAATTCTTTTCTCAGTTGAGAATACGACTGATTTTTTTTTTTCGTCACTAAGTTGACGTCATGTCTTTCGAAAACTTTGCCAAGTTTTCTTTTTTTTTTTTTAAATGTGAATCCGAGATGTTGTCGCCAACAATTTGACGAGCAAGTTTTTTTTTCTTTTTCCTCCGTATGAAAACGAATTTCGTCACTAAATAATGTGGCGAGTGAATTTTTTTTTTCTTTTACTGTATGAATCCGAATCCCTCGTACACCAAGTTTGTTATGGCAGGTGACCTTTTTTTTTTCTTCTGTAAGAGTTACGAATCCACGCCGTCAAAAGTGAACGAAAAGTTTTTTTTTTTTTCAGTATGAATCCAAAATACGTTCGTCACCAAGTGTTTTATGGCGAAACGAATTTTTTTTTTTTTTTTTTTTTTCCTCCGTATGAGTTTCGAATCATGGTCGCCAAACAAAAGAATGAACGAAAAATTTTTCTTCTTCCGTATGAGAAACAATCCCTCGTCGCCAATGTGTTGTAGAGTGGTTTTCACAGTGGAGGCTTGTATTTTGACGCAGAAATGAGACGTAGAATACTTACTAAATTTTGAACAAGATCTGACACTTCAAAAACTAGCCGAAGACTGCCAGAGATGCGTCATTGAAAAAGAATTAAAGACATAGAACAAGTTGGCATATTGTTGTCTCGTTTTTCACATTGGAGGCTTGTATTTTATTTCGGTCCTAAAAGGGTCCGACGTACAAAACGTTAGAACTTGAAATAATAGTTAATGACGCAGCAATCTAGTTGTGGTGGTTGAATTTAAGGTCCGAATCGACTGAATCACCAACTCCACTGAACAAGCTGACATAGCTACTACTACTACGTATTATATGTGGAAGAGTCTAATACAATAGAATAGGTATGTTCTAGTATACATACCATACATATGCAAAGTACGAAGACAAACAAATTTTCCCTCCTCACAAACAAACCGAACTGATTTTTCCGCCTCAAGAACAGGTAAAACAAAATGTTCTAATTATAATCAACATAAAAAGAAACTACCACCAAGTCCATGCTATCGTTATGGGTCTTGGCATTGGGTTAAAGACTGTACATATCGTTCTAAAACTTGTCTATCATGTAAAAATTTGGTCACAAAAGTTCTCACTGTTGGTATAGAAAAGAAAGCAGAATAAGAATTACAAGGACCGACCAAACAGATGAGACTAATATATATGTACAAGTTGAAATGCAAAACAGAAAAGTTAGGTTACAGCTGGATTCTGGCTCAGACTTAACTATCATAAATCTACAAACATGGAGAAAACTGAACAAACCTGTCATGTTAAAAACGGATAAAATTGCTAGATCAGTTACGGGGAGAGAGATAAAATTCGAGGGTGAAATAATCACAAACGTAACATTTAACGGAATGACGAAAAAACTAAAAATATACGTCTTAAGAAATCCCGAAAACCTATTCGGGACAGACTGGATGCAAAAATTCGAATTGTGGGATCTACCTATTAGCACCTACTGCCAGAATGTAAAAAGCTTATCAACCGAGGCAGACAAATTAAAAGGAAAACTAAAACGAGTTTCCCCGAAGTATTTTCGGCAGGTCACGGAAGATGCAAGAAAATGGCAGCTAATATCAAAATAAAGGATAACGTTCAACATATTTTCAAGAAAAAAAGGAGTGTACTGTTTGCGTCAATAGAAAAGAATGACCAAGAATTATCTAGACTCGAAAATACGGGCATATTGAAAAAAGTAGAGTACAGCAAATGGGCCGCACTGACGGTCTACGTTAAGAAGAAATCAGGAGAAATTCGAGTTTGTGCTGATTTTTTTACAGGTTTGAACGCTGCAATAAAGGACTACCACTATCCGCTACCTAGTTCTGAAGAAGTATTCACTAAATTAAATCGCGGAAAATATTTTTCAAAAATTGATCTAATTCCAGCCGATGAAGAAAGTTAAAAACTACTATGCATAAATACACACAAGGGATTGTACAGATACCAAAGACTACCATTTGGAATTAAAGTAGCGCCGGCTATTTTCCAGTAGACAATGGATACGATGCTGGCAGGACTAGAATACACAATAGCATATCTGGATGACATATTGATTAATAGCGAAAGCGTTGAACAACACTGGCAACATGTACAAGAAGTGTTTAAGAGAATTCAAAGCTATGGATTCAAAGTGAAAGAAAATAAGTGTGATTTTTTCATAGAGGAAAGTAAATATCTTGGCCATATAATAGACCAAGGAGGTAGACGTCCAGACCTTGAAAGGTCTACAGCAATAAAAAAACATGCCAGTTCCTAAGAACATAACAGAACTACAAAGTTTTCTTGGATTAGTGAATTACTACCAGGAATCCATTCCTTAAATGCATAAACTTCGTGCACCATTGAACGAACTGCTAAAAAAGAAAAGGTTTGGCAGTGGACAGATCAATGCCAGGAAACATTTGAAAAAATAATCAAGACATTAACATCGGATTTATTTTTGGCACACTATGATCCTAAACTAGAGATTATTGTAGCAAGTGATGCGAGCGCCTACGGTGTCGGGGCGTGTATATTACATAAAATGCCAGATGGGACAATAAAACCTATCGCACATGCTTCTCGAACCCTACTACCAGCGGAGAAAAACTATTCACAAATTGAGAAGGAAACTGTAACAATTATCTTCGCAGTAACAAGATTCCATAGATACGTCTATGGTAGACACTTTACTCTGCAGACGGATCACAAACCGTTAATAAAATTTTTTGGTTCAAAAAAAGGTCTGCCGGTGTACACGGCAAATAGACTACTTAGATAGGGAACGATTCTTCTGAACTATAATTTCAGATTGGAATATTTACCAATGAAAAGAATTGGGCACGCGGATGTTCTGTCGAGATTTATGCCAACAAAGACAGAGCCATTGGAAGATACGGTAATCGCAGCCCTTAGAAATGAAGAAAACATAAGAACAGTACTATATTGTACAGTCAGAAACCTCCCAGTCATATTGCAAGACACAAAAAATGAAGCCAAAAATGACGAATTTATTAATGAAACAAAAGCAAAAATAGCAGAAAAAAATGAGAAAATTTCGGACAGCTTTTCCCTATGCGATAACGTGCTACTTTACAACGAAAGGGTTGTAATCCCCAAAACTTTACAAAAACGGATACTAAAGAATTTCCACAGAGGACACCCGGGTAAAAATAGAATGAAGTCGTTAATGCGAAGCTATGTAAATTTCCCCCACGAGGTATTCGCTCGGTTTGGCGTAGTGGACTGTTTAATAACAGATAACGGAACGCAATTCACGTCAGCAGATTTCCAAGAGTTTTGCAAAATCTATCAATTAAAACATATAAAATCCCCGCCTTACCATCCAAGATCAAATGGACAAGCGGAGAGATTCGTGGATACTCTCAAAAGAGCATTACGAAAAGCGTACGATGTGCCTACGGAGAAAGCATTACAGTAATTCCTACAGGTATATAGAATAACGCCAAATAATGCGACACCATCAACATTATCACCAGCAGATATCATGTTTGCTAGGAAAATCAGATCAGCGTTCGATAAATTACTACCAAGTAAAACAAAACACAATCCTACACACCAAAAAGAAAATTCCTCCCAGGGGAAAAAAAATTTTTAAGGCATACAAAAATAATACCTCTTGCTGGGAACAAGGGATAATTGAGAAAAGAATTGGCAATATGATGTACATAGTTCAAGGAAAATAATTCTCACATAGAAGACACGTAAACCAAATAAGGAAGAGACCGTTACAGGATGCTAACGGTCCACCTCAAGAAGAGGTATTGGACACGATTTTCGACACATTCGATATAACAAGACCGCAAATAATGCCAGAACCAAGAAAATCGTCTAGAAAAAGAAAATTTACGGAACCTTTGGAAATAGATCCAAAGCAAAAAGATATTAAAAAAACCCCTGCTACGCAAAATTTTCGGAAGGGGGGTGTTATGGGACCCTACCCATAATAACATAATGGACTAACCCATACGTAATAAATACTGCGTCAGTCAGTTGAGTCAGAGGCAGTCCGAAACAGAGTCGCGTTCAGACAATTACTACTAAACCTGATTGTTCGTACTAACACTTTCTACTTCTCTGTATATATTCCTGTTTGTAATATATCTGTGTTGTTCCATATACGTGTTTGAGTTCTTCTTTATTGGTTCTACCTTGGACTATCACCGTGGTACAAGGAACCGGACCATAACAGAAAGGTACCTATAAATTAATTAGATACCTTTCTTATGAAAAATAATCTCATTCTCAACAGTCTTATTTTAATTTTTTTATAATATATTTTCCATAAAGCATCGTAAACGTAAAGGTGAAAGCTAAGTACAAAAAAATTAGAGCGCTGAAACTTTTCCTTAAAGATAACGAGGTAAATAAGTTGGTTCACTTAAAACTAAATAATTATGTCATTTCTGTCCTTCCGTAAGGTAATTTTCCCATACGTAAGCGTATCAATACGTGATGAAATCATCACTCATCACTTGTCAAGTGACACCAAATGTTAAGACCTGCTTTGTCTTATTTTTAAACTACATTTTTGGGCGCAGAAAGTAAGTAATGTTTGTTTCAAAATATCTTAAATAAACTTTATAATTTTTAATTTTCTTAAAATAAATTTTGAAAAAATTATAATTGATTTTTAGAAGAATTTGAAACGGAGATTTTTATTTTGTTTAAAAAATGGAATAAAATGGTTGACATGATCAATTATCTGTCAATTTTTCTGACTCAAAGAAAAAAAAGATTTTTTACGAAAATTTCGGACGTGCTAGCGATTTTGTGGAGGTACCTATGTGTTGCAGTATCCGAAGGAATATCGGCGAACACCTGTCGAAGATCAGACTCGCCTCTTCTCTGTTCTATAAAAAATATAGGTTATCTTTCCTTGGTTGATAAGACCCGCTGATAAGGAGATGGATCCATTTATATAATAATAATAATATTTTTGACTCCGATCTTATACCTAAAATGGACCTGTATACGGAGTTTCCAGAGGTTTTCGCACCCTGTCGGTTCGTAACCAGCAGTCAGTTATGTGCCATGCGTGATACACGCTTAGGCGATCATGTATGTTTCGATATATGACTGACAAGGCAGATTTTTCCCCGCAGTAGGTTGCCATTTCTTTCTGTGGTACACCAGTTGCCATCCAAGGCTATAGAACCCGGTCTGTCCTGCTATTTACCCATAGCTGGTGGGGAGAAGAAGAGGACTCATACATTTCCCAAGGGTATTAGCACGTAAGTGAATGGAATGGATTCGAATGGAATTCGAACTCAGCTACGTATCTATAATTTTTCCAAGTCTTTGGGGACATATGAATTCGGTAAAGAATGCTAATGTCCGTTAGATAGTTTGTCAGACTCAAATTTCTGAATCTCTTTAGCCAAATTTTTACGAATTTTTTATTTTCATCTCATTGTCTTTGTCTGTATCTATTAATATCCGAGGGACTTGTGCATTAACTCCTGTTACAGCAGTAAATGGCGAGTAATTCGATTCATTGGGAGTTATTCTGATACTGAGTAAGACAACAGGTAGAGCTGGTAACCACGATTCCTTCCTGGCAATAATTGCAGTCCGATGTGCAAGTTCAATTAATCCATTTGTTTGTGGGCGGTAGGATGTCGTTTTCAGTCTGTGGAAGCCTATTATCTTCGAGAGTTCTGAAAACAATTCCGATTCGAACTGTCTACCCTTGTCTGTAACGACATGGAGGAGACTTCTAATCTGGATATCCACGTGTTGACGAAATCTACTGAAATTGACTTTGCTGAAATTTCCGTTAAAGGACATACTTCTATCCATCGAGTACTTCTCTCGATACATGTTAACAAATATCGATAAGGTGAAAAATAGGGGTCAGTAAGGTTTTTAACTGATCTTAAGGGGGCCACGATATCGAGATGTACTGATTGGAAACAATGAGAAGGCAATTCAAATGGCTGAACTTTACTTTTTGTATTCTTAATTCTTTTTCTTCCTGAAAATACTAACATTCTTTACACCGCGTTTTTATTGAAATGCTCATTTTAAGCCAGTAGTACGTTGATATGATCGTTTTTATTGAAGCTCATATTCTGGGCTGTGACAGAGTATGTAGACTGTCAAATACTGATTTCCTGAGCCCTTGCGTTACATGTCGCACAAGATATTTTGCTGCTCATTTACAGAATATGTCTTCAACTGATCATGAAAGTGCTTAATTTTTTCATCAGTACTTTGGTGTTTCACCATCGCCTGCAAATCGCATGCATCAATAGTAACTGCATTAGCTGGTCGAGATAAGCAGTCAACTACTATATTCTAGTCAGCATTTTATATGTGAAATATCGGTAAAATATTCACTTATAAAACAGATGTGACGTTGTCTGTCAGATTTCAGTGTGGCTTGTAAAAGTATTACAAAGAGATTTATGGTCGGTTAATCATAATACATTCTTGCCTTCTATTTGGTGTTTAAACTGCACGAGTGCCAGGTAAGCAGCTAGTAATTCCTTGTCGAAAGTAGAATATTTTTGTTGCGTCAGTAGCACATTTTTTGAAGAGAAACCAATAAGAATTGGTTGGTCGTCTACCATTTGGTGTAATGCTGCACCGACGGCATAATCAGAATTCTTCTGTAACAAGCTGAAAGTTATTAGCTTTTAAGTTAGGATAGGGGAGAGCAGTTGTGCTTGACAAAGTCTCCTTTTATATTTTTGAAAGACTCAATCTCTTCTTTCTTTTAGTGTAAAGTCTTTTAATTTTGTGGTTCAAACGTATGCATTCTGTGAGTGGGATTGTCAGAATTAACTCCTGCTTAATTGTCAAAATATTTCACTAGGGGTCGCTCTCCCTACACTATAAATACTGGGCGATTTCTTGTCTCGTTCTCTTTTTTTACTTTGCATTTCAGCGGACACATTTAAAAACGTAGTCTCTCGCAGAGATCTGCGTTTTTGCCCACTTGTGGGGGAAACGTCATGAAACACGCACACATATACACGTACGTACAAACATTCACCAAAATACAAACTCTTTACGTTCACACACAAAACATAAATGTTGATGTCTTTGTCCATTATATAATTTGTTGGTTAATACATATATTTGTTGATATATATATGTCGGTCTTGTTTGTTTTCTTTACATCTTCGGTTGCACTCAACTTGAGTCCGTCATGTTCTTGTAGTTGGTCCTTCTTCTAGCAGGAATAAACACACGTGCTTCTAATTTAACAACACATAAACACACGGTCCGCTACAGGATTACTTTATTGCTAAAACGTGGAACCAGTTTCCTATAGAAATTGACCATTCCAAGGAACTGACGCAGTGTGTTGGAGTCGTTGGGGGGGGGGAGAAATTCATTTAACTCGGCAAGTTTCCTAGTGCTGGGTTTAATACCATCACCAGAAACGCTGAATCACCAAAATTCAAGCTCGTGGTCACCGAACAAACACTTCGAAAGAAAAATCTTTAGATCGTACTCACTAAGTTTTTGTAAGACTTGTTCGAGGTCCCTGGAATGAGTTTCTTCATCGCCTGAAAAGATGAGGATGTCATTGATGTATATGAACGTACAACTGAAATCACGGAAGATGCTGTCCGTCATCCACTGAAATGTACTTGATGCGTTTCATAGTCTGAAAGGCATATAGTTGTAGTCGAACAAACCAAAAGGTGCTATGATGGCTGTTTTACATACATCGTCCGGACGGAATGGCACTTGATGGTAAGATGATGACGAATCTATTTTTGAAAAGATTTTCTTACCATGCAGATTAGATGCCAGAGATTTTATATTTGGCACTTGGTATCGATCTGCTTACTAGAGGTCTGTATGTGCCATCTGACTTCGGTACTATATGTAAAGCCGAAATCCATTCCGATTTCGAAGGGGATATTATTCCTGAATTTTGGAACTTCCTAAATTCTTCCTTCACTTCGTCGAATTTCTGGGCTGCTAGCTGTCATGATTTAGAAAATGTAGAAGGAGTGCTACCAATTTCAATACTATGAAAAACGGCTGTTGTTTTTGCATTAGTATTTCGGTGGGGTGATATTAGATTTGGATATTTTTCCATCATTTTTAGTACCACCGTGTCGGTGTGATTATCCTGGTCAACTGTGATGTACATAATCTCTGATGTTGGTATCGCGTTAGATTATCTATAAGTTGTTGTATCACGAAATGATTTAAGAAATTGTAACCCAAGAGACGTTTTGTGGTATTTGCAATCACAAATGTCCAGGTGAATTCGCGTCTGAAGTTGTGCAACTGTAATTTAATGTGGCTTGCCCTGTGCATTCAATCTTTTGGCCGTTAGCTGATATAATGGAGACATTCGTCGTGTAGATCACTATACCACGTAAATATCTCTTTAGTATGATTCATATGGCCGCTCCTGTGTCCACAACAAAATTTTTTTAGCCCCTAGTCGAGCAGCGACTTCAAGAAGCGGCAAATGGGTAGAGGCTTACAACGTCCCGCCGATTTAGTTGCCCGACATCACACTAAGTGCAGGTGATGGAGGGAACGAACTAGGCTGCATTTTAACATTCTTTTTACCCAGCCGCTTGCACCGCGGCTTGCAGAACTTCATGCGCAAAGTATAAATGAACAGCCCTACAAATTTTTGGTTTTTGTTCCTTGTTGATTGGTCGGACACTAGGTGGGCAGTGGATATTCTTCGGAGACGGAATTTTGGACTTGCTTATTCCTTGTATTTGGAAAACTTGTAGGTGTTGGACACTCTCTTGTTGTCTAAAATAAAGAAGAACATCGTCTGCCATTTTGCCCAATCGATTTGTGTCAAGGTCGTTTTGAGCTGCTAAAACTGATTTGATCGATGATGATGGTGCATGTATGAATTTGTCGAACTATATTATCACCGACACCAATCCGACACGTTAGAGACACCAGTTCACTTATATATAGAGACGGACGCTCTGTGATGACTGAGGTTGACATCAATTTATCCAGCATTTCTGGTTTTGATTTTTCATACGAGGTAATGACGGCTTCCTTCAGTATTTGGTTTGTTGTCTGCTGGTTGCAGTTAGCCGAATATATCTGGGAGGTAGAGAAGCCAATATGTGGTCAGGTAAAATATCTGGTTTGTCTGCGTTATGCGTGTGATGTTAAACTGGGCTTCCATTATGGAAAACCAAGCTAGCACGTTGGATACGAAATGCATGTGGTTTGAATTTGATTGATATCGCCAGGTTTGGTCGGAAGATACAGGTTCTACTTCACTGTCATACATTGTACTTTTTAAATGTGTCTATATATGCGTCAGGTACGTCGGAGTCTACCAATATGAATGGTACCAAAGTAAGCGTTTACTACTTGGCTGTTATGTGTTTAGTTTACGGATAGCGTCTTTAATCCAAACACCAATTCATGACCTTTTAAAATTCATGCAAAGATAATTAATGCACCGATAAAAATTTATATCTTTTAAAATAAAATATACAATATTCAAAGAGTTGTTAAGTTCCTATCAGAAAGTTCTCGTGTTGAAAGTAATTTAGCATAAAATAGAGAGAGAGAGTGGGGAGAGAGAAAGAAGAGAATCCTTGTAAATGTGTATGTATTTCTTCATGTGTAGTAATTCTTTTGACTCTCTGTGGGATTTTTAGGTGTCCGAAGATTTAGGGTATGGGAGAGCAGTCGAAATTATTTCACCGGCTGATTCATGTGTCTGGTCGTCACTGCCTGTCTTTTCACTTATTTCGAGAAAATGGAATTCATTCCAGAATTCTTTCTTGAATTTTGATTGGTTCACAGATGTGACTCATGTGTCATGACTAGCTCTTTTCCTTCACCTACATTTAGGAAGGATAACCTCTTGACCTCTTTTATTTATTTCTTTTTTTATCTTTTTGTTTTACTTCTTTATGATAAACAAAAATGGTTTCCTAACTTTTAGTTTTCTATTATTTTATTTATTTTTTTTATTTTTTTACTTTTTTTTGAAATAGCGAACTTTTTATTTTTTTATCACTACATTCCTCTACTAACGACGAGACGATTTTGACCTTTTTCTGATCTTTCGGTGATTGCTTTTATTTCACTTCTCTGATTGGCTAGCAAATAATAATGCTTGACCAATGGTCTTGTGTTATCCGCATCAAATGGAAGGAAGGAAAAGCCACCAAGAACCCAATATGATTGGTGGTCCAATCAAAATAATGGCCCTGTGTCGTAAAGGGAAGGAGACGAGAAGCTCCACCCAAGCAGTTCTCTCATTGACAGGTCAATCAAAATTGTGGCCTTTGTTGTGGAGGTGGAAATGAGTAACCTGAAAGACAGAACCTTGTTTTGTTGTTGTTACTGTTGTGGAGGTTAATTCCTTCTCTACCCCGGCAAACATAAATTCAAATAAAAAGAATATATCGAATATGGGTAAATAAATGTATAATTTATTTACATACATACAAAACTAGTAACTTTTGCTGTTGCTAAGACAAAAGGGAGAGTGAATGGTAAAAAAAAGCATGCAATGATAACAGCAAAAATTGCAATATGAGCAATGGTAAAAAATGATTGCAGATGACATTAGGTTTATAATACCCAGAAATTCCTTTTTCCCGTTAAAACCAAATAGCATATCTGATATATCTTTTTCTTCCATTCTTAATAATAAAATTGTATTAATTCAGATACCTTAAATTAAAGTTGGTGGAAAACTACTAATAAAAAGGTATTTTAATTTTTTTTTAAACATTCTACCCCAAACAAGGCAACAATGCCATTAGGATGCAAAGGGGTTAACAGGAGTAAAAGAGAATAGGAAGGTTGAAATGAGAAGTATAGAGAAAGAACAATAAAAGAACAGCATTCAGGAATACAGAAGACTTCTCAACAAGGATTTTGTAAAATCTTATATCAATTGTGATTTCTTGCCAATATTTACTTTGTTGTCTGTTTTTTTATATCAATTTTCAAGAAATCTCAAAAAGCCTTTATATCGTCCAAAGATTAAAAAAAATCAATTGCAATACAAATTAAGGTAAATAATACTTTTTCTTTCTTTCTATCATTAATCAATTCTCAGCATAGTTAGAGATTTTTGTCATTGTCCTAAAGTACAGAGAATCTTCCATTAATAATTTCTAGCAGAAATTCAGAGATAACGTTTCTCTCCAAAGACAGATATTTTGGTTACCTTGCCTTCAGCAGACAGACACAACATTTTTCATCTTGGACAGTATTCTGCAAAATATCCAGAGGGAGATGATAAAAGAACCTCAGCTAGACAGTCAACAACTGGACACAGATAGATACGCAGATATATACAAGTCCCAAACTATTCTTTTTATTTACACACATAGGAAATTATACTTAATTCAACACTTCTACTCAATTAAAACATTAACAAAAGAAAAAAATGAAATTTGAAAGAAAATTGTTAATAAAATAATAGAATCATAAAGAGATAGTTGAAATTTCTAGGACACATACTGAGGAAAGAGGGTTTGGAGAATATGACACTCACTTGACATATTGAAAGCAAGGGGGGAAACCACCCAACAAGATTGTGCAAAATGGATGGTAGAACAGGGCATGGGGTATGGTGAAAAGAAAAATCTTATTAAGACTTACAAAGACAAGGAAGTAGTGGAGAGCCATGATAGCCCACGTCCTGAGGGATCATGTCACATAAAAGAAAAAATAATTAAGTGTTGAAATGAAAGGCAATTTTAATTATAAAGATTAATGAAAAAATAACCTGGTGGATTAAATCTTTGATTTGTGAATTTGTTAACATCCTAATTGTGAGATCAATTCCTGGGCTGGGAAATACAAACTTAGACTCAGTGGGAGCAGTAACTGAACAGCAACTGAGCAGTAGCAAAAAAGAACGATATGAAATATCCCTCAGTATCTGTCTATATTTCTGAGATGAGGTATTATGTACACTATTTACATTGTCCTCAAGGACACATGGCCCAGTGGATAAAGGCGTTAGTTAGATCCAGTGACAGGACCCCTTTGGTTCGAAACACATTAGTTCCAAGGAACCGACAGCCAGACGCCAGAAGTGTGAGTTCAATACCTGCTTAAGGCGGTGGAGAACTTGGAGATGGAAATTAACAGGAGATAACTGATAACCGACATCCATTAGACATGGCAGTTGAAACTAGAACAGTCTACCCCAGCGAGCGAAATAAAGGGTTCAGTTCGACGTTCTAACCACCTGAAGAAGGCAGGAGCGTACAACGGTCGAAACCGTGTGATAAATATGGCAACAAAGATGAGGTCAATAGTCTGAATAATGTAAATAGTGTAAATAATTTATATCATTTAAATTCATAAGTTCGAAAGGCGAAGAAATTTTTTTAATTATTTGAATTTAAATTTGGATTCAAAAGTAATTAAGGGGATAACTCTCATTTTTGACAAAAATATCATAGTAATATCAAATAACGAAATTGCTATCTAACTAATGTGTTTCGAACCAAGCCTTGTACTTATAAGGTGAAATTATATAAACACACATTTATAAATAAATAGAATACAGTAATATTATATATATATATATATATATATATATATATATATATATATATATATAAGAAATGTTATAAATGATGTGTTCTAAGAATATTAAATGTTGTTGCATATTATATTTATGTAATCTATTTTGTGATCTCTTTTAGTCGGGGTCGAGTGTTTTAGTAGGCTCGTGCTCAGCAGGTTAGGGTTACTTAAGTGCTTTAATATAATAAGCTTCTCCAACAAACACATGTTACACCTGTCTTCCTTTCTATTCTATGGCTTAGCTTTCGCGATTATTTTCCAACTAATGGTTGGGTCCTGGTGTTTGTTTTTTAATCGCCAAACATTCTTTGAAACTGATGTGCAGCTTTTGTATTCAAAAGGAAGGTGCCGTAAATTTTTCCTACCCAAGTACTTTCGATCTCCTCCGAGATCATTCTCAGGGGTGAATTACAAAAACAAACTTATTGTATTTGTGATCGTTGTGACGGTGATTTAAAATAAAAACACGTGTGGATGCGCTCTGTTATAATTATCTTATTCAATGAAACACATTTGAATGAAGATATGCTGCATATATATTGTTAAGGGGTCCACCCCTTTTTATACAAGTGGACTCGCCCAGTGTATACTTGTACTGCTGCCGGTAAATACCCGGGAGTGAGAAAGTGATACAATGAGAGAGTGAGGTAACCGTTTCCCAAACTGTATATATATTTATTATTGCTACTAACCGTATTTCTGGATCTACTAACCGTATTACCAATTGTATTATTACGTCAATACATTTATTTGCTATATTTCATTCCTGTGTTTGTCATTCATTTGAGACCAGATTTCATCCCGGAATCCACAACAAATTGGCGACGAGCGATTCGAACTCACACAGGAATTACAAACAAGAAAAACAAATTGGCGACAAGCGATCCCTCGTCGTCCACAACAAATTGGCGACGAGCGATTCGAACTCACACGAGAAGTAGAAATAGAAAAATCCTCCTCTCGTCCACAACAAATTGACGACAAAGAGTTACGAGGATTAAAAATACGTAAAATTGAGTTACCATGGAAGATTTTAAAAATATTTTGGTAGAACTGGTAAAATACCAAAATGATCAACAATTACAACTACAAGAAAGAATGGAAGAAAAATGGCAAAAACAATTACTACAAACGCAGAAGGAAAATCAAAAAGGACAAATAGAGTTCCAGAAACAAATATTGAAAGTAGCGGGTAACAAGCAACTAGATATTGAAAAAGAGGAAACTTTTTCGCAAGACGCAGTGTGGAATACCATAGAGATTTTCAAATACTCTCTAGATGAGGATAAAAATTTCGGAGATTACTTCAGAAGACATGAATACATCTTTAACATCGACTGTCAATACTGGACAGAAGCAAAAAAGCTACGTCTATTGCTTAGAAAATTAGGAACTGAAGAATATATAAAATTCGTGGATTATATCTTGCCAAAAAAGACGAACGAATCAACATTTGACGAAGCAGTGACATGTCTTAAAGAACTCTTCAGTCCTAAAACATCACTCTTCCATAATAGGTGGAAATGCCTTAACCTGGAAAAGGGTGATAATGAAGATTACTCCACGTTATCCGCAATCGTAAATAAACATTTGCGATGAATTCAAATTAGCGGAATTAACCCCGGACAAATTCAAGTGTCTCATCTTTGTTCAAGGGTTAGTTTCAACAAAAGATAGTGAAATGCGCAAAAGAATGCTTTCAAAATTAAAAAATGAACCTGCACTAACACTACAACAATTATCGGAAGATTGCCAGAAATGTCTATTTAGAAAGAAAGACTCGAATGACATTGAGGAGTCAGCTGTATCTCATATACGTAAGTTAAACAAAAGTCTACGTTTTTCACCCTACACGGAAAGAAAACAAAAATTCTATAATAATGAAAAAAGATTCTCACCCTCCCGGAAAGAAAAAAAAATTCTATAATAAGAGAAAAGTACAACATACAGGGCAAATTAGGACGAAAATCGAAGCAAATATAAAAATGGGGCCACAAGGCCCCATCAGCATGTTATCGATGTGGAGGACTACATTGGAACAAGGATTGCCGTTTTAAATATAAAAAAACTGTCTTGAGTGTGGAAAAATGGGCCACAAGGCATCCCAATGTAGGAACAGAAAAGATACTAGTAGAATAATAACTACTAGGATGCATCACGAAGACAAAGCCAACATAAGGAAATATGTGGAACTTGAAATCTTAAATAAAAAGATAAAATTTCAACTGTATTTGAGTTCCGATCTCACGATAATCAACCTACAGACATGGAGAAAACTTAACAGACCAACCATGTTACATACACAAAAATTGCCAAGTCGGTTACAGGCAAGCGAATAAAATTCGAAGGAGAAATAATCGTGAAAACTTAAGATATACGTCATGAAAGATACTGAAAATCTAGTAGGTATCGACTGGATGCAAAAGTTCAACGTTTGGGATCTACCTATCAGCTCTTTTTTTTGAAAAAGTTAGAGGTTGAACCATCAATGTATAAAAGTTAAAGGAAGAATTATATAACCAATTTCCTGAAGTATTTTCGAGCGGGTTGGGACGATGCAACAAATTTGAGGCCAGAACTGAATTAAAAGAAAATGTCCAACCAGTTTTTAAAAAAGATGCGAAACGTACCGTTCGCTACTATAGAAAAAATCGACAAAGAAATGGAGAGACTTGAACAAACTGGGATTCTTTCAAAAATAGAGTTTAGTGAATGGGCAGCACCGGTAGTTTATGTAAAAAAATCAGGAGAAATCCGCGTATGCGCAGATTTTTCGACGGGGCTTAACAAGGCTATAAAAGACCATCATTACCCACTACCGAGCCCAGAGGAGATATTTACAAAGCTCAACGGCGGTAAGATATTTTCAAAAATAGATCTAAGTGAGGCTTATCTACAAATCCCAGTACAAGAAGAGAGTACGAAAATCCTTTGCATTAATACGCACAAAGGGTTGTACAAATTCAACAGACTACCATTCGGAGTAAAAGTTGCACCAGCAATTTTTCAGCAGACGATGGACACAATGCTCACGGGCCAGAATTTCACGACCGCTTATCTGGATGACATTCTAATTAAGAGCGGCAATGTTGAAGAGCACATATCACACATAAAGGAAGTTTTCAGAAGACTTCAAGATTTTTGGGTTCAAAGTAAAAGGAGAAAAATGTGATTTTTTTCCTAAATGAAATTAAATACTTAGGTCAGATAATAAATGAAAATGGCAGGAAACCGGACTCAGAGAGGGCATCGGCAATTAAAAATATGCCTGAACCAAAAAATGTTGCAGAACTACAAAGTTTCCTGGGCCTAGCTAACTACTATGGCGAATTTATTGATAATATGCATAAACTGAGGGCCCCACTAAACGAGTTAATAAAAAAGGAGAATAATTGGAATTGGACAGAGGACTGTAAAAAAGCATTTAAGGAAATAATACAAAAATTAACTTCGGAGTTAGCATTGACACATTTCGATCCCGAACTCGAAATCCTTATTGCAAGTGACGCGAGCTCACATAGGCTAGGTGCGTGTATTCTACACAAGATGCGGAACGGTACAAACAAACCCGTTGCACACGCATCTAGATCATTATTACCGGCGGAGAGAAACTATTCACAGATAGAAAAGGTGGCATTGGGCATAATTTTTGGAGTAACTCGTTTTCACAGATATATTTATGGGAGAGATTCACGCTCCAAACGGACCACAAACCACTTCTTACGATTTTTCGGTTCAAAAAAAAAAAAAAAGGTACCAGTCTATACAGCGAACAGACTTTTAAGATGGGGGAACTGTGTTAAAACTACAATTTCAAACTTGAGTTCTTACCATCAAAGAAAATAGGACACGCATGGACTATCGCGATTAATACCTGCGAAACGAACCGTTAGAAGATTCGATAATTGCGGCATTACAAGCTGAAGATGAAATCAATAAGGTATTATGCAATACAATAAAGGAACTACCTGTAACGCTGCTAGAGACAAAACGAGAAGCAGAAAGAGACGAATTTATTCAGAATACCAAGAAAAAATAGAAGAGAAGGTGAGGAAATTAGCAGACAGTTTCTCAATCTGTGATAACATATTGCATAACGAGAGAGTAGTAATATCGAAAGATTTTCACTTAGGACATCCCGGAAAAAAAACGGATGAAATCACTTATGAGAAGTTTTGTCTACTGGCCGAACATGGACGATGATATTACGCAAATGGTGGAAAGTTGCAAAGGTTGTGCTGCTGCGGCGAAAGCACCACCCTCTATACAAAAGCCATGGCCTAAAGTCGACAGACCGTGGTCCAGAATCCACGTGGATTACGCAGGACCCATTGAGGGTTACTACTATTTAATAACAGTAGATAGTTTCAGTAAATGGCCAGAGGTTGCCAGATTTAAACACCCGACGACAGAAAATACCATAAACTGTTTACACGAACTATTCGCGAGATTTGGCGTCGCGGATTGTTTGGTAAGCGATAACGGCACACAATTTACCTCCAGTGACTTCAAAAAGAATTTTGTGAGACATATCAATAAAGGATATCAAGATAGCTCCGTACCACCCGAGGTCGAACGGACAAACTGAAAGATTCGTTGACACACTAAAACGAGCGTTAAAAAAAGCCGAGGATGTACCGACGATAAAAGCGATACAACAGTTCCTCCAAGTGTGCAGAATAACACCTAACGTGAACACGCCATCGGGTCTTTCACCAGCAGAAATGATGTTTGCTCGGAGAATAAGGTCTGTGTTTGACAAATTATTGCCAAACAAGAACAAAAACCAGTATACACCTATTGTACCCAAGAGATCATTTAAACTAGGAGAACGGGTTTACTTTAGAATGTTTAGAAACTTACTGGGAGCCTGGCACAATAATTAACAGATTAGGAAATGTGATGTACACAGTACAAGTCGAGAAGTTTCCATTCACATAGAAGAAATCCAATTTAGAAGGTCAAACAAAAAGAAAATTTACAAAATCGACCAAAGACGGGTCTAAGGAGGGGGCCAATACGCTCGCGTCACCCGCAGAAAAATGACGATTCAATGACTAGAGAGCAGATATATACGTTATTATTGCGAACCGCATTTCTGGATCTACTAACCGTATTACCAATTGTATTATTACGTCAATACATTTATTTGCTATATTTCATTCCTGCGTTTGTCATTCATTTGAGACCGGATTTCATCCCGGAATCCACAACAATATATATATATATATATATATATATATATATATATATATATATATATATTCGACTCTCCCGTCGTATTCGACGTATGAGGGTCAAGCAACTCATTTCCAAGGAACCGACAGCCAGACGCCGGCAGGTGGGATTTGATTATAGTGGTGAAGGTTTTGTGCAGAACCATCCACACTTTTTGAAGGGCCGAATGCAGAGACCTAGTGCACTACGTGTCACAAGTCCCCCAAACAACCCTCTGCAGCTTTTGAATTCAGATTTGTCATTCAGTTGCCGTCCAAGGCTATAAAACCCGGTCTGTCCTGCTATTTACCCATAGCTGGAGGGAGAAGAAGATTCATATTTCCAAGGGTATAATCACGTAAATGAATGTAATGGATTCGACTGTAATCCGAACTCGGCTCTCGATTCCTCAATCCAAGTCGCTAACCATTACTGCACCGTGCATATATATATATATATATATATATATATATATATATATATATATATATATATATATATATATATATATATAAAAATGGATGCATTTTAATCAGACATTTTTATTTGTTATGATCCAGAATGATGATATTTCATCATTCAAAAAATAAGATTGCCATTAGTGATGATAGAAAAGAAGGGTATTTCATCATCCTACCTTCATCATTAGAAAAATGATCCTTCTGCCACAAGAGAATCAGTAGAGTAGTGTAGACTAGGGTACCCAGAGTAGTAGAGAAGACAAGTAGTAGTAATAGTACAGACACTCATGTCTTTGTCGGCACTCCGTGAAGAGTGAAAACAGACGATTTCAAATACCATCCTCACAAATGAAATCCTTAGAACCAAACCAAATAAGCACTGACTTGTAAACAAAAGACACAATGAGAACATTTTACACACACCTACCAATATTCTGTAATTCACATCACAAAAAGAAAATACAAATTCTTGCTATTTATGTCAACACGTGTCTCAAGATTTTATTGTTTATGTTATTGTTGTACGTTTTAATTAATTTCAGTTTCAGTATAAAAAAAGTAAAAAAGGATTCCTCTTACACTACAAATACATGTAGCAATGGGGTGATTAAATGTTGTAGCATACCTACGGGCGATAATGGGTTTGACCATATTTGCATAAATATAGTATTAAATACTGTATGTTGGTCTGCAATTGGTGATTCATCTCCAGCTGTGCTGGTCAAACTCTCTGCCTCCTGGCAGAGAGGATCACCAGATGAGGCTATATCGAAGGACAAAGTCTCGTCTCCGGAAACAGTTACGCGGTCTACGGGAGAATTTTTGGCCGAGCCTACGGCCTCGGATAACCCGCATTAAATTCGGCCTTGTGCCACATCTGACCATGTGGGACAGTTGATAGATATCCTGCAATTGAAGATTCATAGTGGAATTCACTTGACTCACTTTTCGCAGTTGACTACTACTTCTACGCGCCGCTGGCGAATCTTATATGTGTTGTTCGTGTCCCAAGTACTATCATTCATTACTAACCTTCGTGTGACTATTCTATTCAGTAACCTTCCCTGGGTTACAACATTACTGTACCGACTGACAAACTTCCTGAACAAACACACTATTCACTTGGTGTGCCTGGTGTAAAACCGCAACGACTGATAAACTCCCTCAATTTGCTCAATAATCTCTTCCTGCGCCTCTGCTTTCTTCTTTACATGATTCTTCTTCAACGTTGCAGAAGATTCTGTCTGGAGTGACGAGTGTTCGACGTTTTTATGTCCTTTTCTGCCCTCCTTCATTTGCATGCGTGAATTCACTTTCCGTGGTTTTACGCGACCGCCCGCGTGAGGATACGTGACCATTCGCAATATAAGCTTGCCGTGGGCAGCCATGTTTTTTCCAGTAAAAAAAAGTAAACCTTTCACGCAGAACATATACGCTGTCGTTTTCGATCAGGTGGATGATTATTTTCGTTCCAATTTTCACTACACTCCCCCCTGATCTCATGATCACAAATATTGCATGGGGGTGGCGCTCGTTTCCTCTGGGTGCTTCTTCTCAGAGGTGTAGGGTGTTCTTCCGTCATGTTTCCTACATTCCCTCTATCTCCACTAATTTGGTCATTCTCATCTTCGGTATCTTCCTCAGACGCTGACTGTGCAGATGAATGTTGGCCTTCCGATCCGCAAGTCATTCTGACCCTCATTTCGCTACCAAACGATGTGTCATTTTCGTCTTCCCCCGTAACGGCTGATTCGTCGCGCCTGCGAAGGTCTTTCACATGGCGGGGTATGCCATTGACCAGCACTGTTTGAGGACGGATTACTGTCAACCCTTTTTTTGACAAATTTGGTAGTGCACCGGCCGTCCGGTGGTTTGACCCAAACAGGTTCCCCAACTTGGTATATGGTACTTCTGACTGCTCATACTGGTATATGCCATTTGCTGGTGCGCTAGACGGCGTTTCGTTATCTTTGAGTGTCGCATTATACCAGTACACAGCCTCCAGTATCGAGCACCACGACCTCGCATATATTCTCTTGACAGTACGGTGACACCTCTCCGCAATGCCGTTACCTTCTGGAACATAAGCACACCGAGCGGTATCGCATTCGTATACCCCATTCGTCTGTGAAGGCGAGGAAAGTTTGGCTGCAAAAAGTTGGGGCATTATCAGTTAGTATTTCAGCTGGTGCACCGCGTTCGAAGAATACGGACCTCAGTTCTCGCACGATGGCCGACGCATCCTGACACGCCAGTTGACGCCACACAGTGAAACGTGTCGACCCGCAATCGGTCAGCGCCAGAAATCCATTGCCACTGTAATGGGTTATATCCATACCAAGCCGATACCAGTTGTCTTCCACTTCGGTTCTTCCCTTTTTCCACCGGGCCGGAGCTGGGTTGATCGATTGGCATTCTTCACAAGTTTGTATTATCGATCTGACTATTGCTTTCATGGTAGAGGGGCATATCCTACGGCAGAAATAGGTTGTACGTCGGATGCCAGGATGTCCACATTGTTGATGTATGGTTCGGATTCGTTCAGGTGTTAATTGAACCGTCAGGGCGCCGCACATCAGAGGTGAGGAATCTGACCTGTGCCTTATCAAATTTAGCCATCTCTTCGGTACTAGAGTCAGCTCGTCTGCCAAATTCTGCTCCGACACAACAAAAGTAACATCAACTTGAAGGCCATACTCGTGGATTAGCTGTTGCAGGATTGTCAACCTTCTTCGAACCAGCATCTCGCTAGCCGTTTTGGTTCTTACTCTGGCTATTCCCGTCAGTGCGTCGGTTAACCAATGGTAGACGCACACGGAGTCTGTGTGCAGATGAACTGTTTTGGCTTGCCATTGCAGCGCAAGGTTGAGACCTTTCACCGTGGCGTCAAGATCTGCGAAATTTATATGCTGAGTGTCGTTCGTCGGACGAAGCCAGAATGCATCCTCACCATGTCTTTCCAACACCACGCCAGTCGCCAATGGGCTCGCATCAACCCATGCGTTAATCTCTTCTCCAGATACTCCCCAGTTACCTCGAATAGGGTCATCACGGGTGACCCTCGCCACTACTTCTTCCACAACTTGCCTGAGAGAGCCGTCGTCGATCGGGTCATCCCATCCCTTGGTCTTCGTGGTCATGCGTCTCTTTAGGACTCCGGCTATCACGCGCAGCCAGCCGCAAACAGGGAAGTGGCCCACCAACTTCCCACACAGGGAAAATACGGTGCGTCGTGTCATCTCAGCCAGGGTTCTGAAATTGCAGTTCCTCGCTTCCAACGTAAAGTGTCACGCTCCCCAGACCTTAAGACCCAGCACTTTAGCTCCGTGCTTTAGGCACTCAGGGTCTTTACAAGTTAAACCAAAGGATTCCAACTTTGTCATGACCTCGTCTGCAGATAATTCATTCTCATTTACATATATGTCATCAATGTAGGATGACGTCGCCTTCTTCATCTGTTCTTCTTGTGCCAACACTGTACTGACGATAGTCTTCATGATCATTGGTGCCACATTTAATCCGAAGCCCAACCGCGTGAGGCAATATCTTTGCCCCTTGATCAGTACCGTCTGAAATGCCCAGAGAGACTCGTGGACTTGTACTTGTAAGTAGGCCCTCCGCAGGTCAAGCAGTGCCACATTGACTCCTTGCTGACGCCACTCCCTCAATTTGGCTGTACATACGTCTGCATCAGCTGTGAAGGCATCCACGAGTTCGTTGAGCTCGCTGTAGTCAATCACTGGGCGCACCTTGCCTTTGCTATGTTGTACGACGGCCATTAGACGAATCAAACCCTTAGGAAGTCCTAGTCGTTCCTGGGGGTATGAGATCAACCAACCGTTCGTGATCCACGTTTGCTGTTCCCTCTCGTACTCTCCCCTGATGTCATCGGGTATCTTATATTCTGCAACCTGATTACGAAGTCGAGTTGGTGCGTCTTTCAGGGTCCATTTCCACTTGGCAGTCCATATCCTCTTATGATCAAAAGCGGCCTCAAAATCCGGTTCTTTGACGCAAAGGGCTGCACATGCTTCTTTTCCTTCAGAGTTTCACGTCTCCGGCTGGCGTGATTGTGACGCCTCCTAGTGCTCGTATCCCGTCAATTCCGATCAGTAGGTCGTAACCGAGAGGCCTCTCACGAGCCACTAAAACGTTAACTTCGGCATAACCGCCTCCATGAGTGAGGATCGACACGGTCCCGACTCCACAACATGCCCGGGACATTCCGTCAATTGTCCGCATTTCTACTTGCCGTTTACTCCATACCTTACATCGGTCAGCACTAACTATCGATCGGGAACATCCAGTGTCGACGAACGTTGAACATCGCACACCATCAACTTGCACGTTAACTACAGGCAATGCCGCATTTACTGACCAAGAGGGGGCGAGTCTCAGTGGGATCACCGTCGCTGTTTCTTTCACCTTAAATAGTCTGCAGACCCGTTCAGCTTTTTCGAACCATTCGACGATAGATGGACCCATGAGAGAGCCGTCAAATTCAGGAATTAACATCAGGTCGAACTTATCCATAGTTAACAAAAGCCGAAATAGCTTGATCCGGGTGCAAATCCGCGACAACTGACAAACTTCCTGAACAAACACACTATTCACTTGGTGTGCCTGGTGTAAAACCGCAACGACTGATAAACTCCCTCAATTTACTCAATAATCTCTTCCTGCGCCTCTGCTTTCTCCTTTACACGATTCTTCTTCAACGTTGCAGAAGATTCTGTCTGGAGTGACGAGTGTTCGGTGTTTTTATGCCCTTTTCTGCCTTCCTTTATTTGCATGCGTGAATTCACTTTCCGTGGTTTTACGCGACTACCCGCGTGAGGATACGTGACCATTCGCAATATAAGCTTGCCGTGGGCAGCCATGTTTTTTTTACCAGTCAAAAAAATAAACCTTGCGCGTAGAAAATATACGCTGCCGTTTTCGATCAGGTGATTATTTTCGTTCCAATTTTCACGACAATTACTTTAACAACTCTCAAATAATATCATGTCAGGATTACTACTACATCAATCCTAACTTACTTACCCTGTTACATATTACTTCAAACGTTACTATAGTGGATACTTCATATCTGAAATAGACGCTCCATTTTTACTTATTGAGCAATATATATTACGTCTATTGGCTTTAGATAAGTCTTAGTTAAGAGAAATGCGTTCCTCGGCAGGGAAAACGCATTCTTCTTTGTAGGGGAAATCCCCCGTTTGTTCCAGTGTGCTTTACCGCTCAGCCACGAAGAACTTCGCAGCAAAATGTCTATTTTGCGCTTTCCTTAAGAAGGGGAAATAGAACCTTGCTTGTTTCAACGTTTTTCGTGGGTGAGCGGTAAGGCACTCTGGATCAAACAGTGATTTCCCCCACTACCGGTCAACGCATTTTTCTTTAAGAATTCTCGAATGTACAGACCGATAGGCGTAAATGTACACTGTTTAAATAATAAATAAAATGGTGCGTCTATTTTAAATAAGAAGCGTTTAGAACATTTGAAGCATAACTTGACGTATTTAAATATGTGCAGAATTTTGGTAATAAGAGTGCTCAATAGAGCAATAATTATTTAAATGTTTATAGTCTTGTTGTCTGACCATGATCAACAGGGTCGGCGCGTACTACACCCGAACCCCCAAGACCTGAGGGTGTCCAAGCCTAATTGGGGTCCTGAGCTTTGTGACCCTCACTCTCTTATCAACATTTGCCTTTTTATACCGACATGTTACAAATTAAACTAAGCATTAAATTTTTAACATCAACATTTAAACTATTTTAAGGATGACATTTTAGTGGATTTTGACTATTTTTTTCGTTCAAATTCAGTATTATTCAACTTTTATTTAATAAGAAAAATCTCAAGTTGATGTTAAAAATTGCCTCAAAAAACATTGCTGATTTATTTAAAAAGATTGAATAATCTATATTTCTATCGATTTGATTCTTTGTAAATTTTCAATTTTTCTAGTTGCATTGTTCAACTATATTACATATGATCCATTATTGTACATAATTAGGTTACTTGTGTAATATAAAATTTGCATTTTGCTACCTTTTGAAAATTGGGATGTAGCAGACAATAGATGTCAGTATCGTAGATTCGATGGGAGCAGACAAGGACCTGATGATAAATGACTTCATGAAACTTAGTTGGTTACTAATAAGCATTTTTATATTCGTGCAGAAGAAACGCACAGCAAGTGATACTGAATTAATAACACGTAACCTTTCTCAATAGATTCAAATCAAAATGTCTCTAGAAATACATTTTTTAATTAATTAATAAAAAAAACATTCCTTAATCAATAGACATTTTTAAACAATGTTTTTAAAACGGACCACTAAAATAAATATAAATTCACTTTCACAATCACTTACGAAATCCGAAAAAGCTTGGAATTTTTTTTAAAATTATATGGCTACACCTTGCTGATTATGAAATTAGTTTAACGTTCGTTTCAGGCTCTCCTATTTTATTTGTCCTGGAACGTCAGCGGTTGCAGTGAAGTATTATTAGACGACATTAAAAGTTCAAGGTTTTCCTGACAACTTCTTTCTGAAGGACATTGTCAAGGTCGATTGTTACAATGGCGGACATGAAAAGGGCTGCGCTGACAAATGAAAAATCCTGGAATGATCTCCAGGATTACTACAACAACCATGGGAAAAACTTGCGAATGATTGATATGTTCAGTGAAGACCCTGATCGTTTCAAAAAATTCAGGTAAAAGATTGTTACACCTTTTCTTTTTATTGCATTCATCAACCGCCTCATTCTCCATCTTTATAACAGCAGACGACAATATGGCTTACCATCACGTAGGCACAACAAAATCAAATACATATTTGCTTATTAGTTTCTTGCCAATTAAGTTTAATTTTGTTGCTATTATTTTACTTATTGTAAATGTTTTTGTGGGTTTTTTTTTTAAATTTTATGCGTTTTTTTCTTTTTTAAGGATTTTTAAAATGCGTTCCAATATTTCTCTAGTTTTTAAAATCTTCCGAACAGAAGGTTCAGGATTTTTTTACAAGTTTACATTTACTGAACTAAAGTAAAAATACTTGAAATATTTTATTTGTAAAGAATTAAACTTTTAATTTTTCTCTGCCCCCACCTTATTTTTTTAAATTTGACTTTTGATGCCGTAAAAAAAAAAATTTTTTTAATTTCCAAGTTAAAAAATAGCAAGCTTTCTGCTTTATCATATTTTTTTTTTAAATTTTTCAGAAAGTATTTTAAAAATACATTTTTTAATGAAAATTCTGCGTAAAATTTAAATTTTCGATTGTAAGAAAAAAAAATCTTTAAATTTCCTTCTTCATAGAAAAAGCAAAGATTGAAGAACCGGTAACAAAAACTTAAATTAAATTTTAATCTAAAAAAAAATATCAAACAATTTTTTTTGGGGGGGTGTTTTTTGTTTGTAAGATATTTTAAATTTCAGTGTTTCATTTTTTTCCTTTATTAAATAATAAAAATCATTTTCCTTCAATTTTCTTTTAAGTAAAAAAGAAAAATTTATTCAACTGCTAACCCAGAAAAAATAAAATAATAAATTTCTCTAAAATTTTCTGTTTATTCTTTGATATTTGCTTTAAGAAGAAATTGGTCATCATTTTTTTTATTCTGCTTTATTTGTTTAAAATAGTAATAAAAAAAACACATTTTTTTTAATCTTTATTCCTGAGGGGATAAAATTGTGTGTTCATAAGATTAGACACGTTTCAAAATCCTGTCAGTGTCATATCTTGTCAATGTCGAAGTGAGACATTTTCTCTAAGTCTATCGAGACTGAGCAAAATAAAAATAAAAAATTTATCTGCTTCCCTTTTTAATTTTAAATTTTATCCATTCATATTTTTTGTACAATTTCTGCGATTAAATTTCAATCGGATTGTTCTTCCTTCAGAGTTTAAACTTTAAGAAAAACAAATCCTTCCTAATCCTGAAATAAAAATCACTTCGTCAATGAAAAGATTTTTATTAAAACTCATAAAAAAAATTCTTTTTTTTGTTAAGTGTTTATTTTTTGGTCCTTCTCTTTTTGTTCACATAGAAAATAAATTGTATTTAAAAACAATTTTTTTTTTTACTTTTTGTCTACTTTCCGCCATAAACTTGCTTAAACAATAAATGTATTTTTTTTTTTTTTTTTTTTTTTTTTTTTTTTTTTTTTTAGACTTAAAATTAAATCCTTAAGATTTGTTCATTTGGCATAATTACTTCAGTTTGGTTACGAAACTGCCAAAAACACCAAAATAATAATAATAGTATTTTGCCAAATATTAAGAGTTTATTTTCAATCATTTGTTTGTTTAATTAATTAAATTGTCTTGGTTGGAGCTTTTACTGAGTAAAATGTTTAGTATCAAAGTGTTTACCAAACAATTTCAAAATAGCACTGAAAAATTCCAAGTAAATAAAAGTAATTAGTAATGTTTTGTAAAATTACGTATAGGAATTTTAATACAAACACAATGTTATAAAAGAAAACTTTTTAAATTTTTTAGATTTTTTTCTTTCGATTCGGCACGAATTTTTCGTATGTTCACATTTGATATTGAAATAAAATCATAAATGTATATTCTTCGGGGATTTTTTATGTCTGAATTTTTCTTCCGTGAATTTGGTAAGGTTTGTTTGCGTTTAGCATTATGCAGGAAATAATTCGGGTATTGGAGTAGTTTGAAGTTTTCGACATATTTAGTTCTTTGGGCAGGAATTGGAGGCTACAGTCTAAAAGAGCTCTTAAATAGAAAAATCTGATTCATTCCAACCTCGTATACTTTTTCAACCAACATAAAATAAAATCCGGAATAATTAATTATAGGCTTTATTTTTCTTTTTAATTTTTAAAAACCTCTTCTGTAGACCCTAATTCCTGCCCGTGTGAAATACATCGAAAACATGTTCAAATTCCTCTAATACCCGATTTATTTCCTTCAAATTCCTCTAATACCCGATTTATTTTCCAAAATGTAAAAGCTTAACTAAAGGTAGGGGAAATTAGACGCCTTCCCGCACCCCGGAAATACAAAAAAAAAGTACACACAGCGCGATATAAAAAAAAAAAACCGGGTGCATGAAACATAAAATTAAAATATTTTCCCAAAGTTTTTTTTTTTTTTTTTAATAAAAAAATAACCTATTATTCAGTAACAACAAACTAAGTTCTGAAAATTTCGTTTGACTCCCAAAATTCCCAGATTTTTTTTGGCAAATATTTTAAGGAGTATCGATTTTTTTTTTTTTTTTTTTTTTTCTTTCATTTCGGGGAAAAAACTCCTGATGGTACCTTGTCTGGAAAAACAGGTGGCTTAAAAGTTTTCTCTTTATAAAATTTATTGAAGTCTTGTTTTTTTTGTAATTTCTAGTCCACTTTTTAACATTCTCAGTTGTATTTGTGACTATTTTCCGACAGTTACACAAGTCATAAAAAGGAATCTTTCCTATAATTTAATTTTTTTTCCCCTAATATTTACTAGTTTGCATAGATGAAATATCACGCAAAAAGAGTACAATTTAAGAACTGGGCCCTGACTTTGTGTCATAATGTTCAACTTTCAGTCTAAACAAACTATGAAACTGTGCTCTGACTTTGTATCCACTAACATAAAACCTCTAAAATCAATGCAGGTTTCTGTTCTAATTCACTCTACATTTGAAAGTTTGGAACAGTGTTATCAGAAAGTATTGAAATATTTAACTTTTGGGTCATCTTTGAGACCAATTTGACGAAAGTGAGATAGCAACCTTCACAAATTGCTGAATAGATTATAAACTTAAAAAGTGAAAAAAAAATACCAAACAATTTACACTATGAAATTGACTATAAAAATTCAGTAAATTTCTACCCCCCTTTTTTCTTAACTCATTTTAATCGTTTATACAGATAATTCAATAAAATCAAAATACAGAAAAAAAGAAAAACTTAAACTCAGATGAAGTTCAACAGACTCACTTGTAAAAGTAATTTAACATTAAATTGAACATTAGATAAAATATCTGACAGAAAAAAAAGTGCTGGTTTAAGGACCTAGCTTATGGTATGAATGAAAGGATATTGGCTTGGAATGATAAATGGGAGAGCAGAGTTGAATTCATTACATTTACTTACCCTGGGGAAAGGTACGAATCCATCCCTTCTCCCTCCAGCTATGGGTTGAATAGCAGGACAGACTGAGTTCTATAGCCATGGTTGGCAACTGGTCTACAGCAGAAAGAAATGTCAGCCTACTGTGAGAAAAATCTTCTGCCTAATCAGTCATGGATTGAAAGAGACATGATTGCCCAAGTGTGTATCATGTATGGCACTTGACCAACTTACTCAAAATGAAATTTACAGACCATAGAAATAGGTAGCGCTAACAAATGGCTAACATTGATTAAACATGTAAAAGTTATAAAGTTTTTTTTAAATAATTTCAATGTGGATATGACATTAAAAAAACTTCATAAGTCCCACATTTGAATTCACCAATCTAATTTAATATCACTATATCTTGAGAGAATGAAACGTTTGAATTTAAGTGTCAAAATTCTTAAATACAAAAGAATACAAAAATTTTACAACTCAAAATTTAATACACCAAAAAGAGTACCTGTACAAAATGCATGCATTTGACTACATCATTGACAAAAAGTTTGTTTTTAATATAAATCTATGAATATTTGATAAATTCTGACATGAAACATTTTGTATAAATTTCTGACATTTTACCAGGTTTATTTTGAAAGGTTTTTATCTCTGCACACCTGACCTCTCAGTGCATTCATTGTTTTATCACAAAGACAAACCAAAAACAAATCTCAAAATTTAAATTACATCTTAAGAACTGTTATTGTATATTAATATTAAAATTCAGAAATGTTATAAATAATTAAAAATAAACTATTTATCAGTTTTTAAGTTGCATCTGAAGATATAGACTTTGATTGAAAGAACTAATTAAGGGGTGTTTGTATTTGTCACATCTGATAAATCCCTCATTTCATAAAGAAGCATTTTCTGTAGAATTTAATGAATATAGTTAAATCGGGAGCAGTCAGCAGACAAACGACCAATGTTACATAAAACTGTATAAACTGTATGTAGGCTTTATTTCTGTGATGAGAAGTTATCACTATTTATATGCTGACATTGTCCCTATCTTTGTTGTTTTTATCATGTTTCAGCTGTTGTACCCTCTAGCTGTCATCATCAGGCAATTGTGAATTCTGGTAACCTTCAGAGAACCTTTTATTTATGGAAGTAGATTGTTCTTGTTTCAGTATCCATGTCCAGGGATATCCTGTCTAGTTCTTATCTCAGTTATTGCTCGTCTCATTTCCACAGAGTTCACAGGATTGAACTCACAATTATGATGTCACCAAATTCATGAACCAACACTTTGATCCACAAGTCTATAGTCCATTAAGATAATTCTGAATGGAGATCTTGGAGCCTTAAACCTAACTGCTGATGAGTGTTGCTTGTCACAACTGCACTCACTGAGACTTCCTTTTTATTGCTGCTGCTGCTATTGATGCTTTGCTGTGACTTCTCTGAAATCTGTTTTTAAAAATAGCTGCAATTGATAACATTTTTCATTTATTACTAATAAAGTTAACATGTACCTTGTAACTTAATACACAATAGATAATTGCTTTGTTATAGTACTTTGTTCATAGGAAAAGTAAAAAGTCAGTTTATTATGGCCCATGTAGTCCACAAGTGGTTCCTTAAAACAAGGGACATTAAATCATGGTCTGACTGTAAAAACATTAATATAGAACAGAAGTTGCTCAGCAGAGCTCATATTGAAGTCTACTAGCTTTCCTGTATTCATTTAATAATTTTTGTTGGCAGTTCAAAACCAATTGATTTTATTAGGGGAATTTGTTTTTCCTCTCTCTCTCTCTCTTTGCATTGGCTTCAAACCATTTGTCCAAGTGTTTCTCAATTTGGATATCTTTTTCTTTAGTTTCAATATTAATAATTTTCCATGTCTATTTTATAACAAGGTAATTCTACTGATGCTAGAAGATTTTGGATACTTAAGCAAATTCTTTTCCTCAGTATATCTCTCGTGTGCACACGCACACACACTGTTTTTGTGGCTGTTTGCCATTTGTATTACTTTGCACAAAACAAATAACTAATTGCTTTAAGAATTTGTAGATGTTTTTTTTTCTTTTTTTCCAGTTATTTTTGTACATAACTTTAGTATTGTTGATTAGTATTTTTCATATTTCAATGGATGTAAGTTTGTTGTGTGTTATTATATGCTTTTTTATGGCACAAAATCCAGAGATATAGTATATTAGGTGGTGAGAGAGGGTTGTAGAGGTATGACCAATGTAGGTACTGGGGTGGGGCGTCTTGAGGTATTACTTGGGAGACCCTCATGAAATAAGCACACTTACTTCTGCTGAAATATGAAAAATACTAACCAACAATACTAAAGTTATGTACAAAAATAATTGTAAAAAATGCCTACAAATTCTCAAAGTAATTCATATTAAAACAAAGAATCCACCATAAACAAAATAGCATTTAACACTGGTGTAAACATCTTTAATAACTAACACAACCAATTAGTAATACCTAACCCCTGCCACAATAATAAACCTGTTTGAAACAACAATTTTGCAGACAATTTAACATGCAGAAATTAAAGAAAATTTCCCTCCTGACAATTATCAATGATTATTAAAAGCACTTGAAAACCGAATTTAAGGTTCCTCTTCACCAACTGGATCCTGACACAGTTTTTGAAAACTATTAATGAAATGTACTTTTTTGGTATTAAGATCAATTAATTTCAAGCACCAGATTATATAAAACCTGGGAAATTTTTCTGCATATTTTCTCAGTTTGTTTTACAAGCATTTTACCAAAATTGTCATTTGTTTTTGTTTTTTTCTCTCTACTCAGTCATGATTTTATGCATTCCAAGGCAACTCGGCTGCAAAAATTGTCTGAAAATACGAGACCAGTAACATTTTCAGACTGACTACCTACCAAGATATACAATATCACATTCCTGTCACTTGTAGGCCGACACATTACATCCTTTCCTGTTGAACACCCAACCAAATGGAAAGTGACAGTTGGCTTATTAATTGCAATTTACACACCCATGTCACCCCAGCAAACTGAATTTTTTATCATTCATTTTTATTCATTTTATGATGTGAATATGAAACTCTACATTAGACAGTAAAATGTTCATATTTGTCAAACAAGATTAAAGAATCCTCTTTGAACAATTCAAAACAAATGAATTAAGTCATGATTCTATCAAATGCTTTTCCTCAAATCTAATATAGAATCATTGCTTGATGCACATTTAGATGCACTTTTTTCAGATCATGTTGCATGACATTTTAATAATTTTTTCTCTTTCATATATATTTATGTATGTAATTAATTTCCTTTATTTTTCAGCTCCTTTATTCTTAAATTCACTTTGAATAACTTCATTCTTAAAATATATTTGTTTTAATGTTTTCTTAAAGATTTGATGTAGCCAGGAATTTCATATTTATTAAATAAATTGATTGTTGACTCCGATTTTGTTTACATGACATACTTGATCTTTCTTTTTCTAGACAGTGATACAGGTATTTCTTAATACAACTTTTTGTGTATCTTTTAGAATCTCATTTTATTTAGACTGATTAAACATGACTTTGGTTTGTGTTGCTATGGTGTTCATAGTATCTTAAAGATAACTTTGGTTTAAAGTCATTTATTTGAACTTCTTTTAACCGAATCTCCTTTAATATGTCTATACCTCTAAGATGAGGTATTGTGATTATTTACATTATTCAGACTGTTATCCTCATCTTTATTGCCATATTCACAATGTTTCGGCCATTGTATGCTCTGACCTTCTTCAGGTGATTGGAATTTTGAACTAAACTGAACACTTTATTTCGTGCACTGGGGTAGATTGTTCTAGTTCCACATGCCATATATCTTCCAGATGTCTGTTATTTCTCTTTAACTCAACTCTCCAAATTTGTTGGTTCACTACTGCTGTAGCTTGGTATTGAACTCACAACCCTTTGGATCTATCCAACATCTTTATCCACTGGGCCATGTGACCTTAAGTGACTAGACCCAAAGGGTTGTGAGTTCAATACCAGGCTACAGCAGTGGTGAACCAAAAAATTGTAGAGTTAAAGGAAAATAACTGTGACATCCAGAATAGGCATGGTACATAGAACTAGAACAATTTACCTCAGACAGAATAAAGAGTTTGGTTAGAAATTCCAATCATCTGAAGAAAACCCGAGCATACAACAGCTGAAATGTTGTGAATATGGCAATAAAGATGAGGAATGTAAATCTCCTTTATACCAATGTTTTTTGTTTTCTTTTTTTATAAAAAAGAGAAAATTGAAGTTTGTTATAGATTATTTAAAACCAGAAACTTAGAAAAAAATGTAATGGTTAAATGGCATGAGTTTTCCACACTTAAATATTTTAATCAGTTTGAAATAAAATTCACTTTGAATTGACAGGTTTCTTCCTGGGTGAAAGCTGGCATCAAAGCTTTCATGCCAGCACAGAAATACCAAATGAAAGTGCAATTTTTTCTCCTTGGTTCCTTCCTGCCTGTTTAACTGCACCTATAACCTCTTATTTCTCTTCCTCCTCTCAAATTCATTTTTAACCATAACAGAATCCTCTTTATATCCACTCATAATGAATATAAAGTGCATGTCCTTAAAGTAAAGTCACTATTCATTGATAGAATGAGACGCCATACAGCCTCTCGCAAAATTGGTTCTAGTGATTACCAGCAGCTCTGTAAGAGTATTGAGTAAATCCTCAAATCTCTCCTCTCTTCAATCAGTTTGAAGTATTGTCATCTGCTGCTGATAAAGCAGAATGCTTGGCTTTGAAATTTTTTCCCAGCTCCACTCTCAACTCTTTTGGGTATCTTTGCCTGATTTTTTTTTTTTTTTCCTAGAACTGAATCCCTACTCAGGGACATTAACCTAACTCCATCCATGTTTTCTATCATCTCCAAACTAGATCCTCAAAAGGGCTTGCAGACCTGACGGTACTCCTGCAATTGTCCTAAGGAAATGTTCTATTGTGCTCTCCAAACTCTACAATAAATGCCTTGCTGCTTCTTGCTTCCTAGCTTGTTGGAAATCTTCTGTAGTTCCTGTCTTTAAGAACTCTGAAAAACCTGATCCCTCAAATTTTCATCCTATTAGTAATTTCCCTCTTTTTGGCAAAGTACTAGACTCTTTAATCAACTCTGAATTAAGTATCTCACTTCACATGACCTTTCAGATAAACAATATGGCTGTCATTTCTCTAGGTCAATCATCAATGGTGTTAATGGTTATTACTGAATTTGTTTATCAGACTATAGATAAGAATAGCAGGGTTCAAGGCTGTGGCTTTAGATATCTCTAAAGTGTTTGGCATGCTGGCCTTCTCCACAAGCTCAAGGCTTATGGTGTCTCTGGCCAAATATTTAACTTAACCTTCATTACCAGATTTGTTAAGAATGACTGGATTGTGTTGAATGACCACACTTCTAGATAATTTCACATTATTGTGGTGGTCCTCCAGCGCTCAATCCTTGGACCTACATAGTTTCTTATCTTCAACAACCTTCATCAATTCCCAATTAGGTATTTGTTACTATTTACTCTTGTCTTAATTGTAGGTCCAATAAGTCTGACAAATTAAAATTGGCAACTGCTCTCAAAAATGACCTCCAATCAGTTGTTAACTGGGGCAAGAAATGGCTTGTAAATTTTAATGCCTCCAAATGAAAGTATCTTTTTTAAGTATCATTAATAAGCATTTTTCTCTCCATCAGCTGGCTGATGCTAACTTCCAGGAGAGCAATTCCTTGTGCCCTGGTCTCACATTTTCTACTGACATGAAGTGGAGCAATTATATTTAATCAGTTGCTAGATTTGCTAGAAACATTGGTTCATTGTGTCATGCCAGACAATATTTCTTGTTAGAATCGTTCTTGCACATTTATAAATCTATTATTTGTTTGTTTTGAATATTGCTACCATAACTGGTCTGGTGCTCCGGCTGTATATTTAGAGAATCTCAACAAAATCAAAAGAAGAGTCTGTAATGTTATGTCTTGACCTGGCATCTCAATGTCAGTCACTTGCTCACTACCATGATGTGACCTTTCTCTGTCTTTTCTGTGAATATTTTCATGCCAGTTTTTCTAATGAGCTCTTCTCCTTGATACCTTGACCACATGAATTTAAACCTACTCCTAGATTAGCTACTAGGTCTTATTGTTTTACTGTTGAAATAGCTAGATATAATAATAATTTCGAATAGTTTTTCTTGTATTTCTCACCTGTAGAACTCGCTTCTGTTTTTTTTTCTTTTTCTTTTTCTTCCCAACCCCTACAATCTTCAAAGGTTTAAATGCAATCTCAATTGTCATCTTTTGTCTTCCTGAATCCTGTTCTTTTATTGGTCTTCCTCTACATGTTTCTCATTCTCTTTCTCTGTTAGGGACATCTTGTCTTAGTGGAATTATTGCCTTTCTTGAAGTGAAATGAGTAAAAAAAACAAAACAGGGCATAATAGTGGTTACCAGATAGATGAGATTCAATTGCTAGAATTGTGGGGACATTTTATATATCTCTCTAAAAAAAACAAAAAAAAACTAATCACTTATGAAATTAGTACCACATTAAGTTCCTCCCTTTCACTGAACCTATCCTATGTCTTTTGGTGTATCAGTATAGATACTATAAGCTAATGACAATTGTTCTCTAATAACAGATAATTAATATAAGTAATCATTTATGATTCCTTTTCATGAAGTCAAAATAAGTAATGGTCTCAAGAAAATGACATGGTCATTTTGGTATGTAACAGTGATATTAGTCTTTTATTCTTGTACCTATTAGTCACAGATTGTAAAGCGTATTGCACTTAGAGAATTTAGAGAATATTTTGTTAATAATCTTAGGTTTTATATCCATATTTTGGCTTGCAGGATTTGATTGAGTCACAAATAATTTCTGTTTATTCTTCTTCAAAAATAAAGTACAATTACATTACGGCAAAGATTGTGGAACGGAGAGACAAGTTCAAATTCCAGTTGAGTTCATTACATTCATTTATGTGCCAATACTCTTGGGAAAGGTATGTAGCTAACTCTTCAAAGCTATGGATAATATAAGACAGACTGGGTTCTATAGCCTTTAGTGGCAACCAGTCACAGAAGGAAAACTCTGAATTCAAAACTGTATGTCGCCCTGGCAAAGCACATACTATACAGCTAAGGAAAGGATTGTTTGCTTTGATTCAACAATCCCAACTACAGTCAACATTTTGTTCAATTATAGATTCGCCATTATTTGTAATGACTTGTTGCCACTTGTTAGACAGCTCTTTGATATATTCAAATAAAATTCTGCAGGTTTTAATTTGAAAAAGATTGCAACAAATTCTTGAATCTGGTTTTCATTACAGAAAGTTGTTTCTATTAATATTTTGCAAAAAGGAAAAATCCTTAAGAATCGGTTGGTGCAAAGTCTGGTGAATATTGTGGGTCGAGCAAAACAGACCAACTTTCCAAAATGATTTTCCTGTGTTATTTTTCTTGTGTTGTATGCTGTTTTTCATTGTCATAGGAGAGGGCAACATTTCCCCTTTAATCCCCTATGCATGTTGTTGTGCAACAATGAAGACCTGTTAATGTACCTCTAAATTTGTTCTTAACTGCTACAAGTGCTTAGCTAGGATGATTCAGTTGAGATTACAATTGGTTCTCAAAAGCAGAAATTACTTAGAACTCTGCCTAACATTTAAAACTAACAGACTGACTAGAATTATAAATTGACTATTGAGTTTTCATTGTTATTAAAAATGAAATGCCAAATGGTCTGAAATCTTAAATAGCCTTTCTTTATACAATTTTTTCTTTTAAGTGTGTCACTGGAAAGTAACCATGGAAATCTGATGTTGGATTATTCCAAAAATATATTGGATCAAACAACCATGAGCAAGCTTCTGGAATTGGTATGTCACATTTTTATTTATATATACCTATATATATGTGGTACTATATTGGCAACAAAATCTCATGATTTTACTGTGGAAATTGCTAGATGTAACAATGAATTCTGGTTTAAGTTTCCATCTGTCACCTCTTTCTGAAACCTGTAGTTCTTTCACCACAAAGTTTTCTCAGTTTCATTCTCTGTAAACCCCTAGCTTCTTAGTGACTTTATCATCTGCTTAGGATGAAATGATAAAAATTTAACTGTGCATGCTTGACTACATTTCCATAAATGGAAATGTATATCAGTATTGTCATGCATAACAAGTGGAGTGTAAAAAAATTTAAAGCTGACTTGGAGAAACTTGTTTAGTGCTTGGCTGATACCCCTATAAGGACTTTTTGCATTTTGTATCACATCTACAAATATAATCAAGATAAATTTAAAGTTATGTGAATATATCAAATAGACAATTATTCTTACCTACAAATACAAGAAAAAACTTCATAAACAAATTTAAAACAGCACTGAACTGATCAACCCTAAACACAAACACACATAATGGCCAAATACACTGGTTGTACCTTATACACAAGTATCTATGGAGAGAATATATATATATATATATATATACACACACACACACACACACACACACACACACACACACACACACACACACACACAACATAGGAAGTGTGTGTGTGTGTGTGTGTAGTGATTTTCCAAGCGTAGCTTAGATGTGGCACAAGGCCGAAAGTATGGGACACCCAGTGAGGATCGAACTCACGACTCATTTGTAATTGTTCTAGCGAGACAAGCTTGCTAACCATTACACCACCTCGAGGTGCCCCAAGTGTGTGTGTGTGTGTGTGTGTGTATATATATATATATATATATATATATAGTATGTTTTTACATATGTATTTTGTGTGTATCTGTATATATATATATATATATATATATATATATATATAGTGTGTGTATTTCCTCATGTTTGCCTTCCTCAACACTCCTCTATTACAGTTATCTGAACAAAATGATTAATTATTATGCAAGCTCATGATAATAATATATACCAGGTTTCATAAAATTAGTTGAACTCCTTCATGAAAAAAAAACAAGCAAAACTTTTAGTGCTAATGCTGCCTCCGCACCTTTATTTATATATAATATATATATATATATATGCTCACTATTTATTTTAATTGGGATTTATTGACCATAATGAATAGAATATACCACAACATATATTTATTTTAAATGTACAATTCCAGTACAAAATTTCTAGGATTTCTAAGATAAACATTAATGTAATTTACTGTTTTTACAATCGTCTGCAATTTTTTCCTTTTTCTTTCTTTATCTATTCCAGGCCAAAGCACGTAAAGTTATTGAGATGAGAGATGCCATGTTTAATGGTGATAAGATCAACTTTACAGAAAGTCGGGCAGTCTTTCATGTTGCCTTGCGTAATCGATCTGACAAACCCATGCATGTTGAAGGGACAGATGTAAGTTTGCATGTAAAATATTATACTCTTAAAATTTAATGATTACTTTTAGTAGTAATAAAAGAAAAAGAAAATGTACATTTTTAATATTCTGAGTTCCTGATATAAAAATAGTTGAGTCTCTCCATGAATCATTTGATGACTGAGAGACTTTCTTTTTCAGCCTTCATTCTCTCATAATTATAAAAAAGAAAATTTCTTGAGATTTCTACTGTTTATGAAAATGTCTTAAACTAACAAAGGTTAAGTGATATTCTTGTGAACATTTCTGCAGGTGATGCCTGGCATCAAAGCTGTCCTCCAACATATGAGAGAGTTCACTGACAGTGTCATTCAAAAACAATGGAAAGGTTACACAGGCAAACCAATCACTGATGTTGTCAATATCGGCATTGGAGGCTCTGATCTGGTAAACATTTCTCTGCATACTCTTTATCTATTTTTTTTTTCTTTTACATTTAAAAAAAAAAAAAAAATCTTTAAAAATGAGCCAATAATTTTTGTTTCCAGGGTCCTTTAATGGTCACTGAAGCCCTTCAACCCTATCAGATTGGTCCTAATGTCCATTTTGTCTCTAATATTGATGGGACTCATCTGGCTAAAACTCTGAAGAAATTAGATGCTGAAACTACTTTGTTCATTATTGCATCAAAGGTAAGTCTTGTTCACTCTGTTTGTCTGTATAAAGAGATAGTGGGGAATATTAAAGTACTAGCAGTAGAGCCCGGCGTTGCCTGGGTATATAACAGTAAGAGATAGATCAAGTATCCACCATCATAAAGACTGAAAAATAAAATTGACAAAGATTATTGTTTAAGGTTGACGGACACGCATGTCTTAATTAGTTTTTTTTTTTTTTTTTTAGGAATTGGTCAAACTCAAACAAAAACATTGTTTTCAATCGTTAGGAGTCTCCCGATTGAATAGAATAATTTTATAAACAATTGTCTTGTAAATGGAATTTTTAAAGCATTCTGAATGTAAAAATAAAGAAAAAAGTGTGCAAGACAATAAGAAACACTACATGCCAAAAAAAAAAAGTAAAGTTGAAATCTGTTGAAAAATGTAGGTAGCCTTTCTGTAATCTTTTAGTTTTACAATTTATGATTTTTACTTATTGAATACAGTAAAAAAAATTGCATATTTAGCTTGTGGTGATTCATAATTAGAATTCTGATTTGAATATATTTTCCACTCGTTGTTTCTAATACAAAAATATTAACTTTATTTGGGTTTATTAATTATGATCTAACAAATCTTAATCATTTAGTAGCCTTTCTGTAATAATAATCTTTTACAATTTATGATTTTTACTTATTGAATGCAGTAAAAAATTGGACACCATGTGTATTTAAAGTAGTTTCCCGTTCGGTTATTATTTTTAGTTAGGACTTGTGTATGTTTAGATTTCATTATCTTTCCCTAAAGATAAAGAATTTATCCGATGTTTGTATTCGTACACTCAGTAGAGATTGTTAGATTATTGTTTAAGGTTGACGGACACGCATGTCTTAATTAGTTTTTTTTGTTTTTTATTTTTTACGAATTGGTCAAACTCAAACAAAAACATTGTTTTCAATCGTTATGAGTCTACTGATTGAATAGAATTTTATTATAAATAATTTGTCTTGTAAATGGAATTTTTAAAGCATTCTGAATGTTAAAAATAAAGAAAAAAGTGTGCAAGAGAATAAGAAACACTACCTGCCAAAAAAAAAAAGTGAAGTTTTGTTTTATCGGCTGAAAAATATAGGAAATCCGCTCCCATATTTAAAGTAACTCACACACACACACACACAAACAACCCGATGTGAGTTGTCCCCCTTCCATTTTCACGATGTCTCTTAATCGTGTTTTCAAATTGATTTTGTGCAAAAACAATTAGATTTTTCCCATTTTTGGCGCTGTTAGAACCACCACAAGGTAATTTTATGTAGTCCTGTGAAGTTTTGTTGAAATCGGTTGAATGTAGGAAATCTGATCCAATATATAAACGTCACACACACACACACACACACACACACACTCTGCGTTTTATAATAAGATTCATACTGAAATCTGAAAAACTTATTCAAGACTAACTTACCACTCAACTGAAATCTGAGCATTTTAATGGGGGGGGGGAATTGTTTGCATATTAGTTGTACATAATATAGTATTTCTTGACTGATTTTGAATCGTCTGAAAACTAACCTCAATAACTTGAAGAAAATTTGTTTCATTTATTTTTAAGCCGCTTTTTTCTTTTGTAGACGTTCACAACTCAAGAAACTATTACAAATGCTAATTCTGCTAAAGAATGGTTTCTGGAACATGTGAAGGAGGTAAGCCAATCTTTTAGATAAAAATATGATAAAATAATTTACAATGCAGTTTTTCTTCTGCAATTTTGCACCAGTCATTTGATTAGATTTTTTTTTTTTTTTTTTTTTATACATCTTCAATGCAAATTAAATAAAAAAAAAAAATTACAATTTTTTCCAAAGTAAAACTTTAAAGATTTTGGGCTTTGTTTTATATTTGAAAAAAAAAAAAAAATCCAAAATGCATTTATTTAATGTTTTCAGTACAAAACTAATTTTAAATTTAGGGAATATAAAATTTCAGAATATTTTTAATCTTTTTGCTTTGAAATGTGGATTAAAATAAAATAGAACTTAACCAAAAAAAAATGTAACACAAATTCTTATTTTGCTGCTAAATAATTAATTCTTTCTGTTCATAACATGTTGTTACCATCTTTGAATTGAAATGATGTCTAAATCTCTGATAGATTGTTTTACTTTTCACTATGATCAACCATTGATAGTCAATTGATTGAATTTTAATTGGAAAATCTTTCAGAGTAAAAAGCTATAAACACTGAGGTAAATTTGTTCTGTTTATAAATAACTTTGAATTTGCATTTATGAACTTTTTGAATAGAAAGTCTAAAAGGTTAAATAAAGTTTGATACTTTTGAAGGATTTTAGAAGCCTTATTCAATACTCTGCCTTTAGATAAGAACTAATAAAAACCCTCTTGGTGGAAAGCTTCCATCCCATCCAAAATGATGCCATATTTGATGGCATTTAAGACTCCACCATTTTAAATTTAATATTTACAGTGTTCTGCATTTAGTCATGGTACAAATATGGGTAATCTGGGATGCCTGGGTAAACATTAATTTACAGAGAACCCAAATTTGCATATAAAACCAAAGATTTTTTTTTTCTTTTCATGAGTGGCAGTGTGAAAGTCTTCTTGGAACCCCCATCAAATATATTTTTCTCTTGTTTATCTCGATTTAAAATCTCATTAATATAGTATTTACCCCCAAAAATAAAGTTTTAGATTAGTTGCATGGTACTTTAGGACTAAGATTTTTTTTAATTTTAAAATTTTTAATATTTATAATTAATTTCTCATACCAAAATAATTTTCAAAATTTGTCACTTTTTGTCAACAATAAGAAACCGTTTTTACTGTTTTATTGATGCTTCCCCCACCCATCTTTATTGAGTTTATCAAATAATTCCTCTTCCCTTTTTGCATTTATTTTTGCTTGTAATATTTCTTAGGCTACACTAAATCCAGCTTTTGATGAATTTAAAAATTTGATTTTAACTCATTGACCCTTGGAGCTTTCATTAGAATCTTTGATTAAATTTACAACTTAGCATAGAATGGCAATGCTTCTTTATGAAAATAATGATTTTTGAAATGTTTGAATTTTCTTAGTTGAAAATCACTTTGTCTTCAAATTATAATTTTAATAAATAACCTAACCCTATTAACAGATTTTCATGTTATTTGTTTAATGTAGTTAGTTTTTTTTTTTTTTTTTTTTTTTTTTTTTTTTCCAATAAATTCAATTTATTTAACATTGTACAAAAATATTCTGAGATTTTTTTAGTGGAAGATTTAATTTAAAAACCTCCCAAAACGATATTGTCTCTTTGAGTTGGTCAGTCTAGTGTAATAACTGAAGAAAGTGAATGTTCCCTTTCTTCTTTCCAGCCTGTTGGTGGTGGAATACTGAAATGCTGTATACCTGCTGTTGACAGGGTTCGCCATGATAACCTTTTTTTATTTTTTTTTTCTTCATTGTTCATTGATCTTGTTGCTTTTGATTTGTTTCCAGTTATTGCTTGTTTTACTCTTGCCCTGCTTTTTATCCATCCTTTCAGAAGACTGGAATTGGTTCTTAAGTAACCAAAAATATTCAACTATTTTGAAGCAACTTCACTTTTTTCCTCTTATTAAATTCATTAAATAATGAAATGATTCATCATCCCCCCCCCTACTCCTCCTCAAATAATGTCTAATACATCGGTCTTCCATCTTTTCTAGTTTCCAATCCCATGTTCAATTTATGTAACTTTTGAGGGTTTTTTTTTTTTTTTTTTAACTGACCACATAGGATATGGGAAATTTCTATATACAAGCAAACAGCATTTCATAGAAACTGACATCTGCAATATGCTTGACCTTGCATAAGAGTATAACTTATTAAATTCAAGTTTACATTGACATCATACTCTATCATGACTTTAGTACAAATACTAGGCTATCTATTTGTCTTTCAGATTTAAGTTTTGCTATGATTCTTTATTTTTCTTAGAAATTTGGTCAAAATGTACAAATCCTGTGTAACATTTAAGTATTGTGTAAAACTCTTGGTAATAAACATCTTTATTCTTCTAGAAGATCTGGTCTTAAAAAGGGAGTAAAACATTTTAATGTTTACAAGGCATCAGATTTTGTGTATGTGTAGATAATTATTTAGGAAACTAAATATTAAATATCCCTAGTACTTTCTCTTGAAAAAAGTTTCTGATATTTGACAGGAAATTTGGCAAAGTTTAACATTTGACCAGTGTCAAAAGAATACTTTTCTCTTGTCACTGCTATTACTGAATAATCCCTTAGTAATTTTTATTGTCTTAAAAAGGCTATTTTTAGAATCTTAGTAAAACAGAACACATAAAACTGAAAATATATATATATATATTGTCTCTGTAGTGTCAGCAGACCAACCACTTTTGACACTTTTTTGGCTGGTTCAGTTTTAAACTTTGCTGGAAATTTTGATAATTATATATACAAAGTTTAAACTCCAGTTTTTGCATAATGGAATATGCACACATTAAAATAAAAAGTACTTAATGGATTTTATTTTTAATCTGACATTATTTCTTATTGCTCTAAATGTGTCCTCAAGCAGTGTTTGAACATGCCTCCCCTTTGTATGGGGAAACAAACATCTGACTGAGCGTGCTTTAGACTTCTCAGCCAAATCAGATGGTGGTTTCCCCTACAATGTTGGGAGAGTGTACATTCAAATCCTGCCAGAGCAAAATGTTTAGAGTAATAAATGTACATCCCCACATATCTGATAAATATGAACGGAAGATTTTATGGTGCCATGTCTTAATAGCTTCCAATGTGGGTTTAGTCTTTGCATTCCTCCAAGGCATATGGAAGATGGAAATATAAAGATGTTAAGTAGGCTGGTAATTTATGAATTTTGAGCACTCTCTCCAAATATAAATTAGACATTCAAAAGGCTTATGAAGTTCATATATACATGACCACATTAATGTTACTTGTATTGGATTAGAACAAATAGAAAAGCCAATATTTTAGCATTGAACTTTTAAAAAAAACTATTTACAATAGTTTTTTTACATATTGTGTATCTTCTACTTTCCAGAAAATGAATGAAAGCCTTCACTCTTAAAAATAGAAAGTAAAACTGTTTAATTTCATGCCTTCTATTATCACAATAAAAAAGTAATTTAAAAAATATTAAGGTTGTTGAGTATTTCATATTACCTACTTAGTATTATTGTTTGAAGAAAATGGTTAACAGGTAAATACTTTAGCTTTGTAAATGTTGTAAATTGCTTGAACTCTATCTTGTTAATTCTTTTTGGCAACAATTCAATGAATGAATCCCAGAGAGCTTTTTGTATGGACACTTTAAACTTGACTGTGGAATCCATTGAAAGTGATCCACATTTGGGAAGGCCTTCAACAAGTAGAACATTCAAAGATGGTGAATGTATATAGGCTGCAGTTGTAGAAGAAAAATATCAACAATTGACAATGCAAGAATTAGACAAACGATTGGGAGGATTTCATGGTTTGTGTGGAAAGTGTCCAGGCATTTTTAATTTAACCATGACTACCTATTGTTCATGTCTTTTGTGGGTGTTGTTCTTTGCATCTCTCAGCTCTGTTATATTTGGCTCCCTACAATGTCTGACTTTTCCAAAAGCTCAAATCGGGAAGTTACAGACTATTTTGAAATGTCAAAGGGACACTGGGATAAGTGTATCAGGCTCTGGGAAAGCTAAGCCACCCCGGCTCTTTGTAGATTACTCCTTCCTTAACATGAAATAGACAGTGTTGTAGGTCATTAGTACATCCTCCATGTTGAAATGGGTTTAGGGAAAAAATCCTATTTAATGTGGTCAGTCTTGTATAATGAGAACATATCTTTAGTAGTAATACAAGAATTGTTTGATTTAAGAAATTTCTCTTGAGTAACTAATTTTCTAGTTGTGTAAAGCACAAAATAACTTTTCAACTATTGTGCATGTCTCAAGGATTTGTTATTTGTGCTCATCTTGAACAATTTTAATCCAATATCATCTTTGGAGAGATAAGTGATGTGGGATATCAGAAAATTAACAATCCTTTTAATTTTGGGTTTCTTCATATTAGTGTCATCTTGTATTATAGTCTTTGGAAAAAAGCATGGACCCAAATTTCCCTGTCCCATTGCCAACTATTTTGACTTTTTTTTTTTTTTTTTTTTTTTTTTCCATACACATTGTCTTGTTCTGTGCATGCAGTGATGGGACATGGATGTATGTATGCGAGAATGATGTACTGTATATTTATTGTGTATTTATATATTGTATTAAGTATAAGGTTTTTGGTGTCTGTCTTATATTTGGTATTGACTTTACAATTAAAAGAAAAAGAAGGAATCGCATAGTAGGGAGTAGAAAGTCATGATAACATACTTATTGACATCATTCTTAGAACAGCGTCAATTAATTGGTGTCATTTTGCAATGTCTGTCTGAAGCTGCCTTCATGATGAATGATCAAAACTAAAGTTAAACACAAATGTCACTGAAATATACATTTCTATATTTAATGTATGCAATTATATACAAGAGATTTGTTTCTGCACGTAATAAAATTTATCTAGGTGGGAAAAACCATTTTTAGCTGATTGGGGAAAAAGTGTAAATGCTTCTGTTAGTCTGTGGTGAATAATAATAAAAACCAACTCCCATTCTGTTGGTATCATTTCAGTAAGAATTTAACAAATACTAAAAACATTTATTCACTTTGCTTTACTCTGTTTTTTTATCAATTTTCTTGACTGACTTGGTGTTTCACTTTGAAATGCACTTTGTTTACTAAGTGTTTCAAATCTCATTATTCTAAACAAAATGTCAGTTATCATATGCATTGGTAAGTCATTTGAAGGAAATGTCAAACATTTTCATTTAAAGCATCACATAACAATACATCAGAAAAGGTTTAAGATTCAAATGAAAATTTGAAATTTTTGTTTTGACAAATTATAAATTTGGCATCTAAGCAAGAATATATTTTTTTCTTTAATATTACAAACATTAGAAATAGATGCATCGCATATATTCTTGTATTTTGCACCCCCCCTGTGTACATTTGCTTTCACTGTTCATTAACACATCTTGTTTTTTTTTTTTTTTTTTTTTTTTTTTCTTTTAGAAACTTATAAATGTCAGTAATTGGCTTTTTGATCCAATCACATTGCCAATCTTCATTTAACCTAAATAGACAGAAATCACAAAATAGCTGTGTAGATAGCCAAACTACAAATGCATGTCTCTGTTCAGTGTGACCTTTTTAACATTTTTGCTCATGAAAAAGGCCTGCAAATCCCAACCCATTCATCAACTTGTACACAATTGTTTTCATCATCTCGGATGGATTTAAAATGTTTTTGAACTTCAAATATTCTTTGGATAAATATTCTTTATTTTAGAATTAGTTATTTTACAATTTAATCTAAATGAAGTTCAAAAGATATTGGTCAGTGTTGTCTCTTTGCTTTTTCTTTATAAGGTTGTAATATTAACTATATCTGCTTTTAGCCAATTGATTCAGTTTGTATTGTCTGAATCCTAATAAGTTTGCTGTTTAGACTTATTTTCTGCTTACCTCTTATGATCTTTTCTAGTATAAATGAAAGTCTTAAAATCCATTTGTAGACAATATCTCCCACCCTTTCTAAGTTCATGACTGAAAAAAATTTTATCCTTTAGCCATCTTTGTAATTTATAACTAAGAATTGCTAGAAGTTGGGGGTGGGGATAAATGGCTAACTGTAAAAATGCTTAACATAAATTCCCTTGCAGATCTTTTCAGAATGTTTACAAAATGTCTTGCTGTTTTTTTTTTTTCTTCTTACAGATGCCCAATCCTCTAACATCCAAAAACATTTCCCCCTCCCCTCTTTTCTATAATATTAACACTTTGTGCCTAATAACCAACATACAACAACCCCTCCCCACAATCCAACCTGACAGTCACTTGTGATTAAAATTTTATCTGTTTGAATTACAGACAAATCATGTGGCCAAACATTTTGTGGCATTATCGACCAATGCTGTAAGTGTTTCTCATTTCATATTTTAAACTAACAAGACAAAGTTGATAGTTTAACAAATTCTTCTTATCAAATATTCAAAAGTGATAATCGTACCTTTGCGCAGTAAATATTGAATGACTTGATGAAAATGCTTTTCCTTTGAAGAAAAACAATGAAATCTCATTTCCTTTTTCTAATTCTTTGCACTTTTGTTCAATATTTTTTATTAAATTTGAATCCATATTAGATTTCTGCAATAAAAATTAATTTATTTTCTTTTTAGAAATTGGTTAAAGATTTTGGAATTGATGAAAAAAATATGTTTGAATTCTGGGATGTAAGTATATCATTTCAAATAATTGCAATATTCTGAAAATCCCTTTCCACAAAAAAAAAAATCACTATCAAAAAAAAAAAAAAAAATTTCCATTTTAGATAACTGGACCAAAAATGAAAGAAAATACTTAATAGTGCATAAGGATTCTTAAATAATGAAATTTATATTCAACTCTTTAAATCACTTTTAGGCTTGTTTATTTTATTTTTTTTAAATTTTTGCTACTTGAATTCACTAAATAATCACTGTTTAAAGTTTCCAGTTGATGCTGCAATAAAACTTAATAGGAAAATGTCTGAAGAAAAGATGAAAGTCTTTATCATAATGTGAAATTCTATTTCCCTGTAATATGTTTTTCTTTTTTCCTTGCAGTGGGTTGGTGGTAGATATTCTCTGTGGTCAGCTATTGGTCTCTCTATTGCTCTCTTCATTGGTAAGGCATTTCTTTTGAAATTGTTTTGTTAATGTAAGAGAACATTCTGGAATTTGTAATTCTGACAAATTGTTTATTAAACATACATTCAATACTTGAAACATTTTAATGTGGGAATCATTAAAGACCAAATAATTTTATCTTTGATTTACAAGAAAATCTTCAATATTGATGGGTTTATTTATTTAACAGATGAATGTCTCATAAAATTGGATTCAGTTAAAATAGTCTTTGATCTTTTCTGCATAGGTTTTTATTCATAAACATTGTGGGGAGGGGGAATAAAAAACAAAATTTAGGTATATCTGGAAATGTCATACAAGAGAACTTCAAAATACATTTTAATAAGACAGATATTTTGTTGGAGATATAGTTTATTCACTAGTAAGTTTTAAAATCCCCAAAATAGCTCCTATTAATAAAAATAAGTCCATCGTTTCTAAGTAATAGAAATAAGAATTGTCAACTGAAAGGAAGACGTAAACATGTCTGTCATATGACAAGAAAAAGGCTGAAGTATTTAACCATCTGATTTTAAAGTACAATAAAGATATAAAGTACCAATTATAATGTGCAAGGAGAAACAGGATTGAGTGAAACACTTATGTCCTCAAATGTTTTCATGAAACAAATACAAAACTATTTTTTGTTTTTTGCTGCAATGATTAACTTTTTTTCTTTTTGTAGGAATGGATAAATTTGAGGAGCTTCTTGCAGGAGCTCATTTTATGGACAATCATTTCTGTTCAGCTCCTTTGGAGAAAAATGTAAGACAAATTTATTACAAATTGTTTTTTATCTTTAAATTTAGTTTGTTGTCTAGAGAAATAAATCTGTTTAAATTGCTTTTCAACAGATGCCAGTGATATTGGCCCTGCTGGGTATTTGGTACCACAATTTCTTTAATGCTGAATCTCACTGTCTGCTGCCTTATGATCAGGTGAGTCTTTTTTTTTTTTTTTTTTTTTTTCCTCCAACTCATTTAATCAAAGTAACCAAGTTAACTAGTCAAGTTGATTGCATGAAATTGAATGTTGGTTTGGGAAGGAGATATTAAAGTTTAAATGTTACTGGTTTACATTGTTTTATCATGCTAAAAAATAAGAATAATAATATTTTGGGTTTTTTTTTCTTTTTTTGTATTTAACATATTTTAAATGCAATTTGTTACCCTGATGAGTGAAACAAGATATCTGAGAAACTTAGTGACTTCTCTTTCAACTTTATCTATTAACTACTATACAAAGGATAAAAAAAGTTCATCACCCTCCCCTGTCAAGGTTTACTGCAGTAGCTTCTTGCTACTACTACTACCTGAGCAGATAAGGTAGCTATGAGGACGTGGCTTTTCCAAAATGCCCACTTTTTGATTTCCATTTGTTTAAAGCATGGTGGCTGCCAGTGATGAGAACTTTTGTTCATATATTTGGTAGTGGTACAAATAAGAAATATATTTGTCTAAAACATACACCCACACACAATTTAGGTAGAAGATACCACTTTAAACTTGGACAAAATTCCAATTCAATTTAGATCCCATTTTCTATGCTCCTTGCCCACCAAAAAACACATCTTTGTCATTTTTTCTTATCCTTTCATCCCCAAGCAAGGCAATAAAGCCACTAAGACACAAGAGGTTACTGAGTGTTAGAAAATGAGAAGAAACACTTAATGAGAGAGAACATTAAAAAGAACAAGACTTAAGACAGTAGATAACAATTGACATTGCATTTAAATTATTGAAGCTCAAATTTGACTGGAAAGTTGAGAAGCCAGAATAGTTCCACAAGTGCAAGAGAAGAAACTGTTAGTATAAAATGTAAGATTACATCCAGCCATTTCAACTGTAAAATAATGAGACTTTGCTGCCAATCTGGTACTGTGCTTATATTCTTAAAGTCTGTGTACCATAGAGGAAAGTTTATCAGAATAATTACCATGATAGTATCTGTCTATATTTCTGAGCTGAGGTATTGTAATTTGTTGTAGCATACCTAAAGAAGATAATGGGTATGTCTCCATTCATATAAATACAGTAGTAAATACTGTATGTTGGTCTTCTGTTGGAGATTTGTCTCCAACTGTGCTGGTCAAAATCTCTGCCTCTGGGCAGAGAGGATCCCCAGTCGTGGCTATGTCAAAGGGCAGTTGACTCGGGGAAACAGCTACTCTACCTCATTTTATATGAAGTCTACAGGGAATTTTTTTGCCAAGCCTATTGGCTCTGATACCACACAATAAATTCAGCCTTGTGCGACATCTGACCATGTGGGGCGGTTAGTAGATATCCTGCAGTTGGAGATTCATTGTAGAATTCACTTGACTCTCTTCTAACAGTTGACTTCTACTTCTACATACTGCTAGAGAATCTTATATGTGTTGTTCTTGTCCTAAGTATTATCATTCATTACCAACCTTCATTTGATTATTCAATAACTTTCCCTATGCTACAACATAACTATTTACACTATTCGGACTATTGTTCTCATCTTTGTCATATTCACAATGTTTTGGCCGTTGTACACTCTGGCCTTCTACAGGTGATATATGTTGGAATTTCAAATTGAACCCTTTATTTCATCCACATGGGTAGGCTGTTCCTTCTGGATAGCTCAAGTTACTTATTTCCCCCCTTAGTAACTAAACTCTGTTTTTGTTTGTTTCTGCTGTGACCAAGTATTGAACTCATAACTCTTTGGGTCAAGTAACTGGATTACTTCAACCAATACTTTTGTCAATTGGTCTGTGTCCAATGTAAATAGTTACCATGATAGTATTTCTAGAAAAGGCACAGGGAAGCTACATTGCAGTGATGATAGACTGAAGCAGAGGACCAATAACATTGCAGATTCTTCTTTGGATTTTATCAAGAATTTCTAAATATATACCAGGAGCACTAGACCAGCAATATTCAATGTAACTTGCATGTAAAATGGATTCTGTTGATAAAATTGTCTTGCACAACACAGGGAATCAACTTTCTTAGCAGCAGACCTAGCAATTGATTATATATAGTCTTTCCACTTCATGTCAGTTGAAAATGTTAGTCTGAAAAGGTGCACCTACCTGGAGGTTAGCATCAGCCATGCTGATTGAAGGTAAAAAGGATTCTTCCTGCTGCTAATTTTTTTTTATTTTTATTCAGTTTCTTTGCACTTGTTTTCTGCTTCAATTGTGTTGACAAAACAACTTATTTTCTTTGTGTTTCCATTTTGTGTTGCTTTGGATTTATTCTTGGAACTTTCCCCTTCCAGTACATGCATCGGTTTGCTGCCTACTTCCAACAAGGTGACATGGAGAGCAATGGGAAATATGTCACCCGTAGTGGAGAACGGGTCAAGTACTCCACTGGACCCATTGTGTGGGGAGAACCTGGCACCAATGGACAGCATGCCTTTTACCAACTTATTCATCAAGGTATTTCATCATGGGGAAAATTCTTAAATGTACCCACGATTATTTTGTTGCCATTATTTATTTTTTTTTTTTTTTTTTTTTATGTGAATTGTTTGAACCGAATCAAGTTGAACAGGGTTTCAGTCTGTTAGGGTCACAATTGCATGTTGATAGGGTTATTGTACTCCCACCACAATATGGCAAGATTTATGATCTGGAATTTTTCAAATTCCAAAACAATTCTTGCTATGTTTATTTCAAATACTATCAAACAAAAAAAGTTTATAGCTTACCAAGTCCAAGGGGCATCTGGTTTTCAATGCAAAAGGTTTTTGAAATTCTTGTATACCCCCCCAACGCACAATTCAATGTTAATCCTCCTTCTAGTTGCTGCTCTGAGGTCTTTCCATTTATTGCCAATTACTACTAGAATAATTTTCCTGCTGAAAGACTATCAGCCAAGCTACATATAAAGAATAATAATTCTTTACTCATTATTTACTTTTAAATTCTTCATTATGCTATAATTAAACCCATTATAGATGTCAATATAATTTGTAGGTTTGTGACTTGAAATTTTTTTTCAGTAAAAAAGTTACCATGGTCATGAGGATTTCACACCTGAAATGTCTGCAAAATCATGACCGCTGAATCTGATTACCTCCCATCTTGCCAATGTCTACATGTAATGACCATGAAGATATAAAAAAAAAAAACCTGCTAAGAGAGACAATTCCAACAATACTATATTTTTGGTAGTGCTGAAACCAAAAATAACAGATAAACAAAAATGTGCAGCAGCAGCAACCACCCAGTCCTTTAGGATTATATTTCAACTAATTTTCAGTGGAATTTTGATTAATTTTTGCATGATGTCTTTCTTTTTAATATTGTTTTGTCTTCCTGAAAGAGAAACGTTTTAAAATACTATCTTGTACTTTTTTTTTAACAGGTACTCGGTTGATTCCATGTGATTTCCTAATGCCAGTTAAGACACATAATCCAATTCAGAATGGTTTACATCATGAGGTAAACATTTTTTACAATTTTTAATTTTGTTAGCAATAAATAAAATTTTTAAAAAAATTGAAAATGTGAATAAACTTAATATTTCCAGATATTTCAAACAATGACAATTTAAGATTTATGTTACACCTTTTATGATCATTTGACTTTTTTTCTCTCCCAGATTCTCCAAGCCAATTTCTTGGCTCAAACAAAGGCTTTGATGAAAGGCAAAACTAAAGCCGAAGTTTTAGAAGAATTGAAAAAAACAGGAGCTTCTGAAGAAAAGATGAGCATCATTTCACCACACAAGGTCAGTGAGCATCTGTTCTACAAAATGGCCAATGAGTCTCTTTTTGTCATAGAATTTTCAAATTGGGATAAAATTGAAATGATTTCAGATGAGCTCTTGCTAAAAATGAATGAATTAAAAATGAAATCAAGATAGAATTTTGTCAGCCTTTTTCAATAAGTTTAGCATCAAAACCTTTTTGTCCACTTTTGATTGTCCACTTTTGATTGTCCACTTACGATTGCTTTTTATTATAGGATTTTCCATTTCTCCTTGATATTTTGACCCTTGTCTCTTTCACCTTTCTTCAAACCCTGTCCTTGTATTGAGTAATTTTCTTGGAAATTTGAATGAAGCTCTTTATTCAATACATGGCAGTAGATTGTTCTAAGTATGAAAAGCAGAATATTATCCCAAGGCTATTTTTACTTCTGTGTTCTGACCTCAGGGATTGAACTCCTGTCATGCAACCAGATTTTGCTTTATTCCAATCCATTAGGCCACCTTTCTGACACTGGTGAAATATTTCAAATGTGCTTGTTTTATTTTTTTTGTTAATCAAAATTTATCAGATGGTGTGGATTCAATAAAAGATTTGGTTGGTGGTGGGGGGGATCTGAGTTGATTTGTATAATTGGCACATAAGGAAGGCTGAAGAGGCCAATGGCCAAGATGAATAGAAAGAATAATTCTTCCAGAAAAGTCTGGTAAAAACTGCTTTGTTTTTGGAACGATCCTGGATTGTAAAATTGATAAGCCACTGCATCCGATTGTTTACTCACTTATTTGGAATAAAATTTTTTTGCCAAGAACAAGAATCTGTTTAACTTTGATTTTAGGAAATAACAATTAGCATTTATCCCCGTTTTTATTTATTCATTTGTCTCCAGTGTCCCGACTTCTTGTTTAATGTTATTGTTTTTTTTCTTCAGGTATTTGAAGGCAACAAGCCAACAAACTCCATCTTATTCACTCAACTGAATCCATTCATGCTGGGAGCTTTAATTGGTAAGATTTCTCTAGTGTTTTGGAAAACTTGAAATTTTATTGTCAGTGAATGTCAAGATTTGATTGAGATCACTTCAAGGGAAATCCAATTGCAATTCTTTTTCTTGCTCTCTCTCTACATTTTTGGTCTGTCTTTCGTGTTGCGGTCTTCTTTAAGGATTGTATTGTGTGTATGTACTGTACAACATTTTCAATGTCAGTCTAATTGTATTCTGTATTTTGTGACTACTGACCAGAAAATAGTTTGACCAAGATACTTAACTAATCTTTAAATGTATGGGCACAGATTTGTAGAGCACTTTTGCATATCAATATTTAATTTAATGTAGATCATTACTGACTTTTAAAGTAAAAATTAGCCTGATGTTATTTTGCATAAGTGTTGTTATTTAAATGAGATAATTTCCAAAGTTTGGTGGGGAGGGTGCAATGACATCTGACAAAAGCCCTATTTGACATGCAGGCATAGGAGCTAACAATATAAAGTTTTACAGTACATCCCAGACTTTACTTTCTTGTAGGGTTAATCTTTCATAGGCACCTTCGAACTACTCACTTCATAAAAAACTGATTTATTTGCAAAAGAGGCTTATGGTTCAATGTCAGGAGACTATTTTAAAAGAACTTATAAAGTTAAACATATTGATAGCCTCACGTGTTGTGCACATTTTTTATTCTCTATAATTTTGTTGAAATTCTTTCTTTTCAGCAATGTATGAACACAAGATTTTTGTACAAGGTACAATCTGGGATATTAATTCCTATGACCAATGGGGGTGAGTTGATTGACTTCAGATTTTCCATCCTTTTTTCTTTTTAACAACAATTCTTAATCTTCAGGCAGCATTTTGTTTGTCTTCTGATATCAAAGTTCAACAATAGCTGAGAAACTGAATCATAATTTCTTCTTCCCTAGGAAGAAGAAAATAAGAAGAAATTGTCAGAAAACATACAATTAATCTCAAATGTCTGATTTGCATAGAACTGATTCTTTTAAGTTGGATAAGGTTTTGGCTGAAATGATTAACTTTCAATTAGTGAAATGTTTTCATCTTTTTAACCATGGGAATCTTTCAAGATTCATGTTATTAAAGAAATTCCATTGTAAATTGTATTCTTGAAAGCTGCTGCTGTTTTGCTATTCCCTGATTTTGTAAGAATTCTTTTGATATTTTCTATTTTAGTGTTGAACTTGGCAAGACCTTTGCCAAAATAATTCAACCTGAACTTCGTAGTGAAGATACCATCACTTCACATGATGCTTCCACTAATGGACTCATTGGCTTTATCAAGAGCAACCGGAAATAAGTTGGTAAGGGAAATTGAGTTCAAGCCTTAAGAAATTTAATAACTTTTTTTTTCTTTTTAAAAAAAAAAAAAAACAAAAAAAAAAAACAGTAACTTGTGCAATTTCCATGGCTTATGCATAAGGCTCGTATAATGGGAACAGATTGGTCTGACTTTGATAACTATTGTTACATGGGAGATGCTGAAAACCACACCCCAGCCAGATGTATGGGAGACTGAATAAAAATAAAAACTATTGACCACTCGTAGTTGTAAAAGTTTTTGTCATAAGGTTCATGGCTGACAGTTAAGAATGAACAATCAACAAATTGCCACTTGAACTTGTCTCCTTTCTCTTTAAGAAACTGTTGAAAGCTCTTTTTCTAATTCTTGCTATTGACTTTGTAAACAATGTTGGTGGCCAAGATTGATTATTGATTTTAAGTAGCTTTTTCCATTCTAGTTGAAGGTGTGCATGTGAGGAGTGGGGGGGGGGACAACAACATCACAATAGTTTTATGCAACAGTCAAAGGCAGCGTTGGTTTATTTTTCTATATCACCAAAAACATCACTTGTAAATGAAGAAAGAGTTGGAAGTGAGGTATTGGCAATTTCACTCTTAAGTGACACACTTGCATCACCTGACATTTGTGTTGGTTTCAAGGAGGAAAATGCTACAGATTTCTTTGTGGAAAATCTGGATAGTAGTTCCTTCTGACAACGGCTGTAGGCAATTTGCTGCCTTTCACAACCTGTAACAGTGGTGTAAGCATGCAGAAGATAGTGAGTTTGAGTCCATGTATTTTCAAGTTTACATAGCACCTAGAACTCCCTCGCCACCCCCACCCCCCATTATGGCCTTTGTCAGATTTTCCAAAGTAACAACCTTATGTCCGTTATTGAAAATGAGACTCCTAACAGCATAAAGTATATTTTAAAGTCTCTTTGGATGTCTTTCTGATCAGAATGAAGTATCAAGTATTTCCGTCCTCCTTAAACTTGTACTTTATGCTAAAAATGAATCTTTTAATAAAGTGTTCTATACACATAGATGACAATGTCAACAAAGGTTTCTATGTTTACATGCAGGTGATCTGGCCACTGGCTGAGTTAATGCTTCTTTAAAGCAGTCTTCATCATTCTCGTGTAGGTCATGATGGACATGTTTCTGTTAATTTATTTTTGCACTTATAAGGACAAAATCTGTGGAAGATAATTTTTTTCTTCTCATTATTGCTTATGGCTGAAATGGTAGCTGATCCAAAAAGTGTGTGACTGGATGTTTGCATGTTCCAACTTCATTTTTGGAATGACATCAATATTTAAATTCCTTCAGTGCTAATGGACAATCTCTAATTAGGACTCACCTTTATTTTGCTATTAAATTTTGGTGATGGTGCTAAACAAAATCTTTGTTGGATTTTGCTTGAGGTAAGCAATCAGCATCAATAGTTATTTTTTGAGAATTCTATGAAGAAAGGATTAAAAAAAACAAAACCATCAGTTTTGAAATATGAAACTAACCCTAATAATTTTCTTCTCTACAGTTAAACTCTACTTCAGGTCAATATCTCTTCAATAAGAATCCAATTAGGTTGTCCCCCAAAATTGGTGATATTAATATTAATTTATGCCCCCCCCTTTAACTTTGTCCCCCTTCATGTCTGAAAACAATGTTTATATTTTTAATGCAGTTATTAACAATCATTAACTTGAATTTGAAATTAAATCTGTATAAGAACGTGAAAAGTACTTTTTCTTCCTATGGCAATTAAACAAAGCGCTCTCCTTGACTCTCAAAATGAGAAATACTTTCCTGTGGCTCTTACAACTTGTTTTGGGGGTATCTTTTTTTTCTTTTTCCTCACAACAAAATGTGAAAGATTTTTCTCATAATGGCTATTCAATATTCTCTAAAATGAGTGACAGTCATAAGTGGCATAGGCCAGATGGAAATCAAATATGGGAATCCCTCAATTAGTGCAGCTAATATAATTGAAAGCACATTAATTGAATATAAACAAAATGGTTGCCCATTTTCCATTTTTAAATTTTAGGAAATTTTTAATTAATCAGTAACTATAAAAAAATCCAAATTTCAATTACTATGGTTAAACTGAAGAATGTCTTACCACACTAATTGAATTTTGTGTGTGTGTGTATAATCCTTCAGTGCCCTAATCGAGGGTTTCCTGTACTCGTGACTTGTGGGAGGTTATTTCTTTTTGTTTTCGTTCATCTTTGACCCAAGGAAATTAAATCTTTAGTGAAAGTGGATAGTATCAGTTCTTCAGAAGATTAAAAGACTGGGCAACAAACATACCAAGATTGTCAACATGGCTGCAGAGCCAGTGATGGAAAGTAAAGTAACCCAAATAAACCCTGTCACAGGTGAATGCATTTCTGATAGGATATTAACAGTAGCTTTTAAAATTAATGGTAACTATAAATACTGTCGATTGTTGGATTGATTTCAGTCAATGCAATGATTGATCACTTGTATAATGATTTGGCAAAGATTGTGAGGTTTCCTTATGGCAACCAACAAAAGTGAAATCCAAAACAAAGTATAATGTGCACAACAAATTTGAAGGTTAAAATGTGTGTGAAATGGTTCATGACTAAAATTAGATTGACAGCTGTGAATTTGAGGAAGACATGGTTAAGACCTGTTCCAAAGAAGCATTTTGTCTTTTCATTTCTTTTCATATATTTATCAATTGTTGGTGTGTTGCACAGAAAATAAAATCTATAAAAACTGGTTATGTGGTGTGTCATTTAATTTCTCAAAAAAAAAAAAAAAAAGTTGGCAGTCTTTTATGTACCACAAATTGCATTGATTCATGTGTGCACTCAAGAATGTGGAATAAGAGAAACTGATGTTATTGTAATGATTAGCATAGTGAAATTGTCTGGTTTACCTTCAAGTTGGCCATTTGAATCTGGACAGCATTTTGCTTTATGAAACCAGAAGAAACAAATGAGAAAATGAATATTGGGCTTTTGTATTAAGACTGGATATTTCTTCCATTTTTACCTCATTTTTTTGGTTTTTTTTTTTTCTTCTCCGTCTTTCTTTAGGTGCCTGTCTACTGCTTGCCTCCTGATGATTACATCAAAAATATTTCTTGCCTTAGCAGCTAACAACTGTCAAGTTACCAGAAAGTCAAGCAAGATGGTCTTTAAGAAGCCATGTTAGAATTATGTGGGTAATGATGGTCAGCTTCGATACATTTCTGTTGATCATTTCTTAAAGTTTGGCTATTGTTTGTTTCTTTAGGCCTCGTTTTTTCTTTTTTTTTTCCTCTCCAATTGTAAATCTGGAATTGGTGCTGCAATAAAAGTGAACTAAAAAAAAAAAAAAAACTTTTGTTTTTGTTTCTTTTTTCTGGTTCCTGCTACTTGAACTGCCGGGCTGAAAATTATCAACAATTACTGGTGAACTGCCCGAGGGAGCTCGCTTATATGGACACCGACCAAAAACCAGTGCAGGGTTAGACGCAGCCTGGGGTTTTCGGTAAATCCCAATTTCTGACAAGGGACCTCTGTTTGGATAGGAAAACTGATTACTTTCCATTTTTGGTGGGGATCCATTCAGTTGTGAGGAGAGGTTACAGGATAGCTATCCTCCCAAACTCCTCCTCACATTGGCACCTCATACCAATTCATTTCAGTGGGCGTTAATAATTTCCCCCGTCTATCACAATTGCTACCACTCGACCAATGGCATCCCGGGTGTGGCTAAGCTGGCCTCATTAAAATTATAAACTTGTTCACAAAATTCTCATTCACACAAGACAAAATTCTTACAAATAACATGGCTCTGTCGTTTAAAATCTCTATCTTCGATGCTCCTGGTCACTTTGTGTCTTAACCTGTGCTTTTACAAACATCAATTGTCATGGTCTGCAGGGAACCTTTGGCTTCTCAGAAAAGAAAAATAAATCTCTTTATCTTCAAATCGGCAATTCTTTCAAGATATTTTCTCATGCTAAAATTCTATAAACACATGGCCACTTAAAGCCATATCCTCGAGGCTGGGTTATTCTGCTTTTCTCGACCAGTACTTTTACAATGTCATCAATTGTCAAAAGTTCGCATATGGCCTTTTTGTGAGTCGGGTTTTCCTTTTCAAAGTAAAAAAATGTTGGTATCTTTTCCGTTTTCAGTATGGTTTAATTTTCATAATTAATTAGTTAATTACCATAGATAAATAGTGTCACATTAGATCAAAATCTTTACCATCATAATTGTACATACTTTAAAGTTAAGCTGCCAACAAAACCTCCCCCACCCTCCAAGTACTTCAGATCTCCACCGTTAATCTTAAAACCTGAACTGCAGATAAAGAAAATAACTAATAGTGAGAAATATATTTTTATGGCCGTCTTCACCTGGTTGATCTAATACATAATGCGGTGTCTTTTATTCTGTTTAGATGAATCGGACCTGTGTTTCTTTTTGTTTCTTAGGTTTTTTTTTTTTTTTTTTTTTATTAGCATGTAAATTCTTTAAGTCTATTTCACTAAAACATTAACCTGTTAATCCTGATGAGTTAGAAGATATTGTTATTTATCTTGCATTTTAACAAACCATTAATAAAGTTTGCAATGAAAAGAAAAACGGTCAAAAAGGATGAAACTGCAACAATCATGCAAGCAAACAAACAATATAGTTAAAGCAAATCAAAATTGATAAGGTGGCAAAAAGAATTGTAAACAAAATCAAGGTTGACCAAGTGACCGCAGTATGTCTGTCTAGTAGTTAAAGCAGATCTGGACTGAGGTTATTTACCTTAGCCTCCCCAACAAGGCAGGCTCTGGCACGACCATTCTTTGTGGGGCAAATCCAAGCCCATAAGCATGGGCAAAAATTATCTGCATAAACAGGTTGGGCTTGTCAACATCCCCCAAACATGACTCTACCAAAGGGTAGAGCCTCATCTGGGTTCCTCTCTGCTTGAAGGCAGAGAGTTTGAAAAGTCTGTCTGAATTAGCACATCTGGACTGAGTCATGTCAAAACACAAGCCGTCCCATTTTATTGGCTAAGAAAAATATCCCAGCATGCATTTTGTGTCCTTCTGATTATAAGGGGGAGAGGTGGGGACTTTTGCAATCATTCCCACTCCTTTTTTTGAATGCCCATTGTGGGAGGTTTTTTTTTTTTTTTTTTTTTTTTGAATAGGTCAAAGTTTGTTAGTCATGATATCATGAGTGCCATCACTGGGGGGGGTTGCTTGTCCTACATGTCCTTGTATATTTTTTTTTTTTATACTAAATTGTCACACTCCAGTTTTTGGAACATTTGTGTGCAGCATTTCAAGAGCTGGTCTCGGTGGCGATGAGTTTTGCAGCTATTTGGCTGACTTTCCTCAGCTTGAGCTGACTGAAGTGGCTAGCTGTGAGGGTGAGATCAGAGGTCGATGTTCACTTGTCACTGACAACCCTCTTCAATCTCAAGTTTCTGGGACTTGATGGTCTGCCTTGAACTGTACTTGAGGCTTTTGCACATCTTTGTTCCGATTTTGACAGTCATGTTCAACAACTGGTTCTGGCGGTGTGATCACGCTGTTGAAAAAGAGGCAAGGGTTTTAGGCAGGAATTAGATGACTATAGGCTCACAACTCTGCTAAACGGAGTTAAAAATTTTGGCCAAGATCCTGACAGAATGTTTGGGACCCAAGCAATTCAAATTAACCTGCATTTGGTCTGCATGATCCTAGAGAGTGCAGAAGACAAGGAATCCGTGTTAATTTAGACCAGTCTAGGGCATTTGATAGGGTCAACCATTGGTACCTGACAGTTGTCCTGCAGGCCACCGGATTCAAACCCAACATCTGCAAGTGAATCGGCCTCCTGTATCGTTTCCACAGTGCTGTAGTAAGATGAACGGAAAGTGGTCAAGCGCTTTTGCACTGTCTGTCAGTTCCTCAGGGTTGTCTGCTTTATGCTTTGGCATCGAGGTCCAGCCCTACGCAAAATTGATGTCCTTAGAGGTTGAGCCAGGGTTTCTACGTACATTGATGACATGTCTCTTTTTGTGTCATGGCATAGCAATATTGAAGTAGTACAGAAGGCGCTTAACTGATACTAAAGATGATGGGAGCCAAAATTAACTGTGACAAGTCATTTGGCAATATTCAATACATGGATGAATGGTAGACTTATAAATATACAAGATTCTTTGGATTTTATCAAGAATCTCTAAATATATAGCAGAAGCACCAGACCAGATGTGGCAGCAATATTCAATGCATAGATGAATTGTAGACTTCTAAATGTAAGATAGATTCTAGCAAGAAAAATTATCTAGCATGACACAGTGAACCAACATTCCTAGCAGCAGATGTAACAATGGATTCAACATAATTTTTCTATATCAGCAGAAAATGTTGGTCTGAGAAGACAATGGAGTCATTCTGGAGGTTAGCATCAGCCATGCAAACAAGATTATCTAAGATTAAAAGAGAGCAGATTCATTTTGGTGGCATTAAAATTAACAAGCCATTCTTTGCCCTAGTTAACAGATTGTCAGTAATTTTTTAGATCAGCTGCTAATTTAACCTTATTGAACCCAGACTTCCTATTAAGACAGGACTAAATCATAGAATTTAGAGAGAACAGGAGCCAGTTTGGGAGCACGTTTCTTAAGGACTATCACAGGGATACCTTCAAGTCCATATGCTTTGTTAGAATCCAGTTTAGAGATGATAGCAGAAACTGTTAAGCTATATGCAAATTGAAATCTTATTCTATCAAATGAAAAATGATTTTACATTGTATTGAATAAAAATTTGTGGAAGATGTACCATTGAATTGTGTAATCTGGAATGACTTTTCAACCCTGCAAGGCTTTTAAACTTTCTCCTCGACAAAAAACTTTTATTATTTATACTATCAAATGCGCAATACAAGATTTCACATGTCTGGTTTATCTGACACCCTTTATTATAAATTGCACAGGAATTAGTTGTGCATAGGCAGCTGGAAGCCTTAGTGTATGGCTTTGCTTATGCCAGAACAGGCCAGCATGAGAGGCAGACATAGCTAAAAATCTCAGAGTATAATCATCATCGATTTTGTTTTTCTGTGATTTTTACATGCTTTCTTCAAAGAGCTTTGCCCCCCCCCTTATATCCTCCATTTTAATTGGCCACTTGCAACATTTCCCACAATTATCTCAATTGATTTTAAAAGCTGTTTGTAATTTGTCTTTTGACTCCTTCAACTTTGCTTTTTGTCCACATTGGAACCATTTACTTTTCTTTATCTGTTCATCCAGTAATTGCTTTGGGCTCTGCCTATCACTAGATCGGATTCTTGTCCAATGTAGAGGATAATTAAATTCTTCAAGGAACACAGAATTACCATCATCATAATCACAGACAGAAAAGTCAATTTATTTGACACTACATTCAATTTAAATCTGGGTATGTAAAGACTTAAAAAAAAAAAAAAAAAGAAAAAATCAAAATCCATGTAAAAAGAGTCCAATCGCCATCCCTCCTGAAACGCATCCACGAGTCTGTGCAATGCAGACTCTCCAAGTAAAAATTAATTTTGCCTTTTTCAAATACTTATCCTCAAAATACTGCTTAATGAGAAGAAAAACATGACATGGTTTAAAACAACGGATCTGGAAAAAAAAAAAAAAAAAAAAATTTTATTTTGAAAGTTGATTAAATCATTTCACTTGTCGATGAGAAAATTAGTCAAACGTCAACTAAGTTTTTGCTGCACTCGTAGCAGGAAGGTTAATATTAAAAACAAGAATCTTATTTGATATGAAAATATTTAATTGCACTCAATTTTTTTTTATACATCCGATCAACACAAATCGCTTCAAAAATCTCACAACACATTTTTTACCTTTTAACTCCACCTTTCAGTTTTATTAAAAAAAAAAGTGATGTAATCTATAAAAAGTCAATTTCCTGAATGTATGACATGAGAGCTAAAAAAGAAAAAAAATTTCAGAATAATCTGGCTAAAATAAATAAAATGTTCAGCCATTTATTTGTTAATTGTCCATTTGTGGAAATATTTTGGTAGGGGAGTCATTAAAAGCAGAAAAATGTCATTTATGTAAAAGAATAACATTGACATGGGAAGGAATCATTAGCATTTAAATGGGTGGGGGTTGGTTGTCCTAAATGCTGAAAATAGATCAATTTGCAAAAGAGACAGTTAAAAAGGAAATGAAAGATGCAAGACATTGTACACAATGTCCATAAAGTCTGGACACGGGAAATTTGACTAACTACCTCGTCTCTTGTTCATACATATATCTTCCTTTTATTAACAGACTTTAAATTACATCAACTTACTTTGCTGTCTTTTTTTTTTTTTTTTGTATCTCAATTGTTTGCTAATTTCATATTTATGGTTGAAACATTGTTGTTATTATTAACTTCTCTAACTTGGGCCTCACAAGCTCTAAATAGACATATTATACATTTTGGAATCAGGATGATCCCAGGATTAAAAATCTGCCTCCTTCTGGTGTTGGAACATCCAACATTGGAATCTGTGTCCAGATGAGGAGGGAACAGATAAAAAATACAAATTTTAAAATAATTGAAAAAGAAAAAAAAAAAATTAGTGATTTTAATTTATCTTGTGTTTCAACATGAAAACTTTGTGATGAATTTATAAATATTGTTTGAAATTCAGTTTCAAATCTCTCCAAAACTTTGTGAATTGACGAAATCAATCTTATTTCTTCAAAATGTCGAGAAATCAGAGTTAAAGTGAGAGATTTTGAAGATCTGCAGAGTTTGAAGAACTCACAATTCAAATTGTGGAACTTCAATTCCAGCCAAAAGACCAAAGTGAAATGAAGAATTCAAAGTTATTTAATCAAAATTATCATTACTGTTTTCTAAACTGAACCAATGATCCTTTTAGTTTTGGGTCAGACCTAACCTTAAACTTGTATAAAAAAAAATCCTATTTATAATCGTGCTTATTCTTCCCTTTGTTAGTTTGCACGACTGTTAGGCCCTGTCACTGCCTCATAAATAATGAACTATTCAGCTTTGATCTCATAGAAAGAGGTGAGGGAACACAATCTCATTTTCTAACTGAAATCAAGTTAAGTTAACAGATACTATGACCTTAAAAGGCCAAGAATGGCAAACATCATAAAAGTGCTAATTTTCA